>OX578145.1:17541533-18000607 GCA_951213105.1 Amaurobius ferox | reverse complement strand
ATTTAACCGCACATGGTACAATCTAGAGAACCGGACAACTCATCTCTGGAATTTCACGAAATATATTTGTGGCTAATCAACTCATCGATAAATTGACTGTCAGAATAATGTAAACTTTTTAAATTTGTCAATGTTTTGATAATATGCTTGAAAAAATAAATATAAAAATAGCTTTTCCATTTTATTAATATATCCAAAAATTCCATGATTCCAACAAAAACTAGATGAGCTAGAATCTGACACTATTTAAAGTTGCAACTTCATAAAAGTTACACTTTTGACTTTTCTCAATATGTGCTGTGATCGATATAATATATGTGTAGGAAAAATATATGTCGGAAAAGTTTAGAATGTGTTGTTCAAATACGATCAATGAATGTTAATAGATTATATCATAATAAATTAATCAAAGCATTTAAAACACAAGTGGTGTTAAATGTATAGCCTTACATAATCGTGTTAAATGCATAGTCTTATATATTTGTCTTATGTATCCGTGAAACAATGTAAGCGCAGATAGTATTATTAAATTATAATTGTTAAGTATTTCACATGCACTCTAAGACAAAAAATCGACGCTACCCGCAAAATAATCCGATAGTAATGACACTTTACATGCAAACGCCTTTCGATCGAATATGCAAATGATAAAAAAAAATCGCAGCCAATCAACGAATAGTCGGAACTACAGCGCATTGAAACTGAGCATCATGCTGGTGTATATAAGGAACAAACCTCGCTTTCGGGAACAAAACATGCAGTGGATTTCGATTGCGTTTACGTACTTTGATTGTAACAATACATCAGTGGCGAATTGACGGCCACAACGAACATATGAAGGAGTTTGAATGAGGCCGTGCGGTTGGACTGCATGAGACTGGATGGGCACACCGACGAAACGCTCGGTATGTGGGTAGGAGCGATGCAGCAATTAGACGATGTTGGCAGGAATAGGTCCAGAATAGCAGATTTCAGCGGCAAGCGGGCAGCCTAGAGCGACGACAGAACGGGAAGATAGAAAGATTGCCAGAGCAGCTGTGACAGCACGAGATTCGTCGTTATCAACCATGCAACGTGTTGAAGACCCAGACCGACCGACTCGTCGACAAGGACATGAGCAGCCATTTGGTCAGCCGGGAAAAAGATAGCCGAAGCTAACTCCCAAAGCCCCCGTCCCACGGTCCAACCAACACCAAACCAGAAACGGGGCCCCACGAGCGGCCCACAGCGGGCGCTGAAACAGGGCAAAGTTTATTAAAAATTCTTAAAAAGTTTACAAAAGTATTTACAAATTTCCACCACTTAAGGCACAAGTATTTTCAGGTGGAGAGCACGCAATCAAAGAGTATACAAGGTCATTGAGTTAACACTTATACGTAATATGTTGAACAATGAGCGAAGGTAGACAACAAACATCCACAATACCAAAAACAAACACGAAAACAACCACCACAGAACACAATCAAACAACAAAAAGAACTCTAAAGCAACCTGCGAAGCAGGAGAAAGGCAACACCTCCAAGGGGGCAAATGCAGACACCAAGACCAAAGGGGAGAAGGCTCACAAGCTGATTAGGAAATTTGATTGGAAATGTCCCTAGCAATGAGAACACATTTTTTTAATTTTTCAATAGAAGAAGAGTTAGAACTGACTCTCGAGAACGAGGCTGCAGAGTTAGCAGGGGAGGGTTTAGTCAAATGAAATTTTTTCGAATGGGGGCAGGAGAAAACATAGTGGTCGGCATCGCCGAACGATCCACAGGTGCAGCAGGAGGTAGATTTATGTTTAAAATAGAATAAATAGTCTAGAAAATGGCCATGCCCAGTTATGAAATAAATTAAAAATTTGTTTGTAATTTGAAGGGAGGGATTAACAAAAGGGAGGAAAGAAGAGATGCGGGCCGGATCATGTGTCCGGGGAGAAATGTAGGAATTAAGGTAAGCTTGCCACTGGAGAGAGATATTTTGTTTGCAAAATTTCTTAAGTAGGGAAAAAGGAAAGGGAAGGGAAAAGGGGGAGCCAGACGTGGTGGCAAGTTTAGCGAATTTATCTGCAGTCTCATTTCCCGAGAGGCCAGCATGGGCCTTGACCCAACGTAAATTTATTAAGTTTTTATTTTCTATGGCATTAAGTTTGATTTTTGAAAGAAAGTTTGATTTATTTTTGATTGAGTTAAAAGCCGAAAGGGAGGAAAGACTATCAGTAAAGATATTAATTTTGGAGTTGTTCGAAGAGGCCCAATTTATTGCAAAGTTGATGGCGGCTATTTCCGCCTGAAAAACTGTGTTCCCATTTGCTAATTTGAAAGTAAAAGTTTCTTGTAGATTTTCTTTGTTAAAAACACAGATGGCAAAACCGGTATTTTCATCAATAGATGAGCCATCGGTAAAAACATTAATTTCGGAAAAAGAGGACGGAGGGAGGGGGACGAGATTTACAATACGACGGGAAGGGGGAAGGGAAGAGAGGGGGCGGTTAACATCAAAAAGGGAGGGGGAAGGGATGGGCAAATTAGAAAAGAGGTTATTGCGGTGCTTCCAGAAAATATATTTTTTATAATTGGTATTAATTACAATATGAATCGGGGGTATACCAGTGATGGAATAGAGAGAAATGTTAGAAGTTGTACGAAAGCCCGCGGAGATTTTCAAAAGAAAAATTCTTTGTAAAGATAAAAGTTTTTTAACCTGATCCCCCGTTAAAGCACATCCCCAGATTCCCGCCCCATAAGTTAAGGTTTTTTCTATTACCGTTAGATACCATATTTTTAAATAAGATTTATTAACCCCCCAGTTACTGCCAGACACCCGGCCAAAGGTGTTGGCAACCTTATAACATTTCTCCCTGAGATTGAAGATATGGGTGCTCCATTTCAAATTGTCATCAATTGTGATGCCTAAAAAGGGAAGGGAGCGGGAGGGAGTTATTTTATGATTTAAAATTTTAAAGGAGGGTCAGTTTCGAATTTTAAAACGATTTTTATTAAAGATAATGGCCTTACATTTTTCTGGTGCTATAGAAAGTTTAAGTTCAGAAAGGGCAGAGGAAATTAAATTTAGAAGGTTATTGTTATTAAGACGTAGGGTTTGAAGGTTGGCACCGAAAGTAACCACCGCCAGATCATCTGCGAAGGCTTGAATGTGAAAAAGATCATTATTAAGTTTGAGGATAGAGTTAAAATAGATGCTCCAGAGGGTTGGAGAGATAATCGAACCCTGTGGAGCACCCATAGTGTGAAACCCCTGAAAATGTGATTTGTCTGTTTGATAAATAAGAAAAAATAAAAGATTGAAAAGAGTGGGGGAGATTTAAATTAGAAAAAGCTTGTGGTAAAATTCTCCAGTTGAGGCTGTCAAAAGCCCCGCAGATGTCGACGGTGGTCAACGAAACATAATTTATGGATTTATGGGAAGAGATAACTTCAATCAGCTTGTGAGCGGCATCCTCACAACAAGTAAGTTCTTTAAATCCGAATTGGTATGGATGCAGTGCTCCCTCAGTTGACAACCAAAAGTTAAGTTTGTGGATAAAAATTTTTTCTAATATTTTTCCGAGTGTGGGGAGGAGAGAAATTGGCCTAAAGGAGGAGCAGAGGGAGGGATTCTTACCAGGCTTGTTAAAGAATAAAATGTTTGCGTTCTTTAGGCAAGACGGAAAGTGGCAAAATTTAAAACAAAAGTTAAAGGATATAGAAAGGAGGGAGGGGAAGAATTTAAAAATTTGTTTCCAGAAGGTAAAGTCCAGGAGGTCCAGTCCCGGAGCTTTACCAGATTTAAGATTATTGAAAACCGAAAGGAGCTCTGCATCAGAAACCGTCCCCAGTCCGTCATCCGGGAGGGGAAAAGTTGGAAAACTGTCGAAGTCTGCATCATCTTTAAAGTGGTGATCCAAAAGACGTTTTAATTTATCAGAATGACTAAGGGAGGGAGAGTCTGGAAAATAAAGATTTATATTGTTTAATTTTTTATGTTTTTGAAAAGAGAACCTAAAATGGGAGCCGAAAGTTTGGTTACAACTTGAACAGAAATTTTTCCAAGACTCTAGGCGAGATTTTTTGATCATTTGTTTATATTTAGCTCTGTTACGCTTGGATAAAAGTTTGGCTGCAAGGATAATATCAGGGGGGGCGGAGTCCCTCTCGAGTGATTTGACTCTTTTAGAAAGGGCAGTGACAAAGTTGCGAAATTTTGATAAATCTTTGTTCCACCAAGAAAAGTTGGAGACTTTTGATTTTTTCTTTCGAATAAAGGACAAGGCACATTTTTGGGTTATATCAAAAAGGGTTTCGAAAAACAAGTCAAGGGAGGGGATGTCAATTATTTTTTCTAGTAGAGAGTTTAAAAGTTTAAGGTGGGGTTTAAAATTATGAATAAATTTTCCTATCCCATATTTAGTTTTTAAAAAGGAGTTAATTTGGAGAGGAGATAGGTTTAAGGTAATCTGTATAAATTTATGATCGCTAAGGGAATCACTCGAGAGGACCTCCCAGCTTAAAAGAGAATCAAAGAAGGAAAAGTTAATTAATGTTAAATCAAGGAATCCGACGCCAGAGTGGGAAACGAATGTTGGACCACAGTTAGGATCATTGCAGAGAAGTAGATTATTATTGAGACAGCAGTCTATTAGATCCAGTCCCCTTTGGTCCGTAAAATTGTAGCCCCACATCCGGGCCCGGGCATTAAAATCACCTAAAAGGATTGTGTTTCCTGAGAAAAAGTCATAGGGGGAGAGTTCAGATAACAGTGAAGAAAAATCGTCATGGGGGGGGGAAAATAAAGGCTCCCAACGGATAAAAATTTACCCGTAGGGAGCAGGATATCAATAAAGACGGAAGAGGAGGTTTTAAATTTAAAGTTGGCAGTTAAGGTAGAATTGAAAATTAAGATTATTGCTTTTTGGGAGAGAGAGGTAAATTGAAGTGTACCAGGGGGGGGGGGAGAGAGAATTTTATCTTGAAGAATGTATGGTTCTTGGAGACAGATTACATCAATATTATTATCCAAGGCGAATTTAATTGCGTTTGAATGGGCGATTAATGAGTGATTTGTATTGATTTGTATACACTTAAAGGACATAGTGAGAAGTAAATGTAGTAATGCCAGGGACCGGACAAGGGGAAAAAGAACAAAAAGCTGACATAAACATTAATAGTCAACTGTATGGCCATCCAAGTTGAGAAGTATGTAAGCACTTGAAAATAATAGAATCACACTTAACCGCATAGAATAACCCTCGGGGTAACAAGCACATAAGTATTATTAAGAGATAAGATATAAGCATACATATAAACAACTATATATATATACTAACTACAAAGAACTAATAAACACATAAAAGAAGAATGAGGTCAAACACTGACGATTTGCAACAACCAGGTAAAAAGGAGACATACCTTAAGCTTCCTTTTGGAGTGCTTTAATTTTTGCTATCTCTACCTGGTATGTCCGGCAGTTTTTTCGATCATACACTGAATGGTTAATTTTATAGTTTAGTCTTGGATTGTCATCATTTGAGGTGGCACAATTTACGCAAGTGGGTGATTTCGCTTTGCATTCCTTAAAGGTGTGCCCCGGCATGGTGCAGATCCCACAGTTGCCTACAGGGTAGTGGCAAAAGTTTGCAGTATGTCCATACCCTTGGCAATTGAAACAAATTTTAGTGAGATGTATCTCTTGATGAAGAAATGTGTAAAGTGGTTGAAGACTTTTTTGGCATCGAGGAAGTGCGAAGCAGGGAGCAGGTCCACGAAGAACACCCAATTGATATTGCCATTTCTGGCTTTGAAGTTTTTAGGATTTTAATTTCTTCTGGTTTAAGAGAGTGATGATTATTACACAACAAGGCTTTGATATTGTCCTCGGTGTAGTTCGGAGGAACATTGAACATGATGAGTGCACGCTTTTTATCTTCTTGCTTCCGGATAACAAATTGGTTGTTAATGGCAGAGTTGGTGAACAGAGACAAAAGTTTATCTGGGTCGCTTTCTCTGCAAGTTACTTTAAGAGTTCCGTTCGGAAGGGAAGTAACGTTTTTAACATTAGCTCCCGAAGGAACAGGAAGTGAGAAAAGATTTTGCTTGAGTTGTGCGTTGCCGATGGTGCGGTCCCTTCCTTGTAGAAGGACGCTAGACAAGGAGCGAGGAGCGTTAGTAGAGGCACCAGCGCCAGAGCGAGCAGTAGAAGTTGAAGTTGAAGAGGGCATATTAGTTGTACGTCCAGGAGCAAGACCAGACGATTTCAAATTCAGAGCGGCAGCAGTGTCTTTTCGAATTGTAGAGGAAAAGGATCTAAATTCATTCAGCATCAAGGATTTAAATTGCTTCAGGTCATCGTTTATAGTTTTTGTAAGTTTTGTGGTAATATGCTCAGTGACATCTTCATTTAGAGTTTTTGTAAGATTACTGGTGATCTGTTCGGAGAAGGTAGTAGGATCCCGGATCATCAGACGAGAGCGAGGAGAGGGAACAAGAGAGATATTACTCTCCAAGGAGTGCCCCGCGATACGAATCTCTTTTATTCTTTCCTCTATATAGGATTTTTGAGCAGCATTCATCGTAACGTATCTCGTTAAATAGTTATTGAGTTTAGATACGTTAGACAGGATTTTTAACAGATGCTCATTGTTAATGTTTAATGGAAGGGATGAGGCATCTGTGAAGTTTGAACCAGGGCTCCACGAGGTAGAAGGAGCTTGTAATGGAGACAAGTCTTTAGTTGAAGGAGGAGGAGGCGACGTCAACGAAGAAACGACACCAGCAGCACCAGCGACACCAGCAGCAGCAACAGCAGAAGCCAGACCAGAAGGAGGCGAAGACGAAGACGACCACCGCAAAGGGGGGGAGCAAGAGCAGGAGGAGTCCCCGGAGGAGGAGGAGGACAGGATGACGACGAAAAGGCTTTAGAAGTTGATCTGGATGATAGTGCAGATGAAGATACTTTTGAAGATACTTTTGAGGCGTCCCCGAAGAGCGTAGGAGGAGGAACAGGGGAGGGCGGAGAGACCGAAGAGGAAGAGGCAAATGCTCTGGACGTAGATCTCGTTGAAAGAGGAAATTTTGAAGAAGCCGTCGTTGCCAGAGGTTGAGAAGAAGTTGTTAATGTTGAAGTAGGTGCAAGAGGAGAGGTATGAGCTGAAGGCTGGGAGGCTCCACCGTACCGAGGAAGCCGAGGAGGAAGAATTGTGGTTGAAAATATCTGAGAGTCGTAAATTTTTGATGAACGTGAAGTGCACTTAAAGTTAGTAAATCGGATTGGATTCCCAGTGGTGGGGGTGTCCTCGGGAGTGACAGAAGCACTATTCTCAACGGCACAATCTTTGGCAGAGTTTGAACTAGGATTAGTTGAAGTGTTTCCGTAAGCAGCATTGTTGATGGAAGAAGAGTTGTCCAAGGCCAAAATACTATTTTCAGCGATCATAGAGTTTTCAGCTGAAGGTTTAGTAATTGGAGGATGTATTGTCAGGGGCGAAATCACCACGGTTGGGAGAAGAGGAAAGTCTGCAAGTGTGAAAGTTTCTTTGTTGGTAGACATTGTTCAGTAAATGTTCCGTAAATGTAATCTAAATATGAAGTAATTTTAGGAGTGTTTTTGATCAATTTCTATTAACCTAAAAAGACCAATAAAATACAATAGTAATATACAATTACACAATATTACCAAGTTTACCATTCACTGGAGTGGGAGGTGTTGCCGGGATTTGCAAATTTGATACATATATACATTTAGTACTGAATCCAATAAACTTTATCATGAATATTTCTATACTTTTCAAAATTCCAATGAAAGTGCTGATAAAGTGCATAAGAGAGCTGAAACCAGTCAGTTGAAGCATTTGTAGGAAATGTAGTTTCCTGTAGTGCTATAAGAATACCAATAATTAACGAAGAATAGAATTTTCAAGAAAAAATGTGAAAAAGAAGAGTTTTACTATTGAAAGGGATGAAACCCAACAAAGTCGAAAACGACCAGAAAAATAATATAAATGGTATGATAAGATTGTAGACATCAAGGGCTTTCCAAAAATCCAAAAATTATGATGATAACCATAATAGAACCTGAGATACAGACAATTAAAGAAAATAGAGGTTGGTGAGCAGTAACGAGCAAAATGAATTTTATAAATCAAAAGAAAATAAATTATAAAAGGGAGTAAGTGCAATTATTGGAGCTCTATGACCAATAGGAGCTGAGATAGACCTGGAATTTGAAAAGGGGTGTCAGTACGGCGCAGGGTCAAATGTAAAAGGGATGTCAGTTCGGCGTAAGGCAGAAAAGAGTACAAAAACATGCTGTAATCATCAAAACCATAATTAAATTCGTAAATGTTTTAGAAATTGGAATATTTTCCTATAGATTCAAAGGAAGAAGAGAACAACCAAGTGTACGGGTGAGCAACGGGCAGAAACCACTATTGGAAAAGGGGAGAGGGTATGTTTGGAATACTTCCAAATATGGAGATCGCAGAAGCGAAAGTAAAAATTTTGGAAACAGACATTTTTAAAATGCAAAATACATATGGAAATTTAGCAATTAATGAAAAAATAATTTTCATTAAACAATGACAGAACATTATAATATATGAATATACACTTAAAATAACAAAAAGAAGAATATCTAATACTATTTACAGTTGTATAAAGTGCTCGATTTGAGCACTTTTTGAAGTTTTTCCCATTACAATTGTATGGCTGCTTTGTAACAATGAGATAGAATATTTTATGATTATATCAAAGGATTCCTCACCAACTAGACGTCGCAGGAAAAAACCACTTATACCGAAATGTAGCTGGCGAGAAGCACAACACAACAATATAAAACACTTATATATGCAACCGTGACAATAACCATGCAACGTGTGACAAACATGGAAGTGACCACCTAGACCATTAATAGAAGACTACGGGAGAGGAATCTATACTTGTGGCGCCCATTACGCCACCTATCATTGACGAGTATGCACAGTCAACAGCAATTGCAATGGTTCCGGGCCCTATCGATGTGGAATTGTTCGGATTGGGAACGAATTGTCTTCAGTGATGAGTCCCGTTTCGAACTGAGTTCCGACGAACAACGCAACGTGTCTGGAGACAGCTCGGACATCGTCAAGATCCTGCTCTTACTGTCACACGCCACACGGCCCGACAACAGGGGAGTTATGGTCTGGGGTGTCATTTCGTTTGATAGCCGGACCCCTTTAATAGTCCTCCTTGGCACCACCAGAGCACAGTGATACGTTGCCGATATTCTACTACCCATTATATTGCTATTCCTGTCGCAACTCCCCGGGCTAACTTTTCAGTAAGATAATGCCAGGCCATACACAGCACGCCTCTCTATTAATTGTCTGCGTTCTTACGACACACTTTCTTGGCCAGCCGAATCCCCAGATCTCTCGCCTATTGAGCACGTTTTGGCTGAGATGGGGCGTCGCTTGAGACTATCCCGGAATGTGGACGAATTAGCTCGTCAATTGCAGACCATTTGGAACGATATCCTGCAGAACATCATTCGGCAACTTTATACATCAATGCCAAGTCGGGTAACACCTGATATCAAGACCGAAGGTGGACCAACCCCATATTGACGTGCTCACTTTCTGTAGATCTTTCAGTGCAGTAAATCATGCAATTGTTCTGAAATTCTAATCCTTTTTTTTCTATATTTCCACATTACACGTACCAAATATTGTCTAATTTGATAAATTTTTCTTGGTGCGTCGATTATTTTATCTTAGAGTGTATATAATATATTTAAATTGAATTTCTATAACATTAGCAGTCAAATAGTAATTCGATTATGTACTGTAAATAATATAGGACGGAATTAATTATGGCAAATGTCGCACTTTATAAATCCCCACTTACATTCACTATATACATATTTAATTTTAATTATTTATCATACGAGCAATTCTCTTTAAATTGGTGTTCTAGAAACAAAATTCTAAAGTAGCTTCCACAAAAGTCCCCCACTCGAAAATTCATAATTTCTTTTACTTTTTAAATAGATTAATTTTCAGATTCCCATTAGATTATGATTAAGTAATTAGATTTCTCGTGAATAAATTTGCTTTCGACATGATCGTATATTCATTTAATGGCATGGCTAGGTGTGGTGACATAGGCAAATTTCCTTGTTAGAGAAAATTATATTTACATAGAAATCATGAAGATCCGAAAATCGATATTTCATTTTCATTAAAATTGCGAAATAATTAAAAATACGTATATGGTTGCTAATAAGCATAATTATATAAATATTTATTAGGTGTTACCTGGCGATTTGGATGGGTAAAAATCTCGTTTGATGTTTTAATGGAATATAGATTGAAATCAAATTTCAAATGCAGAGTTTTCGAATACAGCAATGGGTTTAATGGTCACTATCGATTTAATTGTCTAACATATTAGTAAAAATCCTGTATTGACACTTTCCAACATAGTTGGAAACTTTTTGTGGCTTTGGTTATTCTGTCAGTCTGCCTGTTTGCCCGATAACTGCCTTAAAATAACTTTATTAAGATGGAATTTTAGTATGTTGATGAGACGACCTGTAGGATATAGGGAAATGGACATAAATAATATCATTCAATTAATTTCGGATCTTACCTGGGTTGAAAAAATGAAATACATTGAATCCTATGGGAACAAATTTTTCAAAGATTTTTTAAGGAAACTTAAAATTCACAGCTCACTTCGAAAATTTTAGAAAATATTCAGATTCAGACATTTATATTCAGACATTTCCGAAAAATGTATTCATCAGCTTTTAAATAAAAATTGAAGCAATGATTACATCTCTGATGTATGAATATTAATTACACCTATGATGTATCACGTGACTCATATGGCCCTAATTTTTTTTTCGATGTGTCAAGATCGGGATTTTTAAAGATTCTTTAAATTTATATTTGGTATTGCATCCGTCCTAAAACCGTTTTAATTTTACGTATTATTTGTGTATTTAAATTCTGTGCCTACGTAATTACACTATATTTTATTTTAAATGATCACTAAACTTTGGTTATTTTTATAACGAAGCTTAATTTTAAAGGATGCAGAATGTACACAAATCATTGTCAGATGAGTTGTGCAAGAATTGCCGAATTTTTTTCATGAGATATCATT
This sequence comes from Amaurobius ferox, assembly GCA_951213105.1. NCBI lineage: Eukaryota > Metazoa > Arthropoda > Arachnida > Araneae > Amaurobiidae > Amaurobius > Amaurobius ferox. The sequence goes on along the minus strand of OX578145.1, from coordinate 17,989,481 downwards.
TTGTCCTGTATTCTAGAATATAAGTGATATAAATGAAATATTCATCGATCTTACATATAAAAGCAGAAGATTTATATTTCAATGATGTCATTTGATTAAATGTTTACGTAAAACTACATTTCAATTGGGAAGTGTTTCATTATCAGTGCTTTATGCAGGCTTGATTTTTCTTGTTTCTTCATCTTTTTTTTCGCCAACAATTTTAGCCAACAACAACAGTCCTTGAGTCATTAAGGTGATTAATGAAATTATTTAATGATAAAAATATCATTTTATTACTTTAATTATTACTTTCCATATATACATAATACAATGTACAGGAAAAGTATTGTGCATCTAAATTTAGAATTTGATTTTTCATAGGTTTTTACGTTTTGAACCCCCTTTATTGAGATATCACGGGTTTTTGGAATGTGTTTATGTAAACGTTTATATAAAATTAGATATATGTCAATTCATAATATTGATAGAATTATCAGAACACCAAACAATTTTGCACTTAATGAAAAACACAAATAATGTAAACAGTGATACTTGCATAGCAATGCATTTTTCAATATAATTTGGAAATTTCACAAAACGCTAAGTAATTACTACTTTTATTTCCATTTATCTAATGCTAATCAGTGATGGAAATTTCATGTCCAGACCGCTATATTTACAAATTCTGCTGTTCTTGTTCGGAACTTCAGCTTCTAGAAACGAGGGAAAATATTTTATGCAAACAAATATATAATTTGACAAGATGTTTTCGAGACTTTTTCGAATTTTAGACTTATAAAAGCATAGTGTTTTTTCACTGTGTGAAGATTGGAGTTTAGTTTTATGATCGAAAGTACGACCTCTGGATCAAATTTGCTCCAAAAAATTTGAGTTCATGCCCACTTTCTAAATTACAAAATAAAATGTACAATTCATCGTTACAAATACTGTCCCGTGGATCTTATACATCATTTTTTTACTGTGAAAAAAGTAAATTATTTGCATTATATAGGGAAAGTCATGTGCTGCAGCATAATATTTTTTATCTATAAATATACTTAGTAACGTATCCGATTAAGATTATCGTCTCACAGAAGTATCTTGAAAAATAATTTGCGAAACACTTATGCAATAAACCCAGGGATGGACTTAAACACCGAACTTTTGATTTTCATACGAGCTTATACGAGCGTTCATACGAACACAAGATTGAAGCAAATGACACGTTTTCCTGCAGTTAATTTGTTCCATTGCAGTTAATGGATATTTCATGCCTACGAGCGCTGAATAAGCGCGAAAACAGTCCATGGATACTGTTATCTGCAATAGAAGTTGCTTCTTCACATAAATGATATTCATCCAATCTAAATTTCGTCGATATATTCGTTATTTTTTTATATATATTTAAAATCTCCTATAGCAGACTGCAATTGAAATATATATATATATATATATATATATATATATATATATATATATATATATATATATATATATATATATATATATATATATATACATATATATATATATATATATATATATATATATATATATATATATACATATATATATATATATATATACATATATATATATATATATATATATATATATACATATATATATATATACATATATATATATATATATATATATATATATATATATATATACATATATATATATATATATATATATATATATATATATATATATACATATATATATATATATATATATATATATATATATATATATATATATATATATATATATATATATATATATATACATATATATATATATATATATATATATATATATATATATATATATACATATATATATATATATATATATATATATATATATATATATATATATATATATATATATATACATATATATATATATATATATATATATATATATATATATATATATACATATATATATATATATATATATATATACATATATATATATATATATATATATATATATATAGAGAGAGAGAGAGAGAGAGAGAGAGAGAGACAGCTTCAGTGTGTCTGATACTTCTTTCATGGCATGAGTTGATGAGAGATATATATTTGCTTTTTAGATACAGACACAAATCTAAATTTTATGATTTTTATTCCCATCTTTCAATGCTCTTCTGGGAATACGACAAAATTCAGTTCCCAAAAATGACTAAACCAGCTAGTTACCGAATAGAAAAATATTGGAATTTCAATTACATGCCGCGAAATGTAAATCGAAATAGTTTAAATTTGTGCTTCGAGTATCAGGATAAGAATTTGATACGTTTGTTGAAATGGAACGAATATGAGTCTTAAAAATGAGTAAAATTCAGAATATTTATAATTCGGGTATTGGAAGTTATCTTAGAACTAAATTATTTATTCAAATTTACATGTCTGAAAATTTAGTTTCATAATGTCTATGATGGTGCAACACTGATATTCATAATGTTCATGATATTTTCAAGAACAAATTATACTGTAAAAACTAAGCCAGACGAATGAATATGTAAAAGAAAAAAACTTACAAATTCCCGTAACTGTCTTTATTTTAAGATTTGAAATATTTTTAAGAACAACTAACGGTAACAAAAAGACAGAAAAATGATAAATATGTAAAGGATACGAAATTGACTAGAAGTGAGAAAATTATTAAATCACGAATGGCTGGAACAAACTAGCCTCTTGGTTGTTAAGATAGGCATTAGATAGATATATACATTTATGATACCATCCTCCAGATACAACAAAAGTGATACAACTTAGATGCCACCTGGCGTAGACCGGATATAACTAAGGAGTCCATATGCAGCTCACGCTAGTCACTCTACCCAATCAAATAATGCGAGAAGTAGTAAGGAAACAATATATTGTCAGGCTGGAAGAAAATAGAGCTTAATAGTGCCCTGCATCGGAAAAGATAAAAGAAGGTCTTGAAAAAACAAGAGAGATGGAATTAAGCATACATAAAAATACAAAAATCTGATGTGGGCAGCACACGACTTTCCTTATATAATGCAATGAATTTACTACTTTTACAGTAAATAGGTTAGTAAATAGATAAAGTAAATATATTATTATTATAGTAGATATTTATATTCTTTCCAAGATATTGAATTTTCGTCAATGAGTAGCCATTTTCATTGATTTAGCGTCATTTTTATCCATTTGGCGAGATTTTCGTTAATTTGGCAACATTTAAAAATCTCGTCAAGTTGTAGACATTCCGCCAAAATCTCGCCAAACGTTATGGACGAAGACATAAGTTATTCTTCCAGAAGATAAATGACTATTGGCTTTCAAATACAGAAGTATTACTCAAAGTATATTTTCTCGTGAATGGTACGAGTTAGATCCATGAGAATAATGTCACCAAATTTATCGCATGATATTACAAATGAAAAGTAAACATGTTTCTCAACAGTTAATATTTTTTTTTAATTTACGGGATATTTTTTTTGATAAATTTATTTGAAAAATGTAAAATATCTCAAGAATGGTTCATGCTAGCGTTCTAAAGTTTATGTCAATCGTTTTTTAAGGAAAAATCACATAAGAAATGTCTATTTGCGTACCTTCATTAACGATTTTGATTTTTTGGTGATTTGTTCAAAATTTCACTCGAAAATTTAGGGGGGTTCTGAACATTCGATTATGCTTGAAAACAATAAGCTTCCAGTATTCATAGATTGTGATTTTTGTACCAAATTTCATTCGAATTGCTCTATTCGTTCGTGCGATATCGTCTCCAATGACACACACACACACACACATATTTTCACGCACACACACACACACTCATCACCTCAAAAATGGTCGATTCGTGATCAGGGCTTGAAACGTGCTTTCCCGTCGAAAACTCGAATTCGAATTTTCGACCCCGTCACTATACTTTCTTTATGCATTATGTATATAAGGAAAGTAAAAACGAATTTTTTATTACCACATCTTAATTGTTATTATCAATACATTAAACATCCTCAACCGTATATGTATTGTAAGAAAAACCCGAATTGATGTTGCGCTGTAATGAAATCGGGATTTGAAATTTAATTAAATATTTAGCATACCTTGAATTAATGTACATGGTTGTATGCACTTGCTCTGCCGCATCAGAAAAAGTTCTCTCGAAATTCTTTGAAAAAATTGTTAGAAATATAAAATAAATTTACACAAATGAAATAATATTCCATTCCTAAAAACTATGATTATTTCTTGTAAAGAAAAATTACCATTGCTTTCTTATTGTATCAAAATCAATCTAATCAATTTGCATTGAATTTCTTATAGGAGTTGGCAACCACTAAAAATTCTCCAAAACATTTTAAGGATATATGATGACGTATCTCAAATATCTGAGCCCCAAAGGTGGATCTACCAAAGGTATTTGCAATTTTGGCATATTCAAAAATATTGTATTACTCTCCTCATAAAATAATTGTGTCATTAAATATGGTGACGGATATCTGGGCTCTTAAACACTTTCTTCCTTTATTTGCCGCCCTAATTCATCACTGTTACTTATTTAAATGTTTACGACCACACCTATTTATCACCGCTCTGAAAATACAATGCCGGTATGTCAGAGCATTCAATGCAACTTCATTATCACCTCTCTAAAAGGGCAATGTTAGTATGTCAGAACACCAAACGTAATTTAATTATCACCTCTCTAAAAGTTCAATCTCAGTATGTCAGAACACCAAATGTAACTTAATTTTCATCTCTCTAAAAGTGCAATGTCAGGATGTAAGAGCACCCAATGCAACCCCGAGGGCCAGAAAAATCCATGTATAATAATGCGATCATACTGAATCTAAATTTGAAATCCGTATTTCAAATTTACCATTGGATCAGAAGAAATGGCCTTTCAAAGTGTGGCCTTCTTTGCTATTTTTGTCATTACAATCCCAGGTCAACGTTGCCACAACATAATGAAACTGCATGGTCATGATATATTTTAATACCTGAATAAATAAAAGGAAAACTGTATTCAGCTAATAGAGTTAAAGATGACACCACATCTACGATACAACAGAATAAGAAAGATAATATTGAGAGAGGTCATCCCATACTAATAATTCAAAATATGAATATTTAAACCGTGAACGCATCTTCAAATTCGGGTTTTAAACAATGCAATGGATGCAAACTTTGTTTATAGATAGATGGGTCTGTGCTGAATTGTACGACCCATGAAGTTCGAAAGAGTTACTCTCTATTGTTCCGTGGTAGGAAACGAAATTGTAAACTTGTGATAAAATATTTGAGGCGTTAAACTTGATACATTGGTTTGTTTAAAGGGTTAAGGGAAACGTTAATTAATTTCGTTATGTTAAGGGTTGATATATGTTTTGATAGGAATCCGTATAAGAGATATTAATATTGAATGGAAGAGGTGTATGACTTGAATGTGTCTAGATATTCGGAAGGGATGAAGAGGTTCGGCAAGAGATGATGTCCACTGATTTCTGCTTACTATGCATGGCCTTGGAGTACTTGGATGGGGCACAACTGCTGCGTGGGGTTCGCTACGCCACAGTCCTTGGGCAACGCCACGTAAAGTTTCTTGTACTGAATATAAATTGTTGTGCAACTCTGAACACAAATACGGAAGTTAGAACGGGAGAAATAATTGGGAGTTCGTCTCTTTGTACAAGTTATTGAAGTAAAGGTCACACATGATCTGCAGTTATACATTTTCTATTTCGTTGACATGGTATATTCTTTACAAAACTGTCTTATCAAAAGGTTGGTAGGGCGCTGAGCCCTTGAATTTTAAAGGCAGCGTAAATGAAATTTTTGGCCGTCAGTGTGTTAATATTAAATGAGGTTTAACGAAGCCAAAGACCTTATGACCCTCGGAGCCATTAATAAATTTTCAGAAGTTGGGAAATTCATTGCCATTTTAATTTAATCGTTCAAAAATTTATTTTCCAATACATATTAATGTTGCTTTTATTAGAAATCAGATAATATGTCTTTGACAATTGATATAGTTTTCTAGTATAGAATTGCGTATTGCATTAAAACAGTAAATGATATTAACACATTTTCCCTTTTAATTTCTTTATATACATAATGTATAAGGAAAGTATTGTGACGGGGTCGAAAATTCGAATTCGAGTTTTCGATGGGAGAGCACGTTTCAAGCATCCCTGATCACGAATCAAATATTTTTGAAGTGATGTGTGTGTGTGTGTGTCAGTGAGCCTGTGGAGATGATAACTGCCGAACGAATAGACCGATTTGAACAAAATTTGGTACAAAAACCACAATCCGTAAACACTGGACGCCTATTGTTTTTATACGCAATCGAATGTTCAGAACCCCCCTAAATTTTCGAGTGAAATTTTGACAAAATCGCCAAAAAATCAAAACCGCTAATGAAGTTACGCAAATAGACATTTCTTATGTAATTTTTCATTAGAAAATGATTGACATAAATTTTAGAACGCTAATATGAACCGTTCTCGTGATATTGCACATTTTTCAAAAAATTATCAAAAAGTCATATAAAATAAAAAATAAAAAAATGTCCTATTGAGAAACATGTTCACTTTTCATATGTAATACCATGCAATAAATTTTGTGACATTATTCTTGTGGATCTAGCTCGTTCCATTCATGAAAAAAGATACTTTGAGTAATTCTTCTGTATTTGAACGCCAATAGTCATTTATCTGCTGTAAGAATAACTTATTTCTTCGTCCATAAAGCTTGGCGAGATTTTGGCGACGAATTTGCTGGAATGCCGCCAACTTGGCGACTTTTCAAAATGTTGCTAAATTAATGAAAAACTCGCCAAATGGATAAAAATGACGCTAAATCAATGACGATTCATTGATGATGACGACATGGAAAATGACGACTCATTGACGAAAATTCAATATCTTGGAGAGAATATAAATAACTACTATAAAAATATTCTATTTTTTTACTGTAAAAGTAGTAAATTAATTGCATTATATAAGGAAAGTCATGTACTGCCGTCATCAGATTTTTTACTTTTCGTTCTTGACACAAAATGTGTTCTAAACTTATTAACTAAAACACAAAACTTAAAATAATAACCAATATATGAAGATGAGTCAAACACTATTCAATTTGATACAACTGACTGTAATCAATAATATATATTTCAGTCATAAACTGCTTGCTTTTAAATATATTCACTTCTTCACCCATAAAATAAACGTGGGATAGCTGACTTGAAGCACACACCTGATATTCATAATGTTCAAGCCTGAGTCATAAAAGCTGAGAAATTGACCTTCCAACGGTCTGTCTAATTGTTGCAATTTTTTTTATTTCACATCACTAATATTTTATAGAATAGCTACAGAAACATAAGTTTGCATAAACATAAATTTTCATTCATAAAAATAAAACAAATAGTAAAGCTACATAAAAACTACCAAAAAGGTATTGCTACATGAAAATATTGCTATATAAAAATTTGCTACATAAGAAGTATATTTATGTAACAAATTTCATGTTCTCACGACGTTTTAAATTTTCACAGCAGACGACACAGACGAACACACAGCTTCTTTTACCCTCATAGACTATGAAATGTACCTGCCGTTGCTCGAGATTCAAGATACATGGCGTAGTACTTATGCACCTACATTGCAGTTTTTAAATGTTACTTTTGCTATAAGCGAGCAGATTATTAAACCTTTTTTTGATTTTCGAGAATTCACCGTGAGTTCTGGTGTAGTTTTTATCAAAGATTTGCATCTGAAACTCCAGGAAAAGCCAAACAATGTACCCTATGCTGTCAGGGATTTAAGATGCTGAATTTTGATTACAATCGCAATGAAATTACAGCGAATTCTCGAAAAATACAGAAAGATTTAATTATACGACCCCTACTACAACAGCAACGACAACGCTGCACCGATGGTGTCAAGTTGGAAAATGTGCGACAATATTACAAATACCTTTCAAAATTTATGAGAATTCCACTATTAATCATATGGATTCTGTTCAAATTTCTTTTGAAACAAAATTTTTCGATCTGTCTGATGGTGTCAAGATTGAAGCTCAAAAAATATTTTTGATCTCTAAGGAAAGCGTTTGCTTAAAAATCGTACTAAAACATAAATTGCTAAACAATAAATTTGAATTTAAAAACAATATGACCGAAATACAGTTTCCAGATCTTAAATTACATGTGCACCAAATTTCATATTCGTACGTCACTTAGACTTTCCACATTAAACGACACAGCCATACCGGCATACATCTTCCCTTATTACTATAGATTACTACAGCATTTCAAAATTTTATCCCCAAGTCTTTAAAAAATAGGGTCATTCTGCAGAATAATATCCTTCGTATCTACCTTTATTCTAATATGCAGAGAGAACTGTGAACTTTTAGGATAAGACCTTAATAACAACATCTAACAATAATACTGTTACTTAAAATATTCTGAATATAATATCTTAATAATGTAAATTACCTAAAAAAAGTAATTAGTAGTTGAAATTTTACCCTAATTTCCTGGAAACTATACCTCTTAATTTCGTATAATTAAACTGTATATTAAACCATTTACCTCGAAGATATTTTTATCAATTAAACATCCTTTAGCAAAATATGTATATAAAGTGCTAATAGAATACTAAACCATTACGAAGTTTAGTAATGATTCTCGGTATTATTACTAAAATTGAATATCACTTTATAATAGTTTTACATATTATGCACAGTTAAAGCATTTGTGGTCCTCATAAGAATTTCAGGTTATACACTAATCCTTTTTGATACTACAGATATTACTTCCTATTCCTTAAAAATTAATATATATATATATATATATATATATATATATATGCCATTAAAAGCGAAAAAATATATTGTAGCAGCTACCGGGTATATTTGTCCCCTGTTTATTCAAATCCCCTACTTACCCTAGAAACTCGCGTTTTTTTCTTCTTTTTTTTGGTTCTAGCTATCAATCCAGGAACGTGCACAAAACTTTCTAAAATTCGAACAATTTAATAGATTTTTTTTTATATTTGTTGAAAAACATATTTCTAAAAGTTAAAAACAAGGCATAGGTAAATATGTCCTCTCCTTCAAAAATAAAGTTAGACTCTCAATTTTTTGTTTGAACGAGAGACAGATAAGTTTTCAAAAGCTTCTAAAAAGAGAATTTAAAAAACATAATGGGTTTTATATATATATATTTAAAACCAAGTATGTCAAATGCTGTCCAGTATTCTCCTTATTGGCCATTTTTAAAATGTCACCAAAGATGTTTTTAGATACTGTCTGTCATCGTAATTGAATTGGTCATAGTGAACCCTCGTTCTTTATCTCTGCAACACTGCAATTGCTATCTTTGTCACTTTCTTTGTTAATTTTTTACAATTAAATTAAGGGGTCAATAACTGTTATGTCAAAGTGCCGCAGTAGATTCAACAAAGATAATTATAACAAAATACTGATAAGTCGCAAAAAAGTAACCGCGTATCAAAGGGCACATTCAAATAAAAATTTATATTTTACTAACTGCAGTGCTCCAACCAACGATTATTGATATTTCTCAGTTACTGTGTTTAACAGTCATATTTATCAAATTAATTATTATTAAGATATATACATAAACTAAAAGTAATCCTAAAAAAATACTAATAATATCAAGTAAGACAGGTAATTAAATTTATCAACCAGTTTCAGAGGAAAAATAAAATTATTCTTTATTAGTTTAAATGAGATACAGCAGTCACGGCAAGAAAGGCTGGAAAATTTTATTAAAAAATATAGTAACGTCACGCAATAATATAAATATTGAGAATTGGAAAATAATAATAATTAAACAGAAAAGGTTGTGAAATAAAATAAAACGAAAAGAAGATGATGATAAAAATATGCAATACACAAAAATCGATAGTGATTATACCGGAGTACGAAATTAAGAGGCACCTAACAAAATAAAGAAAAATCAACAGTTTTTGAAAATGAAAGAGCCAACTTTATCACACAATATATAATAGAGAATATACGAACGAAAAATCAATTAATATTGGAAGCTAAATGTATTATCACCAACAATATTGAAGAAAACAAATAATAACAAATTAAAGGAAAAAGCAGGTTTTGAAATTAAATTAGTTAACTGCATCATGAAAAGTAAATATAGTAGCAAAATATCAAGAAAGCAATTCCTTAAAAAAAGAAAAGTAAAAGTACATTAAAAAAAATAAATACTGACAAAATCACTTACGAAAGACTGTGGGATGAATATAACTATTTTACATTTTATACTCCCTCCTATTGTTCTTGTTGTCGTGTCCCTAACATTACAATTAAGGAAGAATGAGTGCACTGCTTCATACTCCCTCCTAATACATTATTTTGCAAATTAGTGAAACATTCACGTCTGTAAAAAGAAAAAAATAAACAAAACCAATGATCAAAGCAAATTATTTTAATTGAATTGATAAAAGGGATAATTTATAAGTATAAATGTTGCCGCAATGGCATCGTAATTAGCTATAATTTGCAATTGCTAGTTTGGTTTATATCCACATTAATAGTTTATAACTATTCTGAAGAGCAGCTTATATATGGCGAAAAGCTTACCATATAAACACAGGAACAACAAAGAAACTAAGTGCATAACATTTCTTTGCATTTCTTGAATACGTTTTCTTTTCACTGCATAAGACGTGTCAGACATTATATTCATTAATGCATAATGTACGTAAAGAGAAATTACAATAATGAGTTGAAAAATTATCACATTTATATTTGTGTAGAGCCACACGCTTTCAAAAATCTCTCAATATGATTTAACCTTTATTCAATGATCTATTCGCATATGCGTATGTGTCTGCTTGTATATTTGTAGGCAAAAGTATCCCCGAACAAATTGAAAGAATGAAATACAATAAATTAATAAATTTTTAAAATATAGAGATAATTAAATTTGTTACCGTTATTTCAATAGTTACATCCCAGGGGTGGAACAGCCCAGTAGTTAGCGCGCGGGGATTGTACTCGGGACTACTTGAATTCGATTCCTGGATCTGACTAAACTGTCCTCGTGCTCACGCGGAGTAGGGGCACGTTTAATATGTGGGTTCACAAATCCATCCGAGCAGTTTGTGATAGGAGACAGAGGGTATGTTCCCTGTGGATGCCTCCGCCACTAGGTACCGGTGTAAGTTAGGTGACACTTCCCGGTCGTTCATACCGACAGATATCATAAACCTTAGGGTAGGTCGAACGGTCGGGATCGAAGAAGGACAGATAAGCCCACGATGTCTGTTCATTTTCGGGGTGGTCATACCGAGAGAAAAGCCTTTATTTTCAACATTTTATTAAAATTCAAATGAAAAATATAAAATTATTAGGTATAACATTGATAGCATCATTAATGATAATGCTAACCATTGCTACATTGGTGTACCAGAAAAATTCCAAAATATTGTATTACGACGTTTTGTGCTCATTGTTCCTCGCATCGCTCAAACAGTGTAATAAGCGGGAAATATAGAGATAATATTATCCACGGGGCTGATGAATAATAATCGATAAAACACTTTTTTGATTTTCTGAAACGCTCTGTTATAGATCACAAATTGCTTCACTGTTACTCCTCAGCACTTGAAATTTTATAAACGATGAGCTGTACTGAAAACACCCCTATACAGCAGGTCTCACTGGATTACAGCAAATTGCAACCTATGAAGTATAATGGGTATTTATTGCCTTTCATGAGCAATTTTTGTACGTTACTGATGCCGAAATCTAACTAACTAGACAATACTCCATCATCAATATTTATCGACTATTATCGTCCCTCTCGCTACCGACTTTCTGTAACTATCATGTTCAGTTATCTGCTGACAGCGCAAAAATTACTTCGACAAAATATTTTATTGAATTCGCCATAACCGATAGTCGTCTGTCTGTTTCAACTTTTTCATGATATTTTCAACATTCTTTCCTACTTTCTAAAGACTTGAAATTTAGTGCAAAGCTTAGTCCAGTAGAACATTTTAATATACTAAAATTTAGGGAAATCTCGAAAAATTAGATCTTGAAATTTTTGAAAAATGGCCCGGGAAAAAATTTTCTTCGCTTCCATATATATGTAACCCCATTGTTGTAAAAAATGAATCCAATATGGAGCTTCGCTTATATACACTCATGTCCCAAAGTTAAGCATAATTCGTAAAATGCGAAAAATTCTGAGTTAATATGAATATAATGGTTCACAATCAGTAGTGGAGAATCGTGGGACAAAGGTAAATCATTGCTCAAATGCAGAATAGTTCAGTCGATGTCGACATGCGCAAAGCACTGACGCACGTCGAAACGAGTATAAAACTGTCTCGAGCGGCATGGTCAGTTGAGGCAGAATTTCGAAATTGCTGTGGTAGGAGCGTTGTTAACAAAAAAAGAATGAAAGGTGTCACAAAGATGCCAACTGGACATGTTTTTGAAGGGGCGAATTATTGGAATGCTGGAATCCGGTCGATCCCAAACCAAAACGTCTCGAATTCTGAATAGGCCTCAGTGTGTGATCTCCAGACTGTGGCAGTGGTTTTAAACCATTGGAGCTGTTACCCGACGACCAGTGTTACCTGGTCGGCCAAGGGTAACAACCGCTCGGCAAGAACGATATTTGGTGATAACTGCGTGATGTCAGAGGAACCGTTCTGCCAGACAACTGGGTTCAGCCCTGACAGCCGCCACAGCAGTCACTATTTCAGGACAAACTGTTTACAAGAGCTCAAACACGTTGGTTTCTGTGGTAGACCACCAGCAGTTTCCATCCCCCTAACGTCTGCACAAAAACGCTCGCAGTGGAGTTTGGAACATCGGTAGGGGAGTGGGAAACAGTTGAGCAATGTCATGTTCAGTGACGAGTCCAGGTTTAGCTTGCAAACTGATTCTCGTAGTGCCATGATCTGGAGAGAACGTGGAACGCGTTTTCACCCGGAAATAATCACGAAAAACATTTCCGTTTTATTTGGGGGGTTTCATGGTCTGGACAGGCATCATGGTGGACGGTCGCACAGACTTTCACATCCTTGACACTGGGTCATTTACCGGTCAAAGATACAGAGACGAAGTCCTTGAGCCTACCGTTCGATTGTTTCAAGGTGCTGTTGATCCTGATTTCATATTCATGGATTATAACGCGCCTCCTCACCGTGCGGCCTTGGTCGACGACTTCCTTCAAACTGAAGATATCCCGCACATGCAGTGACCAACTCTCCTGATCTGAATCCAATAAAGCACGTGTTGTATATGCTCCGGAGACATCTATCAGTCCTCCGCTACCCACCAAGCTCCGTCCCGAACTCACTATTCCAAACTCATCCAAACCCTCGTCGAAAGTATAGGAAATCGTTGTGCAGCATGCGTGGCTACCCGAAGTTCCCACACACCGTATTAAACTGCAGCATCACATTGTTTTAATCATTCTGTTTCACTGAGGTTGACACTCGTATTGTGATCCTTTTCCTTTCAACCATTCTCTTTACATAATAAAAGTCGTTATTATCCTTGTTTTACATTGTTTCTTCTTCTATAACCCTATTACACCAGCATACCGCGTTTTCTTTCATTCCGATGTAAACTTCCTGAAATTTTCATATAAACAGCAACTATGCTTAAACTTTTGGACATGAGTGTGTATATATATATATATATATATGTGTGTGTGTGTATATATATATATATATATATATATATACAATTAATTTATATTTAAAAATTTAAATTTATAAGTGAAACTACTGTAAGTACATACACCCCATCTCTAGCACATCCATTAAAAATAAATGCTAATCTAGGAAACAAGTTCATGTCAAATAGGAGAAAAATCGCTATAATGGTAAAATCCTTAATACTTATCGCTGTAATGGTAAAATAACATATATATATATAAAAGATAATTTTAAGAAGTGATTCTGCTCATGGCGAATTGCGAAAAAAAGTATTTTACACCCAAGACAAAGTTTTTATGTTTACTTGTTTCACTTTTCATAAATATAACGTGTATACATTTATGGGTCTTGCAATCCAAAGTTACTTTGGTGCTTAAGGACTCCTAAAGTTCTTATATATAAATACATGAGTTGAAAAGGCAATATTTTCATTACTTATTTACATTGATCCGTAATTACACCTAAAATACTCCATAGCGCTAAAAATATTCATAATCATTATTATAGTTTGATGTTATTTATCAGCGTCACACCAAATACCCAGATAAACAGTCTCAAGAATGTCAGATTCAATTCCAATTATACGTGAGAAATGTATGTGTCATTATCATAAATCATGACACGGGTGAGGTTATTGTACGCGGCCAAAGGAGCAACTGAAAAGATATGGTATTGGAATGACATTTATATCCAAGAAATGCATTTACTTTGGGATAAATTTCTCGTCAGGAACCGGAAATAACCAGATTTCGTCGTGAAATCAAGGCATCTTGTTTTGTGGATTTCGGTTTCTTTCGGAGATTTCTGCTTTCTTTGAAAAATAGCAGAGGGGTTTAGCAGAGGGCATCGAGGACAATAAGGGAAATTCCATAAAGTGTTACATTTCAAAATATTTCTTTGGGATTTCTGTACAGATGATGGGAAATTCGGAAACTCTTGCTTTTTGCTTTTTCTACAATCCATGTGATATAGGTAAAATATTCGACGAATCTGTACGTTTCGGACACAAATCTACAATTTTCTGAGAAACTAACGGATCAAAAGTCACAAAATTTGATAGATAAAACTGCGTATAGATTATTCTGGTGCTGATTAGATTTATATACGATTCTGAAAAAAAAATACCCTGACCTTTTTGCAAAAGCTTAAGGTATTCTTGTTCTACAAAAATCATCTGATTCTAAAATAAAAACTACATATGTCCACATGTATCAATTAAATGCTTATTTCATGCGTGATGCTTGGCGGCCGAATGGCTGACACCAATTCCAGAATTCCAGGGCTAACTATTCTTTATATATATATATATATATATATATATATATATATATATATATATATATATATATATATATGCCACCTCGCCTGTGAAAATACGTCCAATTGCTAAATAAAAATGAAAATCGTATTAAAAGTGCAAACTAAGTGCAATTTCACAAAAGTTACCATATTGTTTTAAACGATTAATTTCAACTGAATGTATTATAGAAGACAGAGAAAGACAATGAATTTAATCCTGTAGGAAAAGTGAAGTGCTGCTCACATCAGATTATTATTATTATTCTATATTAATGATTTATTATTAATGATTTATTGACAAGCATTTATTAGCAATGATTTTTTAGCCCGATTTGGCAAAATGATTGGGTAATGATTCACCCCCTGGCATTCAGATCTTAAAAAACAGGCTCGAGTTTCGGGTAAGATTGGTGAGCTGTGTGTGCATATATGTCAGTAATTGTTCAGAATTTATTTTAATTTGTATGTCACTGTTAAACTAGTCCTGCTGAGGTGTGATATCTCAGCCGTTAGCGCGAGGGGACTGCACTCAGAAACCCTAGTTCGATTCCCGGCTCTGCCCAAACCGTTCCCGTGTACACGCGGAGTATGAGCACCTTAAATATGTGGGGGTTCGTAAGTCCATCCGTCAGGTTTGTGGTACAGGAAGAAGGATACGGTCCCTGTGGATGCCACCCCCACTGGATTCGAGTAAAAATTGGGTGGCACTTCCTGGCCGTTCAATGTACCTTACACTTTCAGGTGGATCAGATAGTCTGAATCGAAGAAGAAGAAACTTGCCCTGATGTGTATAAGAAAAAGAGTACAATAGTAAAATAAAAAATCCAGAACAATCCGAGAGCTCTGAACAATAATAATATTTATCATTGTAAATTCTCTATAACGCGAGAAAAAATTTATTTTCTACCAGGCACTTAGTTATCTGATTCCTAGAAGCAGCTGTATGCGTATATTTTACATTGCACTTTATAATGGCCTCGAAAGAAGTGTTTTGTTTCTTGTTTCTCCAAAGTTCCCCAAAATGAAATTAATCCTATTTAATAAAGAAAACTTCGAGCTGTTGGAAAGAAATCAAAACTAACCGTCGCCAGAAGCAAGAAAGGTATTTACTTACTGGAATTTGTCTTGTGTGTTATTTCATTTTCAAAGACAAAAGTTTAATTACATGTCGAATGATACATTTGGGTGAAATTTTTCAGACGATCCAAATGCTGTCCTTGAAACATTTTCCAAATATTTCTGTCTCTTAGGTGAAAGAGAAATAAACACTCGAAAGAAGTGACCTACTTTTCTAACTCTAAAGTATTTAGTTTCATAGCACATTTTTCCTACAATCGGTAAAAATAGAATAAATTCTTTTAAAAATATAATAGCTTGTTCTATATTTCAAAAATGAATGAAAAAACATTTAAGATCTTTTCAGAAACAATTACCAAATGGTAATTAATTTTTA
This sequence comes from Amaurobius ferox, assembly GCA_951213105.1. Lineage (NCBI taxonomy): Eukaryota > Metazoa > Arthropoda > Arachnida > Araneae > Amaurobiidae > Amaurobius > Amaurobius ferox. The sequence continues at coordinate 17,973,021 of OX578145.1, read as the reverse complement.
TATGTAAATTGACCAGCATATGTCTTAAGTCATATTTCATTCATTGTGCAATTATATCCATGGGGTTGAACTAAATTTATTTTGCTATCAAAATTTTCCGTGAAATGAACACATATTTAAAATATACATTGAATTTTCTAACTTTTCTTCATTTATTATTCATTTGGCAAATTGAAAGCCATTTAAATAGTTTAATTCTTTAAATATGTAACAAAAGCTCACTCATATCTTAAGAACTGTTTATCCTAATATTGTTGAAGATGCCGTATTTGTTCAACACATATACATGTCTGAAATGTTAAGCTGTAAACTGTTACTTTATGTTTCGTTTTACTCGTGTATTACATGTTTATTAAAATGGGACTATTATGAATTATTTATTTATTTATTTATTACAAATGGCCAGGCACTTGATACATCCAGCATTCGCTTATACATTCGCCAGAATCTTGAACCATTCAGCCGTCACATGACGTTGCCCCGACGCACCAGTTGCGGTGAAACAGATTGCGTCCAACAGCACAACATGCATTCCCGCAGGTGGAACTCGAACTTACAATCCGGCAGTTGAGCGAGAACGAGAAAACGCTTGTCTAGACCTGTCAGTCACCGTGCCGACCTAATATAAAATATTATAGTAATATTTTTAATGAAAACAATAAGCTTACGACGTCAAATCTAAATCTAAATCTAAGCAGTACCGGATAACTGTAAATTGCTAACAAACAAATTTAGGGAAAATCCAATTAATTTTGTATTAGCACCAGAAAGATAAATTGCTCACCTACATAATGCTTATAGACACACACAGCCATCATCTCCAAAAATAATACTTCTCGCTCTACGATGGTTATATCTTCAACTGAGTAAACCGATGAAATTTGATACTTAATCTGTTTTCGCGCTCTTTGCTCACTTCATCTATTTCAGGTCTAATAATGCCGGCACCTAAGTTTCAATAAACAAAGCACTAAATCCCAATAAACTTCCAATAGTCATACGTCCCTCCTCTTACATGGGATCTGAATTATGTGTTTGTCGATCTGAAGATTCGATAACTGAGTACGGACATACACGTACCGTTTGGTCTAAGAACCTAAAACTGACGAACCAGACTGCGACAATTATGATTGTTCGTTCTTTTCCCTACACATATACAGATTAAACCGTTGGTTAATCATCTACAGTCTGTCTTGGAATCTTGCTGTGAGTAGATAGACTACGTAGTCTGAAGACTCGGATGAAAGCTACGCTATGCACACGGTCGTAAGGCGTGACGGCATTTTGTAATTTCAATTACTGATGCCAAGCAAGCTAATGAGCAATGTAAATGCAGCAGAGGAAACAAATTGGAACGCAAACATAAATAAACAGAGTTCATCCCCTCCTTCACCAACGGCAAATGGGATAAGGTGGTATGAAACCACAGGGGGAAAGAAAAAGTTGTTCCAAAGTTTGTTCCAGAAAGTTCGATAGATTTGAATTTTCGACAACGACCTAATAACATTAGCAACATGTCAATTGAGTTTGTTCAAAAAATATCCTCGTGGCTCAGCAATGAGATATGTGATAGTGTCATATGCATAGTGAAATACTGGCGTATCCAAATATACGCAGGCATCCAGCAGAGTAAGGGTGCGATGAAGTGTCAAAATGCAAGAAAATAGGTATTTATGTATTTACAAGTGTCACTAGTGTCACATCGGCGGTGAGTCGGAACCAAAGTCAAACCGAAACCGATCTCACAACCGAGATGCATTGAAGATCGAAACCACGGAAAATGTACATTGCTACAACCATACACATCTTTCAAAATAAAATCACTCATAACCCAGGAGTCGGTCTGGAGACATCAGTACGGTCTGGAGACTTACGGTCTGGAGACATCAGTTCACAGATGGGTGGAAGTAACGACATAAAACAGAGTGTGCAAGGAAATCAACACATTAAATTTAACATTCATATTTATTAAAGTGCAAACCATTTAAAATGAAATTATATTCCAAATATTTGAAGTATTCAACAATCATATCATATTTGATACTTTATCAGATTCTCTCTACTTATATCAACAAAGAACATCTTATTAAGTAATTAAGTTCCTACAAATATTATTATAACCAAACACTTAAGAATCCTTATTTAATTAGTCACTTATTCAGAATTCTCAATATAAACACAATATAAAAGGATTCCAACAATATTCACATTATTATATTATTATCTATTCTAGGTTTTGAAATTCTAATTCTAATTCTATTCTCTCCAGAATTATAGCTTTCGATTTAAAAAGTTTTACCCCAAAGTTCTTTATTTACAGTAACATCAGATTTAAACTGTAATTAAACTTGAAATATTCTGCAAATCATATCCAAAGGAGAAAAGTCTATACAGAACAGAAAGTTCAAAAAGCTGTCAGGGACCACACCCAACCGAACGGCCATCGGTCGACTCAGAATCAATTACTTAAAATAAAAAAAACAGGAATTAATTTTGAATAATTTGCCGGACCCGGTAAGATTCTTCCTCTGGTATCTTTCAGGATTAGATTTTGGGAAAATCAATAATCCCCAGCAGTATAGCTGCCACCGGCCCTACTCTTTTGTTCTTCACTCCTTCACCGGATCTCATTCCATCCGCACTTCATTAAATCCAACTATCAAAAGCTCCCGGACAAGGCCGCACTCTCCCAACGACAGCCAAGCAACTCTCCCATTGGCTGAAAGAGGAGCAAAACTCCAAAAAGCTCGCTTTCGAACTCACGTCACAGACGGGGCAGGCGCCATGAAAAGGAACAGCAGAAACATAAAATCCACATCTCAAGACAAAACCAGACTTTTACATATAAAACAATCTAAACAAGACTTAACGCAATGCAGGCGTTGAAAAAGAGAGTTTTCAAGCCGCGTTTTCACAAACTGTCGAATCGAACATTCAGGCGATACGACACTAGTTATCACGGAAGGCACACCAACACGTATCGCAGAGTTAACAATAAGCTCGAACGAACCTATCACAATGACGAGCTCGTGTACTTAAACTAAATGAACTACGCAGATTTTCGGTAGCTAATAGTAATTAATGTGTTCTAAATATAAGTGCCAATTAAATTATGTGTTATAAATATATGTATCAATTCAATTATGTTTCATAAATATGTGTGTTAATTAAATATTGGTAGAGCTAGATGTGTCATAAAAAATGGATTTCTGAATAAGATATATAGATATCTATGAAATTAAATATGAAATAAATTGATCAATTTAAATAAGGGTGTTTATTGTGTATCTTGTGTGCTTTCCTTCTCCCCGGCTCGAGAACCAGGAATTTACATGCTCCACCCTTAGTGAAGGTATCAAAGGTAAGTCCTGGTATAGTAATTTTGGGTAAGGACTATTTACCCTATGACACACACCAATTCGACAATAACACCAGCAGGTCCTAACAACAAAAATTTTCCTTCGGCGGCAATTCCTACAGTTAAACGATTTGACGAACCATCCGAAGAGTAAATGCATATTCTTGGATACAGAAGTTCTGCCTTTCAACCTGGGTTTTTCAGTCTGATCGGAACACTAAACTGTATGTGTATGGTGGGATTTGAAAAATAAACACAACATACAATAATGATTTTCCTGTTCCTACACTATATATTGTAAGGAAAGTAAACGATAAGTGAAAATATAATTACTTTTGCAAAATTTAGAAATGTAAAATAAAATGTTCAAAAATCGATTTTAACCTTCTTTTCCATTTACTCTATTATGGTTTTGACAAGTTTAGATAAATATAGTTTCCGACTACTCAGAACAATAATTATAGTAATTTTTGCAATTTTGACACTATTTTTGTCAATTTGGGGATAAGATGGTCAAGTGGACGATATTTCACTTAGGCAGTAAGTACCAAAGTTTGCCAAATTTATCGCCAAGCATTACGAAAAAACGGGGAGAATAGCTTTTCATAGACGTAATTGACTATTGGCGAATGTCAAAATACAAATATTACTCAAAGTACCTTCTCTCGTTAATGGAACGACCTTGATCAATGAGACTAATGTTAACATATTTATCGCATAATATTAAATATGAAAATTAAACATATTTCACAATAGTTGATATTATTTTAATTTATATGATTTTTTTGAAAATTTTATTTTTAAAAATGTGCAATATCTCGAGAAAGGTTCATGCTAGCGTTTGTGCGAAATTGCAAAATAATGATCATTTACGAAAGGATAATTTACATTGCATTATTGAAAGTTCTTATATTTAAATGATTTTGTTTTCAACATTTCATTTGAAAATGGGACGTCTTTCTAATATATGATTGCATTTAAAAACAAGTAGGATCCTATTATTTGTTGATTGTGATATTTGTACAATGTTTCGTTCGAAACGCTCTATTTGTTTGTGAGATATCGTGTCTTCAGGCACACACACACACACACATACAAGCAGAGACTACCTTAAAAACGTTCGATTTAATTTCAATGATGCTTAAAACGTGTTCTTCGTTGAGAACTCGAATTCAAATTTTCGACCCAATCATAATACTTTCCTTATACTATGTATATGAGGAAAGTAATACCACAATTTTATTTTCAAATTATGTTATTGGCTTTATATGTAAGATAATTGAGTAAAAATAAATAATTCGCCCATCACAAAGGAAATAATAAAAGTTATTATCTTCTTTCCATTTAAATCTAGATGATATCAGGCGTACAACAGAATTCTTTCTGAAATATTATCCCTCATTACAAAGAACATATACATTTCTTTCAAAGCAGTTTACAGCCAAATAGCTAGGGAATACTTATAGATGCTGGGGAATATTTGAAATACAGAATTCTTGCATCTTGACATGAACGATGGGAAAATATATTTCAGTTTTGCAAATTGTATTGAAGAAAGGGAAATCATATAATCCCTCGATTTTGTTTTGCAAGGTTTTTTGTATTTGCATGTATCTATGCATAAGTGTTCTATGTAAATATATTTTGTGAGAGGATGTTTTCGCATCTTTACGCATAGTACGCAAGCTTTTATTGTTTATCTCTCTATTTTGCAGTGGCAGTTTATTTTTTATTTACTGCAGAGTGTTGGGTATTCGCTTTGATGTAAACTTTCAAAGGATGTGGCGTGACATCGTAATATCTTTCAAAACAACATATTTCATGTTTTTGTTCTTTATCGTAACAACAGCATCATGCAAAGCAGCTCTAAGTAAACTCGAAAATTTTTGATAAACACAATTTAAAATGGGTCGTTGAAAATAGCAAGAAATTGCTACGTTTTGTGATAAATACATATCGTGACGACATAAATATTACATAATACATTACGACATTAATATTATCAAGGAGGATTTTTAAGAAAACAATCATTTTGTCATGCATCTAGAGGTATATTCATAGAGGTGCATCTAGAGGCATCTAGAGGTATATATCTAGAGGTACTTTACTCATAATTAATCCACCAGTTAGATTAAAATGGAAATAAACTTGAATCTTAGAGAGGGTCACACTAAATTTCAGTATGATAAATTTAAAATTTTCTAGCTGTTCCGGTTTTTAAATTGTTCCCCCCAAATGATATATACCTATGACAAGCCCGATAAGGTTCAAAATTCAAAGAATTAAAATCTTCTGCAAGCCGACGTGGTGGTCGAACGGTTAAGCGTTTCCTAACGATCGTTCGGATGCCGGGTTTTGGGTTCGAGTCCCACCTTCAGGCATGTATGTTGTGTCCTTGGGCGCAGTGTGTTCCGACCCCCACTGCTGCGCTAGGGCAACGTCATGTGACGGTTAACAGGTTCACGGTTCTGGCCGGTGTATAGGCGAGTGATGATACATCAATTGCCTGGCCATTGGAAAAATAAAGTTCTGCAAAAGACAACAACGCGTTACATTTGGATTTTCTTGTTTCTCCGATACTTGGATCATTCTCCTGTAATAAGAATGCGAAATCTCCAACTTGGCAGTGGACCAGATTTTTAATCCCGGAGCTGGGGATAATACGCTGTAGGCCAGTATTATAGGGTTGAACTAAAGACGTCTTCAGCTCAATGCATTTAATACTATCGTAAAAGAATTCGTTACAGTATTCTCCCTCCCAATTAGTGTCACCGAAAACAAACGAAGTTGTAGTTGGGTCGTAGATGAGGCGTGCAATCTGTAAGTCGAAGGGAAGGAGTGTCCATGAGGCCGTGAAGAGATATGCTGCAGAAATTTTTGCCAATCGTGGCCGGTGAAAAAAGTGCGGCGGAGTTTGAATATTCGTTCGACAGCCTCCTAGCGTCATCTCATGGGAAGTACAAGAAGTGCATGTTTTACAATGCTTATAATTGTAAGAAAACTGAATAAGTGCAAATAATGGAGCAACTAATGCTAACCGTGCTCATCCAAGGTCATGGACCAAAGTGTGGTAGGGCAACAACAAATCGTTGAGCTAAATGCGTCTACAGCTCTAAACATTTAATATTGCCTTATGAACGTTCGCCGCACTCCTTAAACGAGTACATTCTTACAGTGGCCCCATGTAGGACTTGCTTAAGATCAATGGAATTAATATGTACCTCAGAAGGTATAGACATATCATATATCTCGTTACTGTTATGAATGAGCGGTGGATTAATTAAGGCCTCAAAAATTTAAATCACACTGACAAGCAAGCACACAAATATCAGATAAGTCTAAATAAAATATTGTTATAAAAATAAGGTTGTCAATTAATTTCGAAGGCAAAACGCACCTTATATAACAGCCACAGCCATACGTAACAGCCTAATACATTTTCTCATAATTGCGTTTGTTTTGCTTGTTTTTGATGCAAATTAAGGCTGATGTTTTTGTTTATGCGAAAACTTTAGGAAATGATTAATGGATCTGGCATTTACGAAATAATTTATATGTAATATTTGGCGATTTATCCCCAGAGTCTTCAATCCACGTAGTTATTCAATGAAAAGGAAATATATTTATAGAGCTTCTAAGAGGTACTATATCAATGTCATACATAATTTTATTTCTATATCTTTATGCAAATGCAATAAGTTGTATGCGAAAATAATGGATGGTTCAGAATTTATGTATGAATATTGCAAAATATCACGATTTTTAACAAATATTAGAAAAACGGTACTCCACAGTACCCAAGAACATCTATAATATATTTTACTTTATAGTAACTATTTCAAAAAATATATTTAACGTTCTTCTGTTATTTATTTAATGCAAATCTGTGCAGAAAACACATTAAAATTATGAAAATGGTGGGGATGATCTGCAGGTGACCTAAGTGGACAGACACTAAGTGACCTGAATGATCAGTGTAAAGAAACGACCCAGAAAAGTAAACGACCTGAATTAAAATGAAGCTAAATACAATACAAAAAATAGTCAATTGCAAGTATCAATCTTATCTTCTTCGTGGACATCGGAATCACTAAATGAAATGAAGCGAATTGAAAGACATCTGAACAACAACTAAAAACGAAATTAAAGCAAATTTATTTTTCTTATTTTATTTAGCTTTGTATTATGGTTGTCTCTAAGTTTGCAATTGTACGTACGTAGTTCTATATACACTTCAAATGGGATCATAAATAGCATTTGATATGAGTGATCAAATACCAAATTAAAAAATATTCTGTTCTGACTTCCTTATTTAATAGTTGATGCTTCATCCATTTATTTAGCTTTTTTCTGTTGTTAATATTTTGTTCAACATTATAAAATGAAATCATCCTTTGCTTTTAAATAGTCTAGTTCTAAATCGTAAAATGATAATCTATAACTATTGTTATGAATCATTTTAAACAACTTTCATTTTCGCAACATCAGATTTCCTTCCAAAGGAATATGCGTTAATAAATTGCAAAAAGAAACTATTATTTCTTAATGAAGTTTAGGAATTTCCATTAAATAAGACTTTTGTAACAAAATCTTTCAAATATTTATACATGTAATCTGATCGCGTTCTAAAATCTTTCATTATAGCAAAACTTTGACAGACAAAAATATTTCAATGAGCATTTTCTTTAAAATATTAAATTTTCTAAATGATACTATTCAAATCATGTCGTCTTCCATCCTTTGGTTTAGTATTACTTTTAAAATTTTGTGAATTGTGATTCTAATCAAATTCCTAAAAAATAATGGATCAGATTAATTTTGAAGACAGGTAATTAACTTGTCATGAACAATTTTTAAATTCTGAGCATTTCAATTTCATAATCTGTTCATGCCATTAAAGTTTATAATGGAACTAGTAGATAAGCCTATCAGCAATACAGAAAGTATAACACTCTTGAAAAATTAGACTTCAGCGCTTTTAATAAGTTTTCTTTTGTTTAACAATGTATGAGGATTTGCGTCGAAAACATTTGCCTCAATTGAACAGTTGTCTCAATTGAAAAGTTATTCAGTTAGCTTCTTCCCCGTATTTTAGTTTCAGTCTTTTATGTCCCTGGTGGAGAACTTCGGGAGTTTTTTTTTTCTTACAGACATCACCTCCCTCTTATTTTGCCCGCTCCAATTCCAGAAAAGTAATCGGAAATCTGGCTTCGTTAGATTATTTTCAGTGGTCGACAGCACAAGCATGCAAAGATTAGTTAAGCTATGTCTAGTGTTAGTGGTCGATACCAGAAATATGCAAAGCTTCAATCAACAAAGATTCAGATATTCAGCCTTCTTAATCACTAGGACGAAGGAAAGTCTGAAAACAGTTTTTGGAACCCAGCCATTTTCTCTACACCTAAGTTAAAAATACTGACCCGTTAGGTTCTGCTCCTTAGTCGATGCTTTAAGTGTTCAAAGAAAAATTTAGCCTCTTAGGTCAATAGCTGGATTTTAGAAGGGTTTGGAAGAGATCGAGGCTGTAAAAATGCGAAAACACGTTAGGCAAGTTAGACAATTATACACTGGCTTCCAAAGGTTAAGCACGGACGGTAAAATCAACAAAAATGGAAAAGTAAAGCTTTGATTAACTAAAATTTATACATGAAGGTAGCAAATGTGTTTATGCATTAAAGAAAATAAGAATTGTGTACAAAGATAACAAAAATATTTACTTTTCGTAAGTTATATGATGACCTCACATTTGTGTCATGTTTAAAATGATGTTTAAAGGCAAACAAACCAAACAACACTTACATTAAGATGGTATGTGACCACCCCGAACCTTCACACAATCTTTACAACGATGGTTTCTGCTTTCAAAGAGGTGATCAATCATCACAGATGCGAACAATAGCCATTCCTCCAATAAGACAGTTTCCAACTCTCTGAGACTGGAAAGAGGTGGTAAACGTGCAGAGAAAACACGCCCGAGGGCATTCCAAAGGTTTGCAATGGGATTAAATTCGGGGAAATACGCTGATCACTCCATACGAGAAATGCCCTCACTTTCCAGGTATTTGTTAATGATGTTAGCTCGATGAGGAGGGGCATTATGGTCCATAAGTATGAAATCAGGACCAACTGCTGCAGCGTAGAGTCTCGGAATGGGGTCTAGGACTTCAAACTGATACCGCTCAGCCGTCACAGAACCGCCTTTAAAGATCTGCGGCTCTGTGCGATATCCCATTGAAATTCCATCCCACACCATGACGCTGCCACATCTGAATGCGTGATGTTTGTTGATGTTATTGACCTGATTGCGTCATCCCACACCATGACGCTGCCACATCTGAATGCGTGATGTTTGTTGATGTTTTTGGCCTGATTGCGTGTGTCTCGTTCTCTCCAGATCCTTACACACTTATCATTTGATTCCAGGACCAATCTGACTCGTCCGTGAACAGAACGTTTCACCAATTTGAGACACTCCAATTGGCATGTTGACGACACCAATTAAATCTTGCCCCTCTGGCTTGGACGGTTAGTGGAACACAAAAACGTGGTACTCGGGCGTACTGTCCCTTGACTTGGAGCCTTTGGCTCACAGAACTAGCAGATAGTATCTTAGCAAGTACCGCTGCAACTATGGATGTAACAGTTGTGGAGATCGCTCGTCGATTCCGCTTGGCTGTTATAGCAATACACCCATCATTAGATTGGGTGGTAACACCTGCACGACAAGGCACAGGTATACGGACAGCTGTTTGACTTGTTTGGAATTGTATCCATAATCGAGAAATTACCGAATGATCAACGGCAAAAAAATAGCGACATCTTTAATTGACTATCCTGCTTCAATGCGTCCGACAGGGCGCCAGCGCTCACTGTCTGTCATTCGTCTTCTTTAAGCAACAGAAACACGAATATCATCAAAAATAATCTGCAAAAGTCATTAACACTTCGTATCAGCATTTAAAAGCACCTCCTCAAACCCTTCAGAATTCTGGCGTCTTCAACAACTGCCAATTACATATATCCTGACAGCCAATCGTGATTGGCTGTAACATACGATATTTGCATACTGCCATCTACATCCGCAGCGATTTTCAGGCACTCAAATTCAAATACGCTTTCGAAAAATGAAAATTTGCTTTGCGTGATTAACTTTTGGAAGTTCGTGTATATTGTTATACATATACAGGGTGTAATAGGAGATAAGGAACAATAGAAGAAACATTTTTCGTTAATGCATGCTTGTCCGCAGACGTCACCCTTTGGCGCTAAAAATAGTTTTGGTCATCAATTCGCTATTTGTTATCATTGTCATTCGTGATGTGAATTTTGTTCGTCTAACATTGAGCTTTGCGAAACATCAAGGGGGCCGACGTGCATTTAGTACATGGGACTACCAACGGAGAGAGAAGAGTTGATTGTAAAACTATCGTTGAAACTTACAGCTGCTCTCCGTTTTGCTTGGCATCCCCATGCGCTAGATGCGTGCCAGCCGCACATCCCAGACCGTTCGGCCTACATGGAGGTGCAAGGCATATATTCAGATGGCCGGGTGAGATATTCCGGGTGTAAGTCCCGAAGCTAAAGAGGTTGCCATCACAGGGAACGTACATTCCTTCACCTAACTGATCACATCTCGGATGGATATTCATACATACAGATATACCGTGCCCATACTTTGCGTAGACGCGGGAATAGTTGTTTGCGGTGTTGAAGATTGAACCGCTTTCGACCCTCCCACCTTCGCCACTGCGCTATCTCGGCAGATATGCATGTCGGTCATTTCAGCATTTGCAAAATACTCCATTTTACACTTACGAAATTCATATTACGAACAATAGCCAATTTCCTGGCCGTTTCACAGCCTTCTCTAGCTTATAAGTGTGACATCCAGGTTTCCGATTCTGGAGAAATTCGGGCTTCTAGAATCAATTGGAAATTGGCCTGTGTCTCATTAAAATAATCGAGGTCTTTATTTATATTAAGGAGAAGATGCATTTTAATAATTTGAATCTAGTATTTAGTTCTTTTTAAGACACATATTGCATTAATCTGGAGTTAAAATTTCAGCAAATAAGAAACTATCAAAGAATGTCCAAGAACACAAATAAACTATTTTTAGCTTCTGTGTGCGTATCTCTGTGCCTCTCTATCTAAACAATGTGTGTTTCCACTCTGACTCAAAAAGTAACTAATCACATTTAATAACATTTGGTAGGTTCGATTTTGGGTAACCCTGGTGTTAATTAGATTTTGGTACGAATCGGGATGAAATAGCTTCAGAAATCGCCAAAATTTAAATTAAAAGTCTACAAATGCTCACATGTATCAATTAAATGATTTTTACACGGAATTTTTAGCTAACAGATTATGAGCAGCCACCTAAATTGTGTTATTCTCGAAATATTGAAGGTTTATTTAGTTTTGAGGAGCTGAGTTAAAAACTATTTATTACATTTCGTAAAATTTAGTTGTTAAGTTTCTTGAGGGTTATCCTGCCGCTGATTTATATTTGGCAAGGTTAGGAAAATATAACCGACTTATTTACCAAATATCTTTAAAGCAAAGTTAAAATTCACAAATTGCAATAAGGAAATATTCAAATTATCCCATAAAATATATAAAAAAAATTTCAAAATACATGTGTCAAATCCGTCCAAAAATTGTGTCAAATCCGTTTTTCATTTGAGATCCTGCAGATTGTACCGTGTCTGAACCGAAATATGCTAATTTCCCTTATAACCGGGAAATTAAACCTTACTCTGGAATCATCGAGAAATTGAACTTGTATAAAAAAGAACTTGTAAAAAGTGTGGCTACTCTCAAATTGTGGAACGATGTTTTTCTAAGTGAACTGTTATGAATTGCCGGTTGTGGTTACGCTCGGTTTATAGAGCGGTGCTTTTTCTGATGTCAACTTTTTCTCATGAGCTGCATCACAGTTCGGGATGCGGACTCTTAAGATTTGCGATTACTCTTGTGTTTGTGAGTAATAAATATTATTATTTCTTAATCTCGCTTCGTACTGTGGTTTTATTCACTCTTACGCATCAGCTACTCTGCAAGAGCTACGATGTTTTAAATTTCACATCCTGGAAATTCGACCAGAAATTTTTCGTATTTCCAACAATGTTAATGAATGCAGAATGTAAGCAAACGAAAGTATGATGAGTTGTGAGTTGTATAAGAATTGCTGAACTTTTTTCATACAAAATTATTTAGCTCTAGACTCTGGAATAAAAGAGTGTGAATAAAATATTCAGTGCTTTTACATAAAAAACCAGACGATTTATATTTCGATGGCTTCATTTAAATAAAGTTTTAAATTTTCAAGTAACATTTCATGTTTTCAAGTAAAATAAATTATTTTAGTTCTGTGATAATTAAAAAATATCACCGGATCTATGACATTTTAGTTGTTTACATAAAATTGCATTGCAGTTGGAAAATGTTCCATAATCAATGCTTTATGCATGAGTGATCTTTCTTGTTCATTTGTTAAATGTAAATCTTTCAAATTTCGTGTAGGGTTAGTATTAAGTACTAAATCAAATTAAGTTTACTCCAACATTTCTATGTTAAATATCAAACATTAAAAAAAATTCTGAGTAAAACAATTAAAGAAAGATATTTGAACTAGAAGTGGAAGAAGAACCGAAAATGAAAATCCTTAGTGAACCCTCAAACGCGGGACTCTTTTTCCTTTGGGATTTGACGGAATTCACATCAGTCGTCATCTAAGATTTATCAAAGCCGATTTTATAGAAAAAGTAATTTTATTATTCGACGTGACATTTTGAATGACTAATGGACAAATGGAAATACTTAATGATTTCTTCCTCCAGCCCCCTCCAGAATTTTATGCTGAATCAACATCAATCATTTTCTAAGCTGTATCTGTAGCCAGTTCTAAAAACTAAATGTTTAAAAGTAATTATTTGAATGAAAGTTAGTAAACTATCCCAACTCCTGCAGAATTTATCTTAACTCCACATGAGGTATCATCTAAGCTCTACTTATAGCCAAATTATGTTTCAAGGAAAAAATTCGTAAAATCAATAGTATAATAAAATGTTTGCCATCAATTACAGAGAATGTGTGTGGAAAATTGTATCGTCTTGAGACGGTTTGATCAAATTAGCTAATTTCAGAGTCCTTTACAAAGACTGCTGAATATTCAAAGTCAGTAATTTGCACTTTCATTGCGAGTTTTACCATTAGTGCAGTTGTTATCCACCTTGTTTTCAAGTTATTACACGTTTTCCTCACTCTCGCATAATTATAATATTTAATATACTACTAATAGATACTTCGAATAATTTCTACTATTTAATTTAGAAAATATGTAAATATGAAAAACTAGTTTTTTATAACTGTTACCCAATGCATAAAATGCATAAAATAAACTGTTACCCATCGATAAAATAATTAACAAAACACTTGAATTATTTTCTTCTTATCTTTTCTCATGGCTTTTGAATGCGTTTTAGCATTTCAAAGCGTCATAGAAATTTAAAAAAAAGTCTGTGAACAATTTGGAAAATTCAATTATGAGCAAGTTTTCTAATCAAATACAAAAATCGATTAAAACTGCTTATTAGCATGCGAAAAGTAATGAGAAAATGCATTAAATTTGGTATTTTTGTCTTGCTGGAATCTGGTTTAACGTTTTATTCTTTTCAGACATGGCAAATATTTATACATTGGATATGAAAATGCACGAAAATAGTCTCAAATAGTACTACTCCAAACGTGCGAATTCCCCTTAATGTAAATGACTGCTTACCACCAAACGATAACCGATTACAGGATTCTTTCAGAATTTGCTCACATACCATTTAATTACTGACATAAATCAGTGAAACAGAAATCAACTCAGAGAGATACATAAAATGCTTTAAAATGGCAAAAAAAAAATCAAAGATGGTGATGTTAACAAAAAAGAAAAAAAGAAGAATGAAAGAAAGAAAAATAAAAAAAACCTACCCGTCTTGTGAAATATCTTAAGGACAAAAATGGCTTTAAAAAAGGTAAAAAAAGTAAAGAAAATCGATTTATGAGATGGTAATGAATAAATGTACAGGTTTGATCATCGTATCGTTATAGAAAATAGTTATACATGACAAAAACAAATGACTCACCCATAACCCTATCTTCCCAACCGTCCGAGATAGAAACACGAATTCTTAGAGGCATGATCCTCAACAATTCTACATAAACACTAGAAAAGGTATTTCCTTAACTTTTCTTTAAAACCTGCCCTGAATTATCAGTGGCTTTGCTGTGTTTTTGCTGTATTATCAGAAAAGAAAACGTTAAAGTAATCTAAAATAATCGCGAGCCACATTTGTTAAATTAAAAAAAAAACTAATTTATTTTTAATTTAATTTTCAAAAAATTAACGATTTATAATTTTATTGACATATTATGATTTTTCACAATTGTTTATCATATGATATAATTTTCAAGAACTTAAAGTATCTATTTATTATTAAACTTAATGCTATGAAATTAGCGTAAATATGACAACAAAACTTTCAACCTTCACGCAAAATAGCAATAATAACTTCCTATATCAGCTTAAAGTTCAGCTTAAAGTTAGGCTTAAAGTTATTCAGCTTAAAGTTCAGCTTAAAGTTATTCAACTTAAAGTTAGGTCTTTCATTGTTTAAAGTCCACTGTTTCCTTATTATTAAAAGAAATCTTATGTGGACAACAGCACATGCCTTTCCTTGCAGACTCATTCGCGTTCGCTATATTTCTTTAATAATTTAATAAATTGAGTTTAATGGCGCAAAATAACAGCCAGAATTATTTTAAATGACACTGTAATTGAATTTTGAATTCAATTTTCATTGGGTAACTGGACTTATTTTCAAAGGTGGCGCAACGAAAATGCGAAAACACTAAAATATCTCAAAAACGGCTAAACCTAGAGTAATGGGGTTGGTCTTATTCTTTCCGTCGTCAAAAATGACGTGCAAAATAAGCGCATTTAATTGATTTATTTGAGCATACGTAGTCTTTTATTTTTAGATACAATGCCTTTTGCGGGCTATTTCGCTAAAATGTCAGGTACTTTTTTTCCGCATCGTACCCAAAATCTAATCAGCATCAAGTTAACCTGTAACTGGTTTGTATACTAAATTTTGTGATA
Source organism: Amaurobius ferox (assembly GCA_951213105.1). Lineage (NCBI taxonomy): Eukaryota > Metazoa > Arthropoda > Arachnida > Araneae > Amaurobiidae > Amaurobius > Amaurobius ferox. The sequence continues at coordinate 17,957,509 of OX578145.1, read as the reverse complement.
TTTAGTCTGTTATTTTTTCAGCCAGAATGAATACAGGCATTTTTGTAGGCCATTTCGCGAAAGAAGGATGGTTTTTTATCCCGAATCTTACCAAAATCTAATAGCCCAAAAAGGACGTAGGGAAGAGTTGTTCTTATTTTCCGACTTTTATTACAGTGCACTTTTGGTTATCACTTTTAGAGCATGGAACTGTTTTTTTTCTGCACCTGTTACCTTAATATCTGATTTCGAGACATATCTACTTTGTTTATTATGTTTGTCTAATATCTACTTTGTCTATATTTGTTATTTATTTAAATATACACATTTTTATTTAATTTTGAGCTATTTGTTTTCAGTCTTTGTCATTGCAGACTGTAAATTTTTTATGTGTTCTTTATATACTACCCTTCCTTTGAGGCAAGCCCGTACGCCTTCCGAAGGCATTCTCTTCTTAATTAAATCGACGTCTACGACCAGTTTAACTATGATAAAACAGAAGCTTTGCAATTTTCTTGACATCACCTATAATAATGTCAGTAGGTATCATAGCAAAGTGTTTGGAGAACAACTGCGCTGTCTTCGATTTTTCGAATTTCGATTGTTTGAATTTAAAAGTTCATGAAAATAGAAAGAACAACGTACTGTTGCAAGGACATTTCTTTATAAAGATTTCTATTAAAGATATTTCCGAGCTTTTGGAAGTTAGGAGATTTTTTTCAAAATGCGACTAAGCTGGTCACGAGGGACAGCTAGTTTATACTTATTTTACCTAAAAGCACTTTTTAAATCATTAAAAAAATACATTTTATTACTTATTATAAACTTACTTTTCTCCACAACATGCTGATATTTAATTATTTAATACCTTAAGTGTAGCCACATAAAGCATTATACTGACTAGTTTCTTAAAGAATTCAAATCCTATATATATTTTCTATATTGTTTTATAACGATACAATCTATAACAACAGAAATATATTTTCAGCACCAATTTAGTGTGATTATGGTATAACGCAAAGCACTAAGTAAGCAATATCTATCTGCTTATTTTATTCTATACGAGGTATACATTTCAAATAAAACAACAAAGTATGTATTTTATATCCATTGCAACGGACTTTTTTTTCCATAAACCACATTTTATGTGAGGAAACACCGTTAAAAATATGTAACTCAATTTTGATGAAATATTAAACTGACAACTGTGTATCAATAAATGTTATTGCTCTCATAAAGGCAGTCTATAAAGTCGGGTAATCAAATTTAATGTCAATCGTGGAATTCAAGGAAATAAAAAAATGATTTTCAGATGGACATTTTCTACCGAAGAAAGAAATGCTAGATTTAAATGAATAAATGAAGAAAATAATAACTAAATAAAAGGAGCTGACTGTATTTTTTTATAAAAAAATCCCGTTTTATGATATTTATGTGATAATTACTAAATTTTGATATTGTGAGAAAGAGATAATAAAAATTACAGATTTTTATTGTTAACGATTGAAATAAGTATACGAGACGTCATGTAATTATTTCCCGTAACTTGCCCACAATTCCTGATAATTATGTATCAATGCCAAGGTTTTGTTTTTGGTTATGTGTATACATGAAGTTTGTACTTGAACAGATTCAAAACAACATAAAGGTTGAATTTTTACTTCATAATTAAGGGTATTTCCGTTTACATAATTGGTTGTCTGAAAGGATATCGTTAATAATAAATTAAAGCATATTGTGCAAAGTAAAATTGGAATAAATTATGTTTTTATGAACCCCCTCTTGGTAGAAGTTCCGGAAGCAAAACGTGAAAAGACATCAAAATTCATGTTTACTTATACATTAATTAAAAAATCCTACAATGCAGCCTGTTAGTAAATCTATTATAATGTTAAACATGCAATGGAATAACTTTACAAAGTTGTAAAACTCAAAAACAAGCCTTTGACTAATAAACATTTGAATACCAAACTCAAAATGACACCAGGATGTGGCATTTTAAAGTCAAATCCAATTCGGGCAGTTTATAAAACCAGCCAAACCAATTCAATAAAAATGAGTGATGACTGACCCATATAAACAAAAAAGATGATAAATTAATGAAAGAAAATTCTTAGCAAACAAATTTAGAGTATAATAATTTTGAGAAAACCAGCAATTAAATAATAACATAAAACAAAAGTAATTTAAACCCGAAACCGTGATAGGTTAAATTCTAAAAAAGAAAAAAACAATAATTGACGTCAGACCGTTAAAAAGTTATTCCTAACACAGACAATCTCATTGAAATTCATTAAATCTTATTAATTGTAGAGATACACAAATCATTAAAAGAAATGAAAATGTATTTTATTAATGTTGATTACAAACACAAGTAATAAGATATTGAGAATAACCCAAAACACATTACACTGAAAATGATGAAGATTATTTGTATATGATTAAATCATACACAAATAAATCATTTCGCACAACATGTGCTTTTAACACTAGAAAAGTATTCGTATGATTTCATTTGGTAGCTTGTAGACGATAATAGTTTCTTTTTAATGGCTCATCCTATCCACATAGCATATTCAATGCTTCGTGGAAGTGCACTTAAGAGTAAATGCTCGAAGAAACAAAACCTTCTTATGCTTTATGGAGGCATAAAATCAACAGAAAATTAATTTAAAAGACTGCATCAATTTTAAAATTTATTGACAATGCCATGCCTAAAATTAAAAATCTATTAAGGACTTTGGACAACATCGCGTCAAATTTGGAGCGTTTACATATGTTATAGGGATACGTACGGTACTTTATATTAATAGAAGGAAGAATCTGTCGGTTTGTCTGTCGCGCGATAGCAACCGTCCTTGCAAGTCTGAGATTCCCTCACAGTATCATCTATATCTGAACTAATGCACATCGGAGGCCTTTTCCAAAATTTATAATTATACATTTATAATTTAATTTTAAAACTTTTTCAAGTAGTTTAACTTTCTATTGCAACGGATATTAATAACCACTGTTGTACGAAAGTTCCAAAGTATCCAATATTCAGCTTCACTGTATTGCAACAGATATGAATAATCATTGTTGTACGAAAGATAAAAAAAGAGTCCAATATCCAGCTTCACTTTTAAAAATATGCAAATACATTGAAACTGATTATCAAACTACTGAATGAGAAATAAAACTGGTGAATTTCGATTGGCCGAAGAGAATATTGAAATAAGCTGAACCAAAGAGGAAATGCGAAGAACGGATTAAATTTTGGGTATAGCTCCGTGCGGGTACAGCTATACATAAAAAAATAAGTTGTATACGTGTATTTGCTATATGTAGCGGAAAATAGTATGTACCTTTGAATCCCAGACGATGCACATCGGCGAGATTTTTTGTTGCTGTCGTTATAAGCGAAAGTGCCGTTCTTTAAATTTTGTTTACTCAAAAAAACAAAGAACGTTTTATAAGCCATTTGTGTGCTGCATAGACACACAAACGGCTACGCCGAGAACGATTACCTTATGTCTCGGGCAACGACGGTTATATTTTCTAGTATGTACATTTTCAAACAGATAAGGGAGAAAATTAGAAAAAGAGAAGGGTGAAACAAGAAGTATTATGATTGGTAAAACTCTACTACTGACGCCATCTGCGCGATCCTTAAGATGATCCGTTCTAATCGCTAAGCCACAAATCAGCATTCTTACATCTTAGCTTTACACAGATAAATGTAAAGTTATATGGATGCCTAGGAAAGTTCTTAAGCATTCCAATAACTTTGCAAGGAAAGGTCCATAAGTGCACAAGCTAAGACTATATATAGTAATGTGATCGCGCCCGATTGAATAATTAAGATTGCAGCGCCCTCAGTGAAGAACTGAAAAAGTTGGAATAACACAACTCGGTAACACGGCAAGATAGATTAAGAAAGCCAATTTTAAAGTTGTACATCGTTATAAGTAGGAATCGACCATAAAACTGTTACAGAAGGCATTTATTTGACAAAATAGGATCATTAACGAATATCTGTTATATTCAGAAACGCTAAAATAAACAACCCTTTTAATGAACAGAAATCACACTTGCATGCACACTTGTATGCACAGCCTACACAACATGCCCTCAATCAGCAACAATGCACGTTTGAATTAGAGAAAGCATATTACAGCGTTGAGAAGCATTTCAAATGCCACCAGATTATAGTCCTATTGATACGACTTTTTGCGATGTAGTATATACTGCCTTCAATATACACGTTTTACGTGTTTCTGGTATTGATATCAATTCATTAAAAAATGCTCTATAACTTTATAAATGTATTTTTTATCGTTCATTACCTAATCCGCTACCCTTTCTTATAAATTGTTTGCTGGTGGCACTGAAATCACTTCTATTTGAACGGATATGATCACTCTAAATAAACCTAACGTGTCTACAATTAGACCTTTCCTTTCAAAGTTATTAGGAAGCTTAAGAACTTTCTCAGGCACCCTGTACATGGTTCTATGATTCTGGATTACTCACATTGTGTATAGAATTGGCAGAAAAAGAATATGAAAATTGATGTGCAAATAATAATAAATATGCATTAAAAGTCACACACATTTTAAGAGGAAAGGTAGGGGAAAAAAGCCTAAAGGTAAGCTTAATGCAAAAACTAAAATTTTAGAAAATAGAAGCATGCCGTTAGATACCAAATAAATCCAATTAACTTCAATCACTAAGTGATGCAATTATTTTACTAGAAAGGAATGAGAAGAATATAACTCATATTTTGAAATATTACTGCATATCCTTAGAAAAATTGAGAAATAAAAAGAAAGTAATAAATATATATTTTAAGCACTTTGGAATTTGCTAAGATCTTTCAAATACTTATTCCTGAGGCATTTTTGAGATAATATTAATGGCGATTAATAACTGCGAAGGAAAAAAAATATTATTTCGTTTTATTTCAGATGCCATATTATTTCTGATCATTTATGAAATTAACATACTTCAATGAAGACATTACTTAGTGAATAACTGTTTAGAAGTATGCCGAAATAAATAATAAATGTATTTAGTGAAATTGGAAGGATTAAATAATATTTATAAAAGTGACATTACTGCGATGTTTTTCTGAAATAATCCTAATTTATCTCAACAGTGAGAGTCAACTTACCTAATATAATAAATAAATCATTGGTCATTGACTATAATATTTTGCTTTTAAATTATAATATTTATTTAAGTAGAACTCATATATTATAGCATATGTTTACAAATAATATTTTATATTAAAACATCTCATTTTATCTTTTATGAGAGAAACCTAGGAAGAGATATTAGACCAAGCAATATTTACCGAAATATCAAAAAAGATCTGGAAAATGCTGCATTGCGCATTTCATTTATATGATTTTTATCTCGTACCTTTTAATCTTAAACTTATAGTGCTTTATCAATTTTTATAGCTATATATATATATATATATATATATATAGTTGGTACGTTCATTGTGTGCATATTAACGGCACTGCAGATTACTGGCATTGACTCCGGACACTTGGCATTAGAGAACAAATTTCTTCGACCCCGCATCAGCTGGAGTTGATTCCAAGCACTACTTTTAAGTTTTCACTATTCAATCTTTATTTTTGTCACAGCAAACATTATTTATCTGTCTGCTTCTCGCCCTCATTTCTTGAAGATTCCTCTCAATATCTTGTTCTTTCTTTCGTTAGGTATTAATTATTATTTTTTTTTACTTTGCTTCGGGAAAACACGCCTTCCTTGTGTTTCATTGGCCCCGCTTTCTGTGATGGTTTAGGCAGTGTTTTTTCAGAACTTATGGACGGTGGGAGGGGGGCGAATGACATTTTAGGGGTACGTTTTCTATTTGCCCTATATAAATATATCCAAATGCTGTCATATAAATATAACATTTGCTAGTATAAAATGTCTTTCAGTGGGGGACGGGGGGGACAACCCTGAAAGAAATCCTGGGTTTGAGGCCGACACTGATTGAACTCTTTTTTTGGCGTAGCTTCTTCGAGTTATGCCCGGAATCATGGGGTACGTCCATATAAATATAGTATATCTCCATCTTGTGGATGTTATTTTGCAAATTGGGGAATTTACGGGTCGTAAATATCGTTTAACTGAAATGCCGACCTTGGTGTCCATTTGTCTGGCTCTTTTGTTCAGCTTGCTTCACACTATGGCGTATTTCTTGAAATACATAATGCCTTATTTGGTATCACAGAAATAATCTCCCTAAATAGCTAAAAACATCAAAGTTTTTTAGGGTGTATGTTACTGGGAAATTTCACTGCAATCCCATTTTCATAATAGCGGGTATCTGAATATAGCGGACAAATGTCACGGTACTATTGCGTTAATGTCCGTTGAGATTTTATAAATCATGTTATGTAAATCATATTAATTTTATAGATATATCTTGTTGCGCAAAGAAACTTGTTAAATAATCACTTGATTTTTAAATTATTTGATTTTTCTTCAATGTGAATTTTTTTAATGTGCTGTTTACTTTTGCATCTGTCTGTGTGTACCGTCTGTAACGGAAAATATAAACGTCGTATAACGTTGAAATTTACTACAGAGGTGCGTCACGTCCCGTGCAGTGCTCTTCGGCAAGACTTTTTTTATAATTCACATTTAAAGCAGAAAGCTCGTAGGCATTTTAATTTTTGAAATCAGTTTCATTCCGGGCAGACGATAAAAGATAAAATGACGCATATGATCAGAACAGACATTGAGTTTTATTTTATTTGCCCTTTTCTAAATTCGTGAACTTAAAAGATTAATTTTCATATTTTACAATATATAATTATTTCAATATTATCAGTATTCTCTGTAACTTTGACTGCAATCGAACGAAAACTCGCCGCGATAGCAATTACTTCTTTCAATTTTACTTCTGGGATACAGAAACATTTGGGTTTTTTTATTGTTACTCTAAGTGTTTTCATTTATTTGTGGCCCGGTTAGTTAGGACGTATTAAATAGGTTTGTTTGGAGACTCTTACTCACGTTTTGTTTAATAAACATAGTTGTCATCACTAAAAAAACCTTAGAGCGGAAATGATTTCGCTTCAAAACAGATAATTTGGAAATTGAGTGGAGTTATTTTCATCTGTATTATTTAACTTATTTATGACCCTCGCAACGCCGTGAAATTCGTTCTTGTACAATATACAGGGTGTTTCAAAATGGTTGACCCGATTTCAAATGGCTGTAATTTTGTTACAATTAATCGTGTATTAAATAAATATGTATCACGTGAAAGAAGAAATTCCCGTTCAACGTCAGTTCCGTAGACGTTACATTATTGAACCGCCATGTGTTAGGAGCATTCGTAGATGGTATCAGCAATTCGAGCAAACAGGAAGTGTGTGCAAAGGCAACAGCACAAGACGTCCGAGTCTATCTGAAGAAAATGTGGAAAGGATCAAAGAATTCTTCTTAAGTAGCCTGACGAAGTCAATAAGGCGAGCCAGTCTAGAACTAGGAATTTCTGTGTCGACTGTTTGGCATACTTTGAGACAAAAATTGTTTATGAAGTCATACAAGTTCCAGTTTCTGCAAGCTATAACGCCAGACGATAAGATAAAATTACTAAACATTTGCCATTTCATTCAAGAGATTATGGAGGATGACGACATTTTTGCTCGATTGGTCTTCAGTGATGAAGCGACTTTTCATGTAAGTGGCAAACTCAACCATCACAATCTTAGAATATGGGGCACTGAAAATCTGCATACAGTAATTGAACATATGCGCGATTCACCCAAAGTTGACGTTTTCTGTGCCATGTCTCGAAGATTTATGAGCCTTTCTATTTTTCCGAAAGCACAGTAACTGGAGTCACATACCTGGATATGCTACAGATCTGGTTATTTCCGCAATTGTACGAAGATTCCCCTGATTACAATTTCCAACAAGATGGCAAGCCGCCTCACTTGAATTTGAACGTTCGTCGTCGCCTTAACAAAGTTCTTCCTCATCATTGGATTGGTCGTAGTGGACCTACAGATTTGGCATTAACAAACTGGTCTCCCAGATCCTTGAATCTGACGCCGAATGATTTTTTCTTTTGGGGATACTTAAAGGATACTGTGTTCGTGCAACCTTCATCACAAACCTGCATGATCTCAAAAACCTCATTACTGCAGATATGGTGACGATAACACAGGTTATATTGGATCAAGTTTGGTGAGAATTTGATTAACACCTTGACATTGTTCTTACAACTGAAGGAGGTCACAACGAACACTTGTAGATAAAACTTAGATATTTTCCCTTTAATTTCATGAATAACTTTTCAATGTAAGTTTATAAGTTAAAAAATTAAAGCCATTTGAAATCGGGTCAATCATTTTGAAACACCCTGTATAAACGGGTTGTGTTGTAACCAGGTAAAAATCGAATATTGAATAGCTAAAGAAAAGCTCTCCATGGGTTCTGTAAAATAAATTCAGAACTACAAGCTCTCAATTAAATCAATACCCCTTCTTTGATATATATATATATCCTGGTACGCCTATAGATCCATAGCGCCATGGAATATTTTTTACAGAGTAATAATAATACAATAATATAATAAAAACATAATAATATATAATACATACTATTTCACAACATATATTTCAGCTGTAAGGTCTTAGACTAAGAATACAATTTCTTTTGATATACATTTATTCTCATACAATAATCTGAATTGATGAATAAGAAAATCGATTTTTGTCTGGTTATGGAGCAATACTAATTGAAAAAAAAAAATCACTGTAAATATAAAAGCAATTTAACTACAGTAAATTTATGGAGAGACCTTATGGTGGTTTCCTTGGTGTGCATACATTTTCAATGAAACTTTTAAGAAATTTTACACCGGTAGCCCATTGGTTAGCGCGCTGGAGTTGCACTCGGTAGGCCCGGGTTCGATTCCAGCCACTGCCAAAACTGCCGCCGTGTTCATGCGGAGTACGATCACGTTAAACATGTGGGTCCGAAAGTCCTTCCGAGAGGTTGGTGGTAGGGGAAGGAGGGTACTGTCCCTGTGGATGCCTCCCCCACTGGGTTCCGGTCTAAATTGGATGGCACTTCCCGACCGTCCAAACAGTTACCTTACACCTTTCTGGTAGGTCGGACGGTCTGGGTTTCAACAACAACAACTCTTTTACACACTTATTTCGTTCAGTCAAAAGAATTTTCGAGAAAAACGTCTCAGCTTTATCTATAGACAGTCCATCCTGAGAAATAAATGCTGCAAGGAAAATTTAACTTTTTTGATTGGAACTGACATCTTTAGAACCGAAACTGAAAATCTTTACTGAGACGCCTACTCCTACTGGAATTTAATACTGAATCTGTAACAATCATCGTCTAAGCTCCATCAATAGACGATTCCGAAAAAAATTGTAGTTTCATTTTTTTTTTAAAACTGAGGAGAAAAATCCGGAGATATAAATTCTTATTGAATTATCCAAAGTAACTTCCTCAAAAACTTGATACTGAATCCATATCAGTCATCATCTGAGCTCTATAGCCAATGCCGTGACATAGGTGTTTAAAAGAAAATGAAAGCATTTTGAACTGGAATTGGAAATAAACAGAAGTGAAAATCCTTAGGAGACTATCCAAGCTCCTCCAGAGTTTGATGCTGAATCCAAATGTGTCATCATCTGAGCACTTTCTATAGAAGATTCTGAAAAAAACAGGGTGGTCATAAAAAACCTTCCCCGATATATGAACCCCTAGCAGCCTATCCGCTCAACCAATTGAAAGGAAATTTCAGATAAATTTCAGATATTGTTAGTTGAAGGTATGCGCTCGAGATTGTGATGATTTCAAACATTATAGCTCTCACGGTTACGGTTACAGTGAAAAAATTTCGAGATTTTTGAATCGCAACACTCACATTTTTCCTGCGCACATTGATCAGCGCATTCAAAATCCATAAATGACGTTGGCATGATATACGTATGACAAAAATTGGCGGCGTAAAACATTTGCAAAGAAAAGTAATGTAAAGGACCAATGACAACGCATAGAGGAAGTGACCGGCCGCTCACCTTGCTGCTCCATGTCTTTGGACGAGTCAGACGGCCTGGTCTTTCGACAAAGAAGAGGCGCGTTGACGCACTTTCCATAATTCACAAGGATAGACAGTAGAAGCACCAATCACAGAACACCATGTGCAAAGCATTACTCGCGGAAAACCTTTCATAAGTAGTGTGAGAAGATTGTTTCTTCAATCAGGTGTTCGAACGTGCCAACCAGATGACACTTACAGGAAAACAACGAGGTGAATTGATAAAGCTGCTTTAATCTAAACGGGGAAAATGCTGACGACGCAGTGCGAGTTTATCGACGAAATCATAAGCTAGGACGAGGTCCATGTTCCGTACGAACTGTACGTAATTTGGTAAACATATGAAGAAACTGGATGCCAATGGGATAGACCGCGATCCGGACGACCATCTGTTCCTGTTCAAGTTATTTCGGAAGTGCATAATACGATTACTGCAGGTCCATTGCGTACTGCAAGAAGTGTTGCCCACAATTTGGATGAACCGAAAACCACAGTCCTCAAGCTTCTGCGCTATGTTCTGCAGATGTTTCTTTATCGAGTCCAGCGCGTCCAGATGTTGCAACCTGGAGACGAGCAACAGCGTGTCGACTTTGCGATTTTTTTCCTCATCAGATATGATGAAGATAGCAGGTGACCGCTGCGGATATTATGGACAGATGAGACACATTTCTCCTTAACTGGGAACGTAAACTCCTAAAACTGCGTTCACTGGTCTGACGAAAAGCCTCAAGATGTGACACTAGTGCCTTTACACGAAGTTAAAGTGACTGTGTGGTGCGTCATCGCAAGCACATTCGTTCTTAGTCTGTACTTGTTCGAAGAGGTCACTTCCAATGATACCCAAACGTACTCCATCACAGGTCCTCGATATAAAACAATGTTGCAGAATTCGTAATTCCAGAATTGCAGCAGCGAAATTTCGTTAATGACATTGTATGGATGCAAGATGGTGCTCCTCTACACATCGCTACATGTGTTCGACAAGTGCTTTAACAGAACTTTGGTGATAGAGTCATCTCCCGTAACTTTGCAGTTTCGTGACCACCGCGATCCCCCGACCTCACTCTGATGGATTTCTGGTTCTGGGGTTATCTGAAATCTAATCACATCAACTCCACTAGTTTGCCAGAATTAAAAGATGCCATAAAATGTGAAGTTATACAGATTCCTCCTGCGATGTTACGTTAGTTATTGTTCTCAACAATCTCCCACATGCAATGCGTTATCGTCTGCGAATGCGGGCGCGTTGAAAACTTGTTATTCCAATAACAGTTTTTTCCCTCTCCTCTCTTGTGTTGTCACTGGTCCTTTACAATGATCTTTGGAAATGCTTTAGGCCGCCAATTTTCATCATACGTGTACCGTTCCAACGCCATTTATGGTTTTTAAATGCCCTGATCAATTTGCGTAGTTAAAAAGCGGGTGTTGGTAATCGAAAATTTCGAAATGTTTTCACTATAACCGTAACCGTGAGAGCTATATTGTTTGAAATCATCACAATCTCGATCGCATACCTTCAAATAACAATATCTGGAATTTCCATTCGATTGGTTGGGCGGATAGGCCGCTAGGAGTTCATACATCAGAGAAGTTTTTTTTATGACCACCCTGTAGATGTTTCAAGGAAAAATCTTACTCAAAAACAATTGTATGGCAAAATTGTTTACCAGCAATAATTTTATTCATGAACATAAATAAAAATCCATTTAAAACGTATTTAAACTTTCTGATATAAATAAATAAATTTTTTTTGGATAAATGCTTTTATCATAACCATAAAATAAAAAATCCATTTAAACATATTTATCTGCATTGCTAAAGAGCAAATACATCAAGACACTTTATAAAGAAAGATATACATTAAATAAATGGATAAATAAATAAATGAACTGAGCACCCCCCTTCCTAAGGCAGTTATTTACTTTAACCCATGTTTTGTTCCATTTTTCAAAAATGTAACTACTCACTGATATTGAATGCATTTGCATAAGTCCCCTGGTGAGATGCTTGGACACACGTGCGTTATCTATATTTTGTATATTAATAGTAATATACAACGCAATTCTGTTCAATTTTTTTAAGTGAATTCTTTTATCTTTCCGATGGTTTTAAGATACTGTTAACTTTGCGGTAATATTTTAAATCGCTAAGCAGCCGATTTGTCTGAAAATCGCGCAAAATGGCGAATTAGCATTTAATAACTAGAAAGACTAATTTGAAATCGAGTAAATGTTTCCTTTTGGAAACCAAGATATCCCTGTACCACATTTGATGACCATACGCCGCTTAGATTTTTCGCTGCAGATTAAGTTTCCGAAATATACAAGCTGACGCAATCGCCATTTTGACTCCAATCTGTCCATTCAGTTATCGTCTACTTGTGCGATTTCAATGGCGCGCGCATGTTAAATGGCCGATATTTGTTACACAATTTAGTTGTAAAATAGAGGCTTCTCCTTTCAGAAAATTGTATCAATCATTCAAGGGAGGACTGTTTTGATTTTTTCGCAATCTCGATAAAAGGACAAGAATGTAACCCTACAGCCATCGCTTCGGCAGGGAGCCAAAATGGCCGCTGTTGCAAAAGTCTGCATATTTAGGAGCTTTACTGTAGTCGACATAAACAGCTTATTTTATTATTACAGATATTTATGAATTATATATTATTTTATAGGAATCTAGCGGCGAATAAAAGTTCTTTGCACGGTTTAATTAGAAATATGTAATTATGAATCCTAGACATTTGATAAACGGACGCATGCGTCAAATACGGAAATATGAAGAACATCTCTTAGTCCCTAAATAAATGCTTAAATACGCTTTTGATCTTTGAGTGGTTTCACTCGCGTGGTCACACCCTCTACGTTGGTAATACGTATATTGTTTATGGACACCATCTCGACCTCTCACAGGAAGTCTGTTGATCCTGACAAAGGACCTGTCAACAAGTAACAACTCACACATTCCGCGAGGGGTGCTTCAAAGCATTTTAACCCACCAAAGTGGAGTGACCATTACAACCCTGAATGCATCCCAATAAATACTGTCAACTTCTACGCGTTTTCCTATAAAAAACGGAATATATTGTTTCAGAAATTTATGGCAGAAAATGGAGTTGGAAGCTCTTGCCGATTTCCCTCAGGAGGACTTATTTCTCAGTGCAGATATTGATGTCAGTTTATGTGCTTCTGGAAACCATTTTGGGATTTCTTAAATGCATAGAAACTCTGTATAGTAACTGATGGGAAAAATATTGAAACAAAAACTGTTAGATGAAGATTGCACATTTTAAAGTGGATATTTCATTTGTGATATACTACAGAAATTTTACGATGTTCGGAATCAAATTTAACTTTATATTTATCAAGAAAACTTTTTTTTTGTCATGACTAAGTTGAACAAAATATAGTAGAACGTTGGTGGTCAATTTATATACAAGTTTCACTAAAATATCTATATTCACAACAGCGTGTATTATTACGTAACCGTATCACGTACTAAATCATTTGAAAACTGAAAACTAAAATTGTAGCTGAGGTAGATCCAAACTCGAATATTTTGCATAAAAGTCGTTTGATGAACGAATGATTTACTTTCACTACGAGTTCAAAATGCATATGCTGATAATCCAGAAAATTTAAATGAATATTTTATCATAAATATAACTATGGGTAATGTAAGGATTTGCAGTATTTCATTATGTAAATGTAATATATTCCAGAGTTATATGGGTTTAGCATATATACATTCTCTTTGTAGTATGTTGAAATACATCAAAAAGCCAGGCTACTTCAAAGTCTTTTTCAAAATTGGCTTAAGTCAGAGTTACTTATTTAAATAATAATTTCTCCCGCGAATATATAACACTGAAACAGTGTGGGAGTAAATTCACTCGAAAAATGTTTTATGTTATTAAATCTGTCATTGAGAGTTTGCTTCCATTCTTCTTATTTTGATAATCTACTTAAAAGTGTGCTAGACGGAAGTGGAAATTTAAATGACACCTGATTGATAAATTAATTATTAAATTATTCTAATATCTAGAATATATCGCTTTCTGGGGATGCTATCTATCAATATTGTTAATTGTTTATATAGAATTTCACAAAACATAAGAGTATTTTAAAATAGTTTTACATGTTCTCATCCGAAAAAACGCCAAATGCACAATTCAACGATAAAAACACAGTACCGTGGATCTTATACATTATTTTTTGACTGTAAAAGTAGTAATTTCATTGCATTATATAAAGGAAGTTATGTGCTGTCCACATCAGTTTTTTTCAGTTTCCACAAGGGAAAAGCAAATATATTGTTCTTTTTTCCGTTGGAAAGCAATAACTACTTTAATTCCAAACTACAAAAATATATATCTTAAAAGAAATTAAATTTCACTGATTTTTTTTAGACTATAAATTGGAATGGAAAATGCATATATAAATTTATATATTATTTATATAAAAAAGTAGCATATATATAAAAATTGCTTTTCGTAAGCCAAATAGGAAGCACACTGAATGCTATAAACAATCATTAATTCAATAAATTAATTCAAAAACGCGTTTCTTCCACATATCTTTTCTGCGAAAACTTTGATAACATCATCAAAATCAAATTTTGAAGTTATATAATACTCAGCAAATAACATAATTAAATTTCTGAGTTTATGTTGCCTTAAATTTAAAAATAAAAATGCATTTTTATTTTCCTTAAGTGCATAGAAAAATCGTTCACCAGAAGAAATGTAAGAAGAAATGCACATATAAAGATTTTAAGATACAATTACCGGATGATTTGGAATCCCCCTCAAATCGGGAGATGTTAGGCAAGAATTCTTATTGATCTATGCTTTAATTAAGTCTGATGATCTTGTTCTCATTTAGCCTTCAGCCCTAGGGTTATTTGAACTGAAGAAGAAAATCTAAATATTAAACTAAGCCTAATTTACCCAGTATAACTTTCCTTATGTACATAATGTATAAGGAAAGTATTGCGACGGGGTCGAAAATTCGAATTCGAGTTTTCGACGGGAGAGCACGTTTCAAGCATCCCTGATCGCGAATCGAACATTTTTGAAGTGATGTCTGAGTGTGTGTGCGTGTGTGTGTGTGTGTGTGTGTCAGTGAGTCTGTGGAGACGATAACTGACGAACGAATGGACCGATACGAACCAAATTTATTACAAAAATCACAATCCGTAAACACTGGAAGCCTACTGTTTTTATACGCAATCGAATGTTCAGAACCCCCTAAATTTTCGAATGAAATTTTGAAAAAATCGTCAAAAAATTAAAACCACTAATAAAGTTACGCAAATAAGCATTTCTTATGTAATTTTTCATTAGAAAACGATTGGCATAAATTTCAGAACGTTAACATGAACCGTTCTCGAGATATTTTTCAAAAAAATTCTCAGAAAGTCATATAAAATAAAATAAAAATATTTCCTATTGGGAAACATGTTCACTTTTCATATGTAATATCATACAATGAATTAGGTAACATCATTCTCATGGATCTAGCTCGTTCCATTCATGAAAAAAGATACTTTGAGTAATACGTTTGTATTTGAACGCCAATTTTTCTGCTGTAAGAATAACTTATTTCTTCGTCCATAACGCTTGGCGAGATTTTAGCGACGAATTTGGCGGAATATCGCCACTTTGACGACTTTTTTAAATGTTGCCAAATTAACTAAAATCTCGCCAAATGGATAAAAATGACGCTAAATCCATGAAAATGACGACTAATTGTCGAAAATTCAATATCTTGAAAATAATATTAGTATTTACTATAAGGGAAAACCTATTTTTTTACTGTAAAAGTAGTAAATCCATTACATTATATAAGGAAAGTCATGAAGTTACATTAGAAAGTTACATTATATAAGGAAAGCTTATATTGCCCACATCAGATTTTTTTACATCGCGATCTAGTTTATTCAAAGTAATTTATATATTTTCGAAACATATATCTGCTTACTACATCTATTAGATATGCAACTATTTACATTATGATCTAGATTATTTACAGTAAATTAGATATTTTCGAAACGTATATCTACCTACTAAACCTTATATAGCAAGAATTTTAGATTGTGATATAGTTTATTTATAATAATTTAGCTATTTCCGAAACGTATATATGCTTACTACACCTAATTTACACAGCATTTTACAATGTAATATCGTTTATTTATAGTAATTAATATATTTCCGAAACGCATATCTGCCTACTAAACCATTTTACGCAGTATTTTACATTATAATCTAATTTATTTAGAGAAATTTATATTTTGAGACTCGATTCAATTTTACGTCAAAAACTTTATTATGCCTTTCAGAGAAACTGTTAAAATTTCTAAAGTAAATTACATAACCTCAATAGTCAATATCATGATACATTATGAATCTCATTCACCTTTCCAAAGAATACATATAAAATTGTTCCGTTAAAATTTTAGTTTTATTATTTTAAAATAATTGACTTTTTCATGACAAAATAATAATCCACTGAAAATGCGTTACATGTATCGCATTGTTTGGTCCATAAATATCTAATATATCTATTCAGTAATTTCAAACAGCTATTAATGACATTACATGCCATTATTGGATGCAAAAAATAATAACAATGTTTCTGATAATTAATCACATAAAAAGATAAATTTCAAATTCAGTTTATTCTTTTGATAATCAATTCTATAAAGTTTTTCTATTGCATGTGTAAACAGAGCAGATATCATCTTACATAGTAAAATAAGCTAATTTTCTCTCCCTCTCTCCAACTCTCTTCCTCTTTCCCCTCTCTTTCTCTCTCCCCTCTATTTCTCTCTCCCCTCTATTTCTCTCTCCCCTCTCTTTCTCTCCTCCTCTCTCTCCTCCTCTCTCTCCTCTCCCTCCCTTTCTCTCTCATTCTCTATTTCTCTCTCACACTCTCTACTCTGCTTGCGTGCGTGTGTGTGTATATACGTTTGTGTACGTGCGTGTGCATGTGTGTATACGGGTGTGCGTGGTCCAGCACGTAAAAAAAGCAGATTCGTATAATTTAATAGTTTTGCGGAGAAAATTTGGTGTATTTTTTCGTTCTAATAAAACAAATCTTGGTAATTACTCTATTTTCTGGTTTCCTGTGACTTTTCAAACAAAAGCATAACATTTTAGATTTGAGATTCTGCTGTCGAAGAACTTCATCATCAAATTTTCCGGTGGCCAATTCACTAGACATTGAAGCTGACGGCACAACCTGTCCGTTGCTGATGGTAGCAGTAACGTATTTATCACAACAGCGTTATTGAGTTTGGGTGCGTTCGTGGTAGACAATAAAGACAAAATAGACAGATATTTGTCTAGACTGAAAAAATATGCTTATATTGCAAGGTGATTTTTATCATAGTTGATATCGGTTTTCTAACTTACCGAATATAAAATATATAATTATATTTTTATATGGTAATATATTAACATTATGGGTATTGTTCTAGTTAAAGATAATTCTGATAAAGATTCCCGTGAATGATTCAATTAAATAATCTCCTTCTTTAACTCCCACTCCGAAACATTTTCCACTCAGAAAAATTGTAAATAAGAGTGTATCATGTATACATATTCCAAATCATTTAAATCATTAATCATTTAATTAATTTACACCCCCAACATTTGGTTATAAATATGTACATAAGTTCCAGTTTGCAAGTTGTGTTTTCTTAATTTTTCTAATTTATTTAAAAGATAACTTCGCTACATATCAATCAAGCTGATGCATTACTCAAATTCAATGTTTTGAACCATGCATTGAATAATGCAATGTATCCTTGACCTTATCAGCTAATGCTAATGCATAAATATATGCAACGTAAATTGTACAAAACATATGTTAAACCTTGTATAATTTTACTGATTTTAAAGTTTGTAACGAGTCTGCAAAGGAGACATTTTAAAGCGATAAAAACTAAAATTAAAACAAGTAATAATTCAATTTTTAACACTTTACAACAAAGTTGAAAAGTGTTTATGACTTTGTTCTTTCTGTCTGTCTGTCTGTCTGTCCGTTAGCACGATAACTGCCGTAAAAATGACTTAATCAAAATGAAATTTTAGTATGTTGTTCAGACGGTCTGTAGGATCTATGGGAATATAAATGAATAATATCATCCGATTAGTTTTGGATTGAACCCGGGTTGAAAAAATGAAATACATTGAGCCCTATGGGAACTAATTTTTCAAACATTTTTTAAGCGGATTTAAAATTCAAAAATTGCTTCGAAAATTTTAGATAATATTCAAATTGTTCCATAAAATATATAAAAAAAAATTCAGCGAAATATATTCAGTAGTTTTTTAAATAAAAATTAAAATATTAATTACACCTTTTATATGAAGCGATCACGTGACCATGATATGAAACGATCACATGACCCACTTTAAAATGATATATGGCATCCATCTTGCTTCAAAATCGTGATTTTTTAAAGTTCTTTTTAATTCATATTGAGTGTTGTATCCGTCCCAAAACTACTTTATTTTTGCTTAAATTCTGTGCATCTACATACTGAAACAACGCAATGACAATATATTTGAGTTTAAATGCTCATCTAAATTTGAGTATTTCTACAACTAAGCCTATTTTTCACCTATGTAAAATTTAAACAGCAAAATATGTAGAATGAGTTGTATTAGAATTCCTGTATTTTTTTAACACAAAATAATTTAGTCCATGGAGTCTGCATGGCTGATATGAATGAAATATTAATTGATTTTATAAAGAGAAGGACGATTTTTTTCGATGAAGTTTAAAGCATAGAGTTTAATTATTTGTAGCTCCATGGTCTTAAATAAAATGTTTAAATAAAATAAATTCTTATAGTATTGTGATGAATGAAATGAATGGGAGAAAGTTATGAATGAAATCCTGTTTTTATAGAGAGATCCAGACGTGTTATTTTTTCTATGACGTCATTTGAATTAATTTCAGTTGTTTTCGATGAAGTTTTCAAATATAATAAATTATCGTAGTATTATGATAATTCTAAAACTATTACCCAGGAATGTATAACATTTGAGAGATGTTTAAACCAGGCAATTTATATTTCAATGCCGTCATTTGAATGAAGTTCATTTTTTTCGATGAAGGTTTAAGTTTTCAAATATAATAAATTAATGCAGTATTGTGATAAGTTTCAGAATATTACCGAGGTATGTATTGCATTTTAGACTTGTTTAAATAAAATTGCATTGAAGTTGGAAAGTGTTTCATAATCAATGCTTTAAGCATGATTGATCTTTCTTGTTTAGATAGTCACTTGATTTATTTTCACAGATTACATATGCTAATGAAAAAAGCTTTTGTCTAACATTTTCAAATTGATTAGATAAAAATTCGCAGAAATGGGATAAACTAACGTTTTTTCTAGTTACCCTGCCGCTTAGAGAAAAATTCATGCTAGATATGATTTTGTATAAAGTAAACCGATTTCGAGAATTCCAATTCTTTAAAACAAATTAATTATAAAACAAAAAGTGACATTTATTTTTTGAGATAATCAATTATTTCATCGATTACGTACGGTGAAAAAAAATTGACTGTCTTTAATTTTTTTTCGATAAGCAGAATAAAAAAATTCGCAAAATTAGAAATCCGAACAAATTCATACATTCCTACCAAATTCTTAACTTTCAATGCTTAATTTTTATTCTTAGCACAATGCCTTGTAGGAAAATATTCTGAATTCATTGCAGGAAAAATAAAAATTAAATAATTTTGAATACACAGATGATTAAAAAGTTCTTCAGCTTATTCTTGCGATAATTGCGCATTTTTCGTAATCTCAGTCCAGAACACTAAAATGCCTGCTTTTAAATTGAAACTTGAATTTCCGCTGAAAGATAAAAATTCCAAAACCTAACTTTTAAATTAAAGAAAATATCAGTATTTCTTTACAACGTAACAGTATTTCTTTAAAATCATTTATTAAACCAGCATCTGACAGAAGAACTTAAAAAGACTACATGTGATAGATATATAAGATATTTCTCTTAACATCCACTGCTATTTCCTCTACCGAAGCGTACATAAAATTCCATCACGGCGATTCTCTGAGCAATCTACAATTTACACGACTGAATATCACATATGAACCCATACATCCATGCACCAATTTGCCTGTTTTCACTTAGTCGATTCGACCAACGGCCCTACCGTGCCGAAACCACCGGTTCTCGTTAGATCACCGAAGTCAAGCAGCATGGGGCGCGGTTAGTACTGGGGTGGGTGACCACCTGGGAACACCGCGTGCTGTTGGCACATCTCGGATGCGATAGCCCGGTGGTTTGCGCGCTGGATTTGCAAGCCGCCACAACTGCCGCCGTGTTTATGCAGAGTACGATCACGTTAAACATGTGGTTCCGTAAGTCCTTCCGAGAGGTTGGTGGTAGGGGAAGTTGGGTACGGTCCCTGTGGATGCCTCCCCCACAGGGTTCCGGTCTAAATTGGATGGCACTTCCCGGCCGTCCAAACAGTTACCTTACACCTTTCTGGTAGGTCGGACGGTCTGGGTCTCAACAACAACAACTTAGTAGATTCAATCTTGCAGCCAATTGCAGCAGAATAACAGAAATTTTTATGTCTGGACCTGGCCAATCACGAGAATATGCTTTTTTTAAACTGAATGTGATAATTTTTGCACAAAATAATAATGGAAACTTCACATAATGAAATACAATTTTTACTTTTTCTTACAATTGAATATAACATAAAAAAATATTGTTTTCACGAAATTGTTTGATTTCTTGATTTTGATGCCAATATATATATTTAGGACCTCCGGAACACGTATTAACTATATTAGAATGATGTCCGACTGTCTGTGGTCAATTTTTTGCGTAAACGATAGCTGCCACCAATATTAATGGAATTTCCAGAAGCTGTTATCAAGCTTTTTCAACAAAAAAATCAAGAACTAGATAAAATTTTTTGAAATTTTAATGAAAACTTCAAAATTTTATATATATTTAACATGGTGACATAGAACACAATTTGACATAATTATGCATAACATGGGTTATTTAGGACTCAATGATCACGCAACGCCATTTTCAACCATGTAGTGAATCAACGAAACGAAACATACTTTTTAAATACTTTCTTGCAGCATTTACAAAAGGAAAAAAACATCATAAGCTACTTAAAAATGGATTCTGGTATGAGAAAGTCGAGTTGAGCGCCACACTCCACTTAATTTAATTCTGTTAAATTACGTAAATTCCATATTTCTTACTCTCAGTTAAACCAAAGAGTTGCTTACTACATCGAAAATTCGGCGAGTTTTTCGTGACATATAACTACCTATATACATTGGTACAAGCGTTTAAAAACCTGCAGATAAAATTTATATTTGCGTTATATTTTAGTATATTTAATAAACTACGATCTTGCTCCTAAACTCAAAAAATATTCCATGAAACAGACACAATGCAAATGTTAAGTAATTTAAATATATTCGAGATAAATTGATAAAACTATTAAAATAAGAATGTTTAACCTTTTTTAAAATAAATGTGTCAAATGTTTTTCATTCGGCTTATCTCCAAGGACAGAAATACCCTTTGAAACAATGTATGCTCTGTCAATTTGATGCTGTAGCAAAATGTGGGACAAAGAAATCGAATTTTGTTAAATTTTTGCTACGAAAGGAATATTCATGAAAATGATTTGAATTGAATAAATGTTTTTATTGAAATATCAAAATCTCTCATATAGTCCTGTGCAAAACATTTACAGATATAATGATATATATTTAGACAAAAAATTCGTTGCCATTTACAGTATATGAAAGTAAAATATGCCATAAATCAAACGCTTTCTTACATTTCCTTTAATATCATTATGATTTTCGAAAGGGTAGATGCAAACCTATACAATAGATAGATGTACTCGGGGGCAACTTTACAATATTGTATACGTTTATACGTCAAGATAGAGACTTACAAGATAAAAAAAATAGTTTTTGAAATGTCACAAATGTATGGCTGAAAGAATGATTGATGGATAAACATTTCAATAAAATGTGAAAACTAAATCTTTATTATAAAATTTGTTGCTTCACAGTTGAAAAATTTTTTTATTGCGCACGTCACAATACTTTCAATGAATCAAACGCCCACAGAGCTCTATTTCTTCCCATTTTGTTACCTTGGAGCAAATCCTAGACGAGAAAAAGGACGCTTGATTTCTACATTTCCCCGCTCTTTTTCTTTACAACATACCTCGGAGACAACATATCTGTTCTTTCTCGAACACTTTGAATTCTTAGACCGATTATTTAAGCTCTTATATATAGAAATGTTTACCAAAATATAGAAACATTTATAATGTGCAATTCAGCGCTTATCATATCTGCAAGTTATTTATATTGAATGCAGACCCAAGCTAAAAAATCTGATGTGGGCAACACATGACTTTCCTTATATAATGTAATAAATTTACTACATATACAGTAAAACAATAGGTTTTTCTTATAGTAGATACTTATATTCTTTCCAAGATGTTGAATTTTCGACAATTAGTCGTCATTTTCATTGATTTAGCGTCATTTTTATCCATTTGGAGAGATTTTCGTTAATTTGGTAGCATGTCTAAATGTCGCCAAGTTGGCGACATTCCGCCGAATTTGTCGCCAAATTCTCGCCATGTATTATGGACGAAGAAATAAGTTATTCCTACAGCAGATAAATAACTATTGGCGTTCAAATACAAAAGTATTACTCAAAGTATCTTTTTTTATGAATGGAACGAGCTAGATCCACGAGAATGATGTCACCCAATGTATCGCATGGTATTACATATGAAAAGTGAACACGTTTCTCAATAGGGAATATATATTTTTTATTTTATATGACTTTTTGATAATTTTTTAGAAAAGTGTACAATATCTCGAGAACGGTTCATGTTAGCGTTCTAAAATTTATGTCTATCGTTTTCTAAGGAAAAATTACATAAGAAATGTCTATTTGCGTAACTTTATTAAAGGTTTTGATATTTTGATGTTTTTTTTCAAAATTTCACTCGAAAATTTAGGGGAGTTCTGAACAATCGATTGCGTTTAAAAACAATGGGCTTCCAGTATTCACGGATTGTGATTTTAGTACCAAATTTCATTCGAATCGCTCCATTCATTCAAAAAGTATCCTCTCTACAGACTCACTGACACACACACACACACACTCTTTCACACACACACACACATACTTTCACACACACACATATGCTTTCACACACACACACAGATAGACATAGTAAGACACAATAGACAAACACTAGTAATAAATTATCATTAAATTATATTACGAATACAAAAATTTAATGAAGCATAAATCATATCTCTGTAATAATCAAGCCAAATAGGGCACGACCTCTCTCACTTAAATATTTTCTTCCAACCCTTTCTATTTCATATTTTATGTTCTGTAATTTCGAACTCTCAATTTTTATGCTCTTTACTGTGCCGTGTTAATAATATTTCTTACAGAGTCCTTAAGTACCCCAATAACTTCGCAAAGAAATGTCCATGAATGTCTATCTATAGTAATTTGACATGACTGATGCAAACAGAAAGAAAATATAAAAATATAAATATCTTATTCTCGTTTTGTCAGAAATAGAGTAGTATATTTCAATATACAACAATAATTTTAATTTCATTAATATTTTGAACTATGTCCTTTACAAAAAATGAAAAAGTTTTCCCCGGGCTAGTTTTTACTTTACACATCGAGATAAACAATATTCTACGTGGTATGAAAGATTTCCAAAAGTTTCTATGGAGAACTTGAAAAAGGAGTCATCTCTCCGTTGACGAGATACGAGCTACATACAACTATAACTTTATGTTTTGAGAATAACAGATGTTGACTTTATGTTTTGAGAATACCAGCATTTTGTGAAATAATTTTTATTATTGTTTTGAGAACAGTATCGGTTAACTTGTGAAATTAGTGGAGCAATTAAGTGCTGTTTAACTGTGTATTGTTCCTGTTTACGTTATACCTGTGAATAAACGTATAAGTTATCCAGAAATTTGGACTCATTCTTGTATCCTTAACGCACACCCACGATTTCAGAGGATGCATCGTTACAGATTGGTGCGAGAATTGGGGTTTCTGGAAACTTGACTAGCGTATATGGTAGTGAGTAGACACGGCTTTCCCAAGGGAATATTACACGTTCGTGACATAAATTTTCTTCAATTATATAGCTTACTTAAATCGCCTTAGTCTCATATTATTTTTTTTAAACAAAAAAATCTGATGTGGGCAACACGTGACTTATACTATAAACATAAATTCATTTTCTCTTTCTTCCTTTCGCATTTCATTAAATTGAATTTAATTGTACAAAATAACACAGATAATTAAGGAAAACTTGAGCAACGTTTTAAACCCAAATAACACAATAATGCAGCTTACAGCTATTTTTTAGAATACAATGGATCCCCTTCGTCAGTGCGCGTTTTGTCCACAAAGAATCAAATGAGGAATAGACACGAAAGGAAGAAGCAGGGCTAACTATATACTAAGAGAGAGCCAATCAGAGAGCAGCATGAAGAATTCATGCAGAAGTTAGTACATGAGAACCAACAAACTTCAAGTTTGTTGGTTCACTTGCAATGGTGAAGGGGATTCAGCGTATCCTCTAAACAGCTGCATGTTGTATTATTGTATTATTTGTGCTTTTATGTATTGTTCCATTTTTTATTATTCTTCACACAAAGAATTTTGTACTAATTGAACATAGATAACTATTTAAAATTGCACCGAGTTTTCAGTTTTATTGTAATTTTCGTTTTCATTTGGCGACTGGACCTATTTTCAAAGGCGACATTGAAAAGTGCAAAATGAAAACTAATTTATCCTGAGCTATAAGGTTGGTTTCATTCCTTTCGTTACCAAATATTATATATAAAATAAACATTTAATTGATACATTGAAGCATCTTTTATTTTAAATTTAGTTTTTTTTTTTCAAATTTTGTGAAACTTATCAAATTTTGTGAAATTGGGTCAATTCGTCTGTCAGATAGATTGAATACATACATTACACACACATAAGCGCGCACGAACGCACGCACGCACGTAAGGAACGGGAACGCTAACATTCTTTTTCCGGGTACTAAAGGGCTCGAAACGTGACGATCCGTCAAAAACTTACGTTGTGATTATCTGCACGATTCCAATACTTTCCCTGTGCATCACCATGTACTGTAGAGAAAATAACGAATGAGACTGAAGTCACGAATAAACTTACTGAACTGTATTGGAGTTTTATTTTATACGACGTTAAATACGTAAAATCATTTCGGCTCCATCGGATAGGAACCCCCGCCGTATTTTTTCAGTCTCTAAACCATTTGTATCGTATTCCTCGAAAAAGATACGTCAGACAGATATAATGCACATTGTTAAACAGTTTTGTTCAAATCAGGTAAACCCGAAAAGATATTTTATTCGCAAAAAATAACACTATAATAACGTATTATGTATTTTTCTACTGAAATTTACTCCGCGGCTATTTTATTACAACCACCTGATAAATCATAAAATATTTGCAAGACATTTTTTTATTGCGAAACAATAGAATTCTACCGCTATTCCATTATTTGTAAACACACTTCTTTGTAAACACACTAAAATTCTATTTAAAATATGGGAATATACGACATCCATATTCTATTCTTATAAGAGTATCGATCACATTTCAACAGGATTATCTATCTCACCAGCTAAGAATTTATTCCATTTCGAATTTATTTCGAGATGTGGCTGAAAAGTTACGGTAGTAATGTACTGATCCAGTTACGTAAGAAACTATGTGGAAAGATGGAAATACGATTTCCCTTGCCAGTTAAACAGGTTTTTCTTAGGAATTCAATGGGAAAAAAAATCGGCGGTGGATCCAATCCAATGGAGCAGAAATGAATTTGCATAAATAACAACTCGCAAAATAAAACTCCAATAAAGTTCAATAAATTTATTTGTTTAAAGCTCCATTTGTTTAATTTACTATAAATAATATGATCCTATGGTAACTCAAATCTACTTGATAGCGCGTAGTAAATTTTACAGAATATTGTTGTGGCGTAATTTCGGGAATCGTGTGTGTGTGGGGGGGGGCGCTTAGGATATGAGTCCAATTTCCAGGATAACAAATATGTTTTTTACAAACACAACATAAACAGGAACTAAAAAAATGCAAATTAAAAAACTTATTTCACTCCAAAGGATCGTCCTTGTAAAAATCTGCCCAGGCTACCGTACATCTAATATCTTCTTATTTTCCCTTACTGGTATTCTCCCCCTCCCATTCATTTTAGAAGTTCTACTCTCTGTAATAAATTAATTTTGGAAACAAAAACTGATTCATTTTCTCGTCCCTCCCTCTGATTTTTATTTCTTTATTCCTTTCTCTAACTTTCACCCTTTTAAATGGTCCGTAATAGAATTTAACAGAATGGATGAAGACTCTATTATTTATAATATATATACTGATGGCTAAAATATTGACAATAACACTGGCTTTTCAGTCTGCAATTTTTAACATAGTGTCATGGAAAAGGCTATCTCCTATGAACTTGACAACAGGAATACAGTATTTCAAGCAGCCGAACTCATCGCTATTTCCTTTGCTATTGATTGGGCCTCGTCTAATAATACTCTGTTAATATTTTTTCGATACCTACACTTCCATTCAATTTCTTAATAAAATATAAATATAACTTTCTTGATTCCATTAAATCCAAAGCTTTCCTTGACAAAAACTTTTGCAATATTTCTTGGGTAAAAGCTCACAAAAATATATCTGGAAATGAACTTGTCGATTACCATGCCAAAATTGCTGCTATCTCTGGTTCCCGTCTTACTATTTCCTTTTCTTACTCATTCCTCTCAAAATTTTGTACATCTCATATCCTTAATCTTTGGCAAAATTACCTTAATGATTATATTTCCACCAGGACTGGTGATCCTGCTAGAATCATATCTTTCCTCCCTATCGTTAATCCTAATTTACAAATTTTTAATAAATACCTCATTTACTTTCTTATTGGTCATGGCCCCTTTCTTGGTTACCTATACTTTTTAAAAATTAAATCCACCTCTAACTGTACTTGAAATATATTCGGTGATATTGGCCATTACATTTTCGACTTTCCTTTTCTAAAAATAAACCCTTCCCGTTGTAAACCCTCCCTCTTTAAAAAGCCAATTTGGTCGCCAAAATTCGTTCAACTCCCTCTCTTCAATAGCTAAAATTGAAAACTGTATTCTTGTTTCCTTATTTACTCGGTTCAATCTTTCCCTTTTGATCCTTTTTATTTGTATATTTTCTAAATTTTCTTCTAAATTTCTTAAATTTTCTGATCTTGCTCCATGTTCCTAAATGTCTTTCCTTTCCATAAATCCTCTTTTTTTATATATTTTCAAAATTTTCTTTTTACAATTTTATTATTTTCTTTAATTTTAATCTATTTTTCATTATGTTAATATACCTCACTAAAACTTTTATTTTTCAACAATCTTTTTATCTATATTCACAATATCTTCCCATTTTTGAAAAATGGTCGTGTCGCGAACGTTTTGGTATACTCGACAGAGAAGACAAAGTTTTGAAATCAAACACATTTATTAAACATGAAATAACAAGGCAGTTGATCGAAAACAGTGGAGTACAAGCATTTCTCGCAATAACTCAGAGTTACACTCGGTAGGGTGACCATTAAGAACACCCCTGGAGGAAGAGGAACCAAGAGAATACACATATTTTCTGATACATAAAATAAACACAATATTCCTCATATTATACTTGACATTTATATATCACATTTGTATACTTTGAACATATACGACATTTTCATATAACATCATCAATGATTCGATGCTCACGAGGATTTGACAATTAACACTCTATTCGTTAGGTGGAAGACTAAATATATATAAAACTTTACCTCGTCTCTTTTAAATATAACATTTACAATTCTGTACCATGGGAAAGGATATCAGGATGGACTCTCGGCATAAACTCA
The DNA here is from genome assembly GCA_951213105.1 of Amaurobius ferox. Taxonomy (NCBI): domain Eukaryota; kingdom Metazoa; phylum Arthropoda; class Arachnida; order Araneae; family Amaurobiidae; genus Amaurobius; species Amaurobius ferox. The sequence continues at coordinate 17,929,372 of OX578145.1, read as the reverse complement.
TCGAGATTCTTGCGCAGAACAAAATCCATAATGGTCGGGAAACTTGACTACACAACATCATGCTGGCGGAATTCGACATCTTGGTTGGTTACGGAGATTGGTTGATTCGTACCTTAGGACACAAGGAGTAGTCAGGCAAATACAAATCGCTGTAAAATGAGCTTTCCCTCTAGCCCTATTAGCGATTCAAGCCGACCAGTGAAAGAACCATTTTCTCTTTTCACAAGACTCATTATTCCATTACTACCAGGCTGATTCATTTAAAAACACGAGTGACTCATCTCTGAACCGAGCCAAACGACTCTACGCACAACTTGTCGAACTATGTTACATATTTTAATCACATCCTTCCACTTTCAAAATTAATCCACCTTTTCTTAAAATTCGCGATCATACGCGAATCAAACACACACGTCTACATTTTTCCACGACTCCTTCCACACTGCTTCCAAAATCCTTTTTCAAACGCGCGCGTGCGCAAAACCTGCAAGTTCCCAACTAGCGACTGAGAAGCGAAAATACAAAACTATTACTATTTTTCTGGAACATAAACACTTTTGCGATTTTAGAGTTCACTTCCCTTAAAAGTCAATGTAATTGAAAACATGTAGAAAAGACATTTACATTTCGAAATTGACACTTTCAATCACACAGAAATAAAACAATACTTTAATATACAATTTTAACACAGAGGTGTGAAAGCCTTATCACACTCCTTCGGGGCCCGGGAGAAAAATTTCCTGCAAAGCGGGGAATTTTTCCACACAATACTAGGAAAATACCTGCATTAAGTTCCCAATGACATATGTTCCATTGAGAGGAATTTAGTGTAAATTTTGAGCGATGTACATGTACATCAAAGAAAAAAAACAAAAACAAACAAGATCATGACCAGCATAATAACCAAAATCCAAGAGTGGCCTAAAGTTTGACTCGTGAGTCAAAAAAAATAAGTCTCAATACAAGCATAGACCTTTACAAGACAACACCAAATTAACAAGACACAAATGATGAAATTGCCCCTTTTAAAATTTAAACACTAATACATTTTCTGGTGAGTACCACAGAGACATGAAAATTTAATTTACTCAACTCACAAAAAGTTTAACTAAACAAAAAGTTTTCTTTCTTCAAAAATTTTACAATTAAAATTCTATAAATTTACTTTTCACAGAAATCAATTTATTAACTATTATCCAACCTTGCCAACAAATTACTTTAAAGGACATTTAAAAAAATTACTAATTTAGAAAATGAGACAAATTTTCAAACCAAGAATGTTGATCAGGCACCCAGGCAAGAAACAAGTCCATTAGAAAGTTGCAAACCTAGAGGTGGCGGTACCCCCAACCAATAAGTCAACAAACACCAAATGACAAAAAAAAATTTCTAAAATTTACTAGACCTTTAAATTAAAAAAAATCATTCACACATTCATAAAATAAAACAGAGATAAAAATTATCAGTTATCCTTAAAAATCCTTACCAAAACTCTAATCCATCAAGTACTTAATTATCTTAAAATTACTTTAAAACATTACTGCTTATCATTAAAGTAAAGCAAAAAAAAATTATTATTTAAGTATTTAGAATTTTAAAACACTACTTCAACCTGATTAACATGGCACTCACATTCAGAAAGCTGCACTGGCACAGAACTTGCAGTACAGAACATTCAGCTGACTGACACATAAAGCAAATTACACAGAAGTTCAGAAATATCGGATCCATTTTAACATAGCATACAGTTTTGCAAAACATTTTGTGAAACAATTGAAAATATAATATTATGAAACATAATTGTCCGTCTCACAACAATATCAGTCTTTTTTTTTTTTGAAAATGTGAGAATTTCATAATCTAAACATTTTACTTTACTTTTTGAGCCAATTGCTCTCTTGACATATTGCCTTAATTGACAAGTAACTTTAATGAATAAATTGGCCTCTTGGGCGCAAGTCATACTTGTGTGAATTAGGAACATTTTGAGTTTTAACCCTATTTTGATGGTTTAGAAAATATCTACTTTTAAATTGTCTTGTTTCCTGAGTTGAAGAATTATCAATGTTATCATTATATGTGAAAGAAATCAATTCACTACGTCTAGGAGGTAAAGGAGTTAATCTATTAACGTGGACCAATTGCTGATTACATGGATTGTTTTTGTGTTGAATGACAAAGTTAACTTCAGTTGTTTGCTTGATAACTTCAAAAGGACCATGATTTAAAGAACTGAGTTTTTTTGATTGGCCTGGCCGAATATGAGGTGTGTAAAGATAGACCAAGTCACCAACTTTAATCTTAGGCATTTTAGCAGATTTATGTTGTTGAAGTTGTTGTGATTCCTGAGCTTCCTCAAGGTTTTTCTTAACAGTTACAAAGGTCTTTTTTAAGCGAACCTGTAAGTCATCTGAATAATCATGAGTAGATTTGTAAACTGGATATTTTACACCTGTTAAAAGAGCATCAGGTAGCACAGGGTCTCGACCAAAGACAAGATGTGCTGGGGACTCGCCTGTTGAGGCATGTACTGACGTTCTATGAGCCATTAAAGCAAATTGAATCATTCGATCCCAATCGCCCTTATCAGAATAGACCAGATTCTTTAAGGATCTAACTAACGTACCGTTCAGTCTTTCGACTAGCCCGTCTGACTGGGGATGGTACGCTGAAGTATTATGTTTTTTTATGCCTAATTTCTTGTATAGATTGTTGGCAGCTTCAGAAATGAAGTTACTACCTTGATCCGTAATTAAGTGAGCAGGAATTCCATGAATACTTATAAATCTCTCTAAACAAGCGAGAATATCCTCAGTTTTAACTGTAGCAAGTGGATAAGCCTCTGGCCATCTAGTGAAGTAATCTGTAATGACAAGAATGTACTTCATCCCAGAATTCGAGATAGGTAGTGGGCCGACTACATCCATAGCCACACGTTCAAAAGGATAAGTTGTAATAGCAAATTTCTGTATTGGAGCCTTGTTGTTACGAAAACCTCTGTTTTTTACACAAGTTGTGCACGACTTCACATAATTTTCAGTCTGAGCATGCATGTCTGGCCAATAATAGTTAACTGAAATTTTTGCCAGAGTTCTTTGAAAACCACAATGTGCAGCAACAGGAGAATCATGGCAAAGCCATAGAATTTCTGAGACTAAGTCTTGAGGAATAACTACTCTCTCATTATATTGCTGTCTCTGCTTTGGATTTTTGTGTATGCAATGTAACATACCATTTTTCATGAAAAATGAAAGTTTTTGTGGGTATGGTTTTACACCTTTTTCCAGAAGATTTTTGATTTTTATACATCTAGGATCTTTCAATTGACCAATAGCTATCCTAGTTACCAGAGAAGCTTCCACAGTAGTCTGTACTTGATCTTGAGAATTTTCAACGATTGCATTTATGTTTTCACTACTATCATTATTCTGTACCACTACTCTTCCAGAAATTTTCGTAGGGACAGATTCTACAATACTTTTAGGAACAGTTTGTTTCTGAGTGTTTTGAGATTTCTTTGAAGAAGACTCATCAATACATCTCGAAAAATAGTCAGCTACAACATTATGTTTCCCCGGTTTATGAATGATTTCATAATCAAAAGCCTGCAATGAAACGATCCAGCGAGCTATGCGCGAAGTAGGATCTCTTAATTTGAAAATGAACGATAAGGATGCTTGATCACAGTAAATTTTGAAATGTTTGCCTAAGAGATAGTGCTTAAATTGCTGGGTAGCCCAAACCACAGCCAAAGCTTCTTTCTCGACTAATCTGTAATTCACTTCAGCACCTTGTAATTTTCGACTAGCAAAGGAAACTGGGTGAGATAACCCATTTTCATCCAATTGCGAAAGAACTGATCCCAAAGCGTAATTAGAGGCATCTGTATGCAAAGTAAAGGGCAAATTAAAATTTGGTAATTTTAAAATTGGTTCTTGAATAAGCTTGTTCTTAAGTATTTCAAAAGCTTCCTGAGCCTCCTGACTCCACACAAACTTTTTCTGCTTTGATTTTAAAAGATTAGTTAGTGGAAGAGTAATCTTTGCATAATCTGGTACAAACTTCCTATAAAAGCCTGTCAAACCCAAAAATTGTCTGATATTCTTGACACAGGTGGGTACTTTAAATTTTTGCACTAAATCAATGTTATGAGGCTCTGGCTGAACTTTTCCCTCAGACACTCTGAAACCTAAGTACTTTATTGTCTTTCTGAAAAAGAAGCATTTTGATGGCTTTAACCTAAGACCATGTTGAGATAATTTAATAAAAACTTCTTCTAATTTCATCATGTGTTCTTCAAAAGTTTTTGATGAGATGATAACATCATCTATGTATATTCCTGATAACCCTGCCAGTACAAGAGACATTAATCTCTGAAAAGACGCTGGTGCGTTTTTTAGACCAAAAGGGGTCCTACACCATTCGTAGTGACCGGTGGGCGTGGAAAAAGCTGTTTTGTGTGAATCCTGTGGATTCAAATGCAATTGGTAGAATCCTGAAGTTAAGTCCAAAGTTGAGAAAAATGTAGCACCTGCTAAATTATCAATCAATTCACTAATGTTAGGAATTGGAAAATTTTCTGTAATAGTAAGTTTGTTTAACTTGCGAAAATCACAACATAATCTATAAGAACCATCCGGTTTCCTTACAAACAGTACTGGCGTATTGTAAGGTGAAAAACTAGGTTTAATTATTTTAGCTTCTAATAATTCTGTGACTTGTCTATTGAGTTCCCCTTGTAAATGATGTGGAACTTTGTATGGTTTCTGATAAACAGGAACAGATGTTTCCAAATTTATCTCATGTAATATGGTTTTACAACCAGACAACTCAGCAACATTCTTTGCAAAAACTTGTCTATATTTATTCAACAAAGTTGATAATTTATGTTTTTGATCTTTTTGGAGATGACTCAGGTCAAAATCTCCTCCCCAACTTTCAAAAGGCTCCAAAGGTTCACTGGAGTCCAACTCTCCCTCACTCACTACATTAACTTCAACCTCCTCAGACACCTGAATTTCCTGAACATGAGCCACTTTTCTACCCTTATTCAAATGATAAGGTTTTTCCTCTGGGTTAGCAACACGAACCCAAATAATTCCATCCTTAGGAGCTCTATATACAGCTCTAGCAATGAAGATGTGGTCATTTTTCTCTGATTCCAGAAGCAAGGTGGAATTTTCCGGAAACCCTTCTGAAAGTTTGATTTTAATAAATGATTCAGATAAAGGAGGAATTATACATTTTTGTTAATTTTTCACAATAATTGGCTCTTTAATTTTTGTATTTAGAGTTTCTTTTACTCTACATAAGTTATTAACAGTTTTAATGTTTAAGTTCTTATGCTGTGCCACTTCTTCAGTACCACCTCTAACATGATTTTGCTTTTCCCCCATATGCAAAGTAACATTCTGTGCATTTACTACCAAATCTCTAAAAGATTTGCTTCCATTTTCCAAATCGTTAATATGTACCTCTTCACTACCCAAATGTGGCACTACATTATTTTCCGAAAAATTTCTGCTCACATACTCTTCCCGAATGACCTGAGACTCATTCACTACCGGTGCCAGATCTGCTTTGCATTTGGCACATGCATTCGTATGGAACTCTTTCGGTTTACAGTCCTCTACCACACGAACATTTTTTCCACTACTCATCTGCGAGTCAGGCACAGCAATACGCTTTGCGACACTACTTAGGTTTGAGTCTGCACTTTCCGACTCATTTGCCGGTTCATGATTTGAAATCGAAAGTAAATTATTCGTACATTGATAACCAACAAAAGGAATGGAAGAGTTTGAAAACTTAAAACAGAAGTGATTATAATCTATAATAGCATTATGTTTATGTAAAAACTTGTTACCAAGGATTACATTATATGAAATAGGAGCTGGTGATTTTAACACAAAAAATTCGGTAGGGAATCTTTCTTTTCCCAAATTTAGCGAAATAGTGGCTAAACATTCAACTTTAGTATCTTGTGAACTAAAGCTACGCAAAATTGTTGGTTTGTATGTTAGCAACATATGTGCAATGGGTACAGTATTTAAAGCTTCCTCATACACTAAATTAATTGAACTACCCGTATCAATCAATATTGACACTTCACTGCTCACTAATTTTCCTTTTATAATAGAAGAAGATGACAAAGAATTTGTAATATTATGACAAATATTATTTTCCTCAAAATGTGATGTTTGCCTATCAAAAGTTTTTCTATTATTATAATTGTGCATGGGATATCTACTCTGATTCCCAGAAGAATGATTTTTGGAATTTTGCAAAGATTTATATGACTCCTTATTTTTATAATTTTGCGTTCCTTGCTTTCTATACTTCCACTCATTTGCAGACATTTGCCCTCTGTGTCTTTCACCCTGGTGATACCTAGTTCCAGGACTGGTATAAATTTTCCTACATTTTATACCGTACACATCTCTTTTTTGAAAAACCTTTTTCCAACACTGTTCTTGAACGTGACCTAATTTACCACATTTGTCACACTTTGGACGCGGTGAACGCTTTTCGTTAACTTTATCTGAATTAAACTTAAATTTTTCTATTTTACCCCTAAGAAATTCAATGTCCCTTTCCTGTTCTAACACTTTTCTTTTTAAATCTGACATACTTTCACTTTGATCTGGTGTGAGAACATATTTTTCTGGTGTGAGAACACCTTTTTTTGTAAGTACCGGATTAGTCAAGTACATAGCATTATTTTCATTTAAAATAGATTCCTCAAGAATTGCAAGTTTTCTAGCCGAATAAAAATCTCTAGGGTTTTGTGACAACACCAATCTTTTTAGTTCCGGATATAAACCATTAATAAATGAAGTTTTTAAAAGTGTTTGCCTGATTTTATTCTCACTTTCGGAATCTACATCTTCCGGAACAACCTTAAATGAAGCAGCTTCGATTCTCATCGAAAACTGTTTAACCGACTCATTTGGTCTCTGTGTAAAGTTCACGAGTGAAATTATGTTTTTAGTAACATTTTCGGTCACTTCAAAATGATCTTTCAAAATGTGAATAATTTCCTGCAAATTTTTACAATTTCTGTGCTTTGGATTCTCTTCAATCAATCTATTTGCTTCCCCCTCTAAATTCAATCTCAAACAAACTAATTTGTCACACTCACTCCAGTTTGCATGAGTGGCTACTAAATTTAACTTTTCCAAAAACTGTGACAACGAAAGCTCTGAATTTCCCGAGAATTTTGGAATATGATGTGCGAACTTAGGTGTGAAAATATGGAATGATTTTAACATGTTATCATTTACCGATGAAGCACTGTTTTGATTTGGCAAAGTGCCAGAAGAAGAATTCAGACATACCGGCGATTTATCTGATATATTTTCCTCATTAGATTTAGCTTTGTGGCTAACATTTTTAACTTTACTTCTAGAATTAACAGTATCCGACTCAGTAGCAATCTCAAGCGACAAATTCAAGGAGGAATTTAATTTTTTACTTGAATTTTTACTCATCTTACCGACATTTACTTTTTTGTTTCTAGTAATTGGAGCCATTTTGCATAACAATCAAATATACTCGTATAGTTTAACACAATATGCAATTGCAATGTTCTTAAACAGTATTTACAATAAAACCAGTTTTTATCAAATCAAATGACATAAATATGCAAACAAATCAATTTTTTTTATCAAATGGCACATATCAAATTCCAAGAACACTCGTTTTTGAGAACACCGAAAACAGAACATGGAACTCTGTTTACTTAAGAAAACACTCATTTTAGCACAACGGTAATTTTTAACCTTCAAAATTTCAATTCTTAAGAAAATTTTTAAAAATTTTAATTCTCTCAGCTCTTCCCCACTCACCGAGAAAAGTAACGGCACCAATTCTGTCGCGAACGTTTTGGTATACTCGACAGAGAAGACAAAGTTTTGAAATCAAACACATTTATTAAACATGAAATAACAAGGCAGTTGATCGAAAACAGTGGAGTACAAGCATTTCTCGCAATAACTCAGAGTTACACTCGGTAGGGTGACCATTAAGAACACCCCTGGAGGAAGAGGAACCAAGAGAATACACATATTTTCTGATACATAAAATAAACACAATATTCCTCATATTATACTTGACATTTATATATCACATTTGTATACTTTGAACATATACGACATTTTCATATAACATCATCAATGATTCGATGCTCACGAGGATTTGACAATTAACACTCTATTCGTTAGGTGGAAGACTAAATATATATAAAACTTTACCTCGTCTCTTTTAAATATAACATTTACAATTCTGTACCATGGGAAAGGATATCAGGATGGACTCTCGGCATAAACTCATCGAGATTCTTGCGCAGAACAAAATCCATAATGGTCGGGAAACTTGACTACACAACATCATGCTGGCGGAATTCGACATCTTGGTTGGTTACGGAGATTGGTTGATTCGTACCTTAGGACACAAGGAGTAGTCAGGCAAATACAAATCGCTGTAAAATGAGCTTTCCCTCTAGCCCTATTAGCGATTCAAGCCGACCAGTGAAAGAACCATTTTCTCTTTTCACAAGACTCATTATTCCATTACTACCAGGCTGATTCATTTAAAAACACGAGTGACTCATCTCTGAACCGAGCCAAACGACTCTACGCACAACTTGTCGAACTATGTTACATATTTTAATCACATCCTTCCACTTTCAAAATTAATCCACCTTTTCTTAAAATTCGCGATCATACGCGAATCAAACACACACGTCTACATTTTTCCACGACTCCTTCCACACTGCTTCCAAAATCCTTTTTCAAACGCGCGCGTGCGCAAAACCTGCAAGTTCCCAACTAGCGACTGAGAAGCGAAAATACAAAACTATTACTATTTTTCTGGAACATAAACACTTTTGCGATTTTAGAGTTCACTTCCCTTAAAAGTCAATGTAATTGAAAACATGTAGAAAAGACATTTACATTTCGAAATTGACACTTTCAATCACACAGAAATAAAACAATACTTTAATATACAATTTTAACACAGAGGTGTGAAAGCCTTATCACAGTCGCACGTTCTTGTATTTTCAAGACAAGTAAATACAGCATGACAGGGTAACGACACTTAATATAGGCAGCTGCTTTTTAGTATATATATATATATATATATATATATATATATCAAAAGAAAAAGAAAAATATTGTTTTGCTTTAATTGTAATCTTATATTTAGAACTAATTTCTCATTTGTTTTACCTTCTAAAAAGAAAATCTAGTTTTAAAGGTAATTCACATGTTCTAATATAATTTCCTTGTCTTCCAGGAAAACAGGGGAATGACAAATTATGTGATTTTATTTTCTGAGCATATGAGTTTTATTTACATTTAAGTCTAACTTGGTATTCAGTTTGCTACGTTAACCAGGCACACATATATGTTTAAAAAAATTATTTGCTATTTTATTCTGAGAATAATTAAAGACAGGTGAAAGACAGGAATAAAAATACTTACCCCAAATTTTCCTATTTTATAATATTTCTCTGCACAGAATGATAGCTAGAACATAGACAAAATCTTGAAGTGGTGAATATAGCCATTATTAAAAAAGAATAATACTTTAATTATATTTTATTGTCATCTGTGTACTGAACGAGGTGTTAAAATTTAACGACAGGTGAATGATAAAATAGCTAGGGGACAATTGTAAAAAATTAATTTAAATTATTGCTCTAATGCATAGTGGATTAATTATTGCTATTGGTATTTTTAATTATCTAATTTAATATAAAACATCAAATTGAAAGAAAAATAGAAAATAAAGGCCTGTAAATGAAGTTGTGATTTCATTATTTGGCTGTTGGGATACACAGGGGAATGACATTTAATAAAAAAACTAAATATTTAAATATTAAAGATATAAATTGTTACTTTCGCTGTTGTGTGATAAATATGAACTACACTATAGAAAAAAACTACTGATCAGTATCCTAAACCAGTCCCAAGCCATGCAAACTATTATTAAAATACATGGGATATATAAAACTTCCGTTTACAGAAAAGGACCCATTTATTAATATAGTTTTATTTATGTACTCTATTGTGTAGTGGAGATGCTTTCAATATTGATAATTATCATTTTAGAGTTGCGCGAAATATAATTTACTTGCGTACTTTGAAATATCTTAATATGTTGTCATTCAAAAAAGGACCCAATGTAAAATTTAACATTAAATACATTGTGCAGTGGATCTTATACATCGTTTTTTAACTGCAAAAAGTAGACTAATGTTATTATATAGGGAAAGTTATATGCTGCCTACATCAGATTTGTCTTCTAAAAATGAAAAACCAATATACGGGTTTTGCGGCCCCATTACGCGATACGCAGATTATATTCTTTTAAATCAAACTAAAGTATTTAATTTTGATACCAATATTAATTCTACTACTATTAACAATTTTATATTACTCGCGAATTTCTGGAACAAAATGCATGGCAAGAATGAACAGTTTCGAGGTAAGTTCTATTTATGTCTGTTCTATTTTAGTTGAGTGATTACCTTAAGGACTTTCCCTTATCCTTTCGGAGAAACTTTTTTTCTCTATTTTATACAGCAGATGATTTACAGAGAACTTTAAGATAAAGTTGTTAATGTTTAAAATTGAGAAAGAATACTTTTCTAGCAAACAATATTTACCAACCTAGGTGAGTACTATCACTATTACAACAATTTGCAGAAATCACAGGTGTTCCCCCAATGGAATCGTTCGTTCAGAATTTGAAATTGATAAAAAGTCTTTGAGATAATCTCTTGGTAGAAATACCTTAAATCACTTTCAAAGATTGAAAAACAGACAATCTAGTTTTAGGTATAAATATCTGATTATGCTCCAGTAAAGCAATAATATATATATATATATATATATGTGTTACAGCGGTAACATATATATATATATATATATATATATATGTTACCGCTATAACATATATATATAAGATTTAAAATGAAAAAAGAAAATATATAGGTGGAATGATTGTGTTTACAGGGTTGCAGAAAGGTCCAGGGGGATTGCGACCCCTATTTCCTGGTTAGAAGCTAGCTTTGACTTCATGAAAACGCTCCCAGAGACTCTGCATGCCCGAAACAACAATCGATCATGCCCGTGGGGAAAAAATGGCCAAATCCCAGACAACATAAAAATGATCAAAATAACAAAAATTGGAAATTTTACTAACCAGCAAGACGAGAATTTTTGGGATTGTATTTATATATATATATATATATATATATATATAAGCGGTAACATATATATATTTATATATATATATATATTACCGCTAGAGTTCGAAAGCCGTTAATGTGCACATTACCTAGCTAATCTGCGGATTAAATGATTTGCTCCGTTAAAGTGCGGAATCAAAAGTTTTCCGCATTTTACCTAGGTAATGTGTGTCATAAGGTAAATTGTCCTTACCCAAAATTACAATACCAAGACTTACCTTTGATGCCTTCACTAAGACTGGAGTATGGAAATTCCTGGTTCACGAGCCGGTCATACCACCCCTTTTGATTCGTTGTTGTGATGGAGGGGATGAGCTCTGTTTATTTATGTTTGCGTTCCCATTGGTTTTCTGTTGCTGCATTTACAGTGCTTTTTAGCTTGCTTGGCATCCGTAATTGAAGTCTCAAAATGTCGTGCAACATCGTACGACAATATGCACATTAACGGCTTCCGTATTGTTAAAGTTCAGAAGTTTGTTTCTCTCATTTCATTTCCCTACTCCTTTCCCCTCTCCCTTCACTTTTAGTTTGGTTTCGCCAGCGTCTTGTCGTCGCCAGTTGTTTTTATTTCTCATAATTTGCGTCGTCTTCCAGTGCGTAGCATAGCTAATTCTGTTTTAAAATTCATTTCTGTTTGTTAGCGCGTGAATTTGTGTCGTGGTTTTTTTAAAGCAGATAAATTTAGCTCCTTGTATGCAAGCAAGCACCGAATTGGTGAGTAAAATAAAGAAAATATTCTTCGCAAACCTCTTTAACGAAGATTCAAAATATAATAGTGTTTCAATGACAAAACGAAAATATGATTCTATTATTGAAGATGTAAAGCGAATAAAAGTTTCCAAGAAGAAAGAATCATCTCGAGATTATCGAATAATTCAAAAGTATGATGTGTTGACTATACAAGACTGTGAAAAACTCATTGAGCCGTTGTCAGATGCGCGAGAAAGTGTGAAAAAGTTTGTCCATGCTGAAGAATTGTTTGACATATTATATTCCACTCATTTGTCAATTGGCCACGGTGGAATAGACAGAATGACCAAGCAATTAAATACACTTTATAAAAACATAACCCAAACCCAAATAAAAGCGTTTTTGGATTTATGCGAACCTTGTCAACAAAAACAAAAAAGTGCCAAAAAAGAGATTGTTGTAAAGCCGATTATTTCATCGAATTTCATTAGCAGATGTCAGGTGAATCTCATCGATTACCAATCTCAACCAGATGGAAAGTTTAAGTTTCTTATCGTATGCCAAGACCACTTAACAAAATTTGTTGTATTGAAGTCGCTCACATCAAAACGGGCGGATGAAGTAACGTATAACTTGCTTGATATTTTTCTCCTTTTTGGCGCTCCAAATATTTTGCATTCTGATAAAGGGCACGAATTTTGTAATAAAATCTTAGAATGTGTAACACAGTTGTGACCAGAAACATAGCCGGTCTACAGACAGACCGTGGCGCCACTGAGGAGTAATTCCCGTGACGTCACGGTAAGAGGGGAGCATTTGGAAAGAAAAGAAGCGCGGTCAGCATCCCTTGTGGAGTGGTTGATGATTGCAAAACGTTTTTGAGGTTTTCGGAATGTTCTATTAGTTTTATACCATCGTGTTTTGTGCATAATAAGTTGTTCTTATGTTTTCTTATCATTGAACTAACGTTCATGGGTGCTTTAGAGCCATTTTTTACATTGTTTATATCTTATAAAGTTCGTATTAATGCATCATCTGTGCCATGTGTTATTGCGAGTAATAGCATATGCCAATAAAAAATGTTCGATGTGCTTTTTGAAAATCTGCAGTGCAGTGAGAAGCAGCTACAAAAATGTGGAATACAATTTAGCCTAATTACAAAAAAAACGTGATCTGGATTTATTAATAAGTGCATGTGAAACTGTACTTTTTACTCCATCACAACTTAATTACATCGAAGCCGCAGTGAAGCTATTGGAGAAACAGAAGCAGGTATGTGTAGGAATTGCTTCGATTTTCACAAGAACTGTTTATTCTATGCTTTAAAATATACTTATCTAGTTCTTCGTGCTATAAGGCATTTAGAAATTCAAAGGTGTTGACATTGCCTCATGTGAGAACATTAAGCAGAATTTCAAAAAAGCTAAATGTGGATTTAGATTTTTTTAATCCGTGTAATAGTTATTTAAAACACAGGGTACAATGTTTAAACGAAGACCAAAAATTTGTCTCTCTCTAAATTGATGAGATTTATGTTGATTCTAGGTATACGTTTAAATGTGGTAAAGTTACCGGTGATTGTTTTGATAGTAATGAAAAAGCAAAAACTGCCCAAGTGTGTTTGATTTCATCAATGTTTTCGAATTATAAAGAAGTAATAGCAATTGCCCCAGTTTCAACATTTTCGGGACAAAAGCTCTATAATTTGACATCTATGTTAATTTGCAAGTTAAAAGAACTTGACCTTAATGTATAGTCGGTTATTACTGATAACAACAATATTAATAGAATCATGTTTGCTTTTTTTAAGAAAAACGATAAATTTAATGATGCTGTATATAATCCAAGTAATCCTGATATACCTGAAATACCTGAATACCTGATATACCTGAAATATTCCTCCCATTAATTTTCGAGACGTTACACTTTATAAATTCTTATACGACCCCCTGAGACAAATTTGGTCAATGAGAATTTTTTTATTTTTAATGCAACAAGATCATTTAAAAAACCGCATATCTCTATCTTCAAAATTGAGCGAGTTATATTTAATTGAGAACTGAACATTGTGAATGCTGACCACGTATTAAATTAAAAATGTAGACTTGTGACATATCACAAAAAATATAAAACTGGATGATAATACATAGAAGACATTTTTGCGAATTCAGCATAGGCTAACGATGTAATCAGGGATTCTTAATTACTTTTCACATGCCATTTTTCATTTGAAACATTTAAAATAATTAAGTAAACAAGTGTAAGTGTGTATTTGATTGTGAAATTTAATATAATTTTTCAAAACGAATAATAGAACTCACAGACGATTTTTCTTTCTTTAACTCTAATTTAGCCGTTTCAAATGTTTATAGTAAAATGATTTAAAAGAAAATGAAGATTAAATGCAGAAGATTTATTTTTTAATTTACGTATTTATTCCCTTATTATTTCTATTCAATGCAACTAATTTTTCTTTATTACTATACCAAAATAAAGAAGATTAAAAATCATCCAGTGAATCATTAGCATGTTTAGTTCTGAATTGACGAATTAAGATAACATAACTTATTGTGTATTATGGTACTTTTAACAAATAACAAGTTTTTCGAAATATTGACATATATTAACGTATTTTTGATCCAAACAATTTCCATCGTCAATTTCTTAATGATCCATATTTTCACTGATAAACCATGATACGGAAAAGTGTCATAAGTCAGATTTTTTTCTTTATAACAATTCTTTTGCTTTTAAAGATACAAATATGCGGTTTTTAACACTTTAAGACATAGTTGAAAAGTGTTCATGGGTTTGTTCATTCTGTCTGTTGTCTGTCTGTCTGTCCATCCGTTAGCACGATAACTGTCGTAAAAATAACTTTATCAAAATGAAATATTAGTATGTTGTTCAGACGTTCTGTGGGACCTATGGGACTATAAATGAATAATATCACTCAATTAGTTTTGGATTGAACCAGGGTTGAAAACATGAAATACATTGAACCCTATGGGACCTAATTTTTCAAAAAAAATTTTAAGCCAGTTTAAAATTCACAACTTGCTTCGAAAGTTTTCGGAAATATTCAAATTATCCCATAAAATAAATATAAAAAAATTCAGCAAAATATATTCAGTAGATTTTTAATAAATATTAGAATAATAATTACACCCTTCACATGAAGAGATCACATGATAATTATATGATGAGATCACGTGACCCTCTTCAATATCAAATATGGCATCCATCTTGTGTCAAAATCGTGATTTTAAAAGTTGTTTTAAATTCATTTCTAGTATTGTATCCGTCCTAAAACCGCTTTATTTTTGCTTAAATTCTGTGCATCTACATACTGAAACAACGCAATTACAATATATTTGAGTTTAAATGATCATCAAACTTTGATTATTTCTACAACGAATCCTAATTTTCACTTATGGAGAATGTAAACACCAAAAGATGTAGAATGAGTTGTATAAGAATTGCTGCATTTCTTTAGCGCAAAATTATTTAGCTCATAGAGTCTGCAATATAGCTGATATGAATAAACATTCATTGATTTTATACAGAGAAGAAGACGATTTTTTCGATGAAGTTTTAAGCAAAGAGTTGAATTACGTGTACCTCCATGGTTTTAAGTTTAAGAAAAAATAAATTATGATAGTACTTTGATGAATGAAAGGAATGGAAGAGAGTTTATGAATGAAATGCTACGTTTATAGAGAGAACCAGACGAATTATATTTCGATGACGTCATTTGAATAAAGTTCATTTGTTTTCGATGAAGTTTTCAAATATGATAAATTATTGTAGTATTGTGATAATTTTAAACATATTACAGAGGAATATTTCGCATTTTATAAATGTTTAAACCAGGCAATTTATATTTCAATGCCGTCATTTAAATGAAGTTCATTTTTTTCGATGAAGGTTTAAGTTTTCAAATATTATAAATTAATGTAGTATTCTGATAATTTTAAAAATATTACCGAGGAATGTATCGCATTTTAGAGATGTTTAAATAAAATCGCATTGAAATAGGAAAGCGTTTCATAAGCAATGCTTTATGCATGATTGATCTTTCTTGTTTTTAATGATCTTGTTGCATTAAAAATAAAAGAATTCTAATTGATCACATTTGATTATGGGGGTCGTATAAAATTTAAAAATGTAACTTATTTTTAATTTAATGGGAGGACTACTTCATTAACGTAGTCTTATTTCCTACATTACTTTCAGCATTTTTGCAATTTACATTGCCCAGTTATCTCCAATAGGTAAAGAATGAAGTGCGTTTCAATATTTGCGGGACACCCTGTATATATATATATGTATAAATATACAATAAAAATACATATAAAGAAGCTAAATTATAGAACATGAAACATATGGCATAACCTAGTTCAATAACATTAAAGAAGTTAAATGATATCCGTCAAAGGTGATTTGAAATATAATATCTAACAAAAGGAAAACATTGATACCAGAGAATTTATACACACACACATTCAGCCACACACATACACACACACACACACACATATATATATATATATATATATATATATATATATATATCCACCCCAATCGAATATATATCCACCCCAATATATATATATATATCCACTCCAATCCACCCCTACCATTCTTATGTAATTCATATGGTCACTCCCGTTCTTTTCTACTTTCATTCTTGTATTCTACTAGGGAATTTGAGCAGCACTTGCGCCTCCTCCTTTGTAGTGAATCGTTCTTTAAATTTCTGGCTTATATGGGATATATCCTATTTTCGTCTCACTTTATCGTAATAGTAATGTATGTATGTATGTATGTGTGTATGTATGTATGTGTGTGTGTGTGTGTGTGTGTGTGTGTGTGTGTGTGTGTGTGTATGTATGTATGTATGTATCCAACTTTCTAGATTAATAATGATAGCAGCCTGTACAATTGGTATATTTATGGAGTTGCGTTTATAAGCTTTAATAACGAGATAATTTTATTCCTTCACAAAAAATGTCCTCGACGTTGCCCGGGATTTGAGAGGCAAACGTCTGATTAAACTCATACCGGAACTCGCAGTAAATTCTCCAAAACATATTGAAATTTTAATAATATGCCGACTTATCACAATAACAACGACAAAAAAATGCTGCACCAATCTAGTAAATATGAAACTCTGCGATAATATCTCAGGCCTAATAGAATATATAGATTAGAAAATGTATCCGCCTTTGCCCGGACCTAGAATGAGTTCATAAAATTTGCATGGTCCATACACAATTTGTATAGATTATTTCCATGCACTCTCTGTGAAAACTTGGAAAGCAAAAAAAAATAATAATAATGAAATAAGTAAATAAATAATGGAAATAAAGGAAATGTACATGAAAGAAGACGCATTTTATACCTTCCAAGGCAGACATACGTAGAAACACCAAGGGAAAAGTCGAAGGGAAAACTGCGGTAATTGAACCTGTGATCAATTGCAAAATCACACATTCAGATTTTCAAAAGTCATAGTTACGACCTATTCGCTTTTTAAAATCACAGCTACAGTTAACAGCTAGACAAACCGCGGATAAGGAACGTATTTCATCTTTATCGTCTGCCCACCAAACCTAACAACTTTTTTACGATAATACATCACTGTTTTCTATAGCAATGAACAGGTTGTGACGTCAATTGCAACGTCCGGTGCACGGCAACCGGAGAATAATGTCTTCAATTAAAGAACTGAATATCTCAATGTTTGGACTTTTGTTGGAAATTTAACCGAAAATCAGCAAACAGTGCAATTAAAAAGAATAATTTTATTTGATTGCAAATATAGGTACCATATTTCCCGCCAAAACTAATAGAATTATGCTAACCTTCCGTTTTTGGATGCCGTGAAATAAGAATCAGGATACCTAAAATATGGGTATTTCAATAGAAGAATTATCCTTCTGATTCGAGTCAGAGATCATTAGAATTACCGTTCTTCTACCTTTTCAATGGTGTCACGATATTTGCTCCGTAGCAACATTTTCGATTGCTCAACATCGATTTATATAAAAATCGCTCAAAACTGTACTTCAACTTAATTTATAAAGAGCAGAAATCTGGATTTCAATACAGGATATGACATCACATACTGAAAATGAGAGGTACAGAAAATAATGTGACTGTGGCGTATAAAAATTTATATTTGGTTACTTTAATTTTATTAATAATTAGTTTAATCATTGCAATTATTAAACATTGTAAATTTTTGTACATTGCCAAAGTGATAACCCACCATAGTTAATTGTGTTCTTGAAAACCAAATTGATTGATAGACATAAAATATAGATTAAATTACACCAGTAACGACACAAAATTTTGGCAAATTAATCTTCATTGAAACATTGTTACTATTTTTCTACTAAATTCCCTCAATATTAGCTTTATCATTAAATATTATGTACAAAATTCATCAGTTATTAATATAATAGTTACAGGCAAATATTTTACCTAGAGCTGGTTCTTTTGTGATGCAGTGGGTAAATATATTACTCATTTAATAAACTAGCTACTGACTAAAGGTCAGCCTTCAAAATACTTCCTCAAACATCATATGCTAACTGTTATCTGGGTCATCTTCGATGCACCTCGTTGGGCCTGGACTCTGTGTCCAGTCGTATTGGCAAGTTCTACTGACACTCTGTGCATGCAATGAATATACTTTCTTCACAGCAAACTTATAATTTAACCATGGAGCTTTACGTAGCTTATGATATCAGATACTGAAATGGAGACCAAGATAATATTCAGTTTTTTACATTTTTATTTGAAATACCACGTAACTCGGTGTGTCACGTTCATTTCGTTGACATGTGTAACATTCAAAATATTTTAAGCTGCTTTCAACAAAAGAAGGAGCATTTTTTGTGCGTTTATTGT
The DNA here is from genome assembly GCA_951213105.1 of Amaurobius ferox. Lineage (NCBI taxonomy): Eukaryota > Metazoa > Arthropoda > Arachnida > Araneae > Amaurobiidae > Amaurobius > Amaurobius ferox. The sequence goes on along the minus strand of OX578145.1, from coordinate 17,910,507 downwards.
TTATTACGTATAGGGAAGAATGTCCTCTGGTCTCGTCAGTATGACTAAAATCTCGAATTTAGAAAAAATATCGTAAGGGTGCGTTATCCGTAAATAAAACCTCTATAACATATTTCACCTTCTGTAACAGATTTCAGAAGTCGCTTTTGTTCTGCTACATCTCCTTACACGCACACACAAACATATTTTTTTAGGAATATTTCACAACTTCGATAAAGGGCGATTTGCAGAATTGGTCTCTGTTTTACTTTTTTCATATGCACATAATTAAGACAAATGATAAATGTACATAAATCTAAAGGAATGGATTAAAGTGTATATTCATAAACTGCAATTAAACTCAAACATTTCTTTCGGTAAAAAAATTATTCCGCCTAATTGACGTGAATTAAGACACCAAATAATGGATATATCTGAAAGCCATTTATAACAATAAAACATCTTTACGATCAAATCCTTTTAAAGGGGCATAAAGTCCTTGAAACAAAGGACACATTTTTTAAATAGATAAATTTTTAACTAGAAATGATACGTTTATACTAATTGCCATTATCCGTTTAGTTTTCCTCTTCACTCCTCAGACATGTGCTAATCAGTAAATTTTAACCAAGAACAAAAAAATAAAAAATGTTCATTGTTTTATTTAGTTATCTAAGAATATAATTTTTCATAAATTCATGAGGAAGGAAAGTATCAACATGTTATTCATCCTGACACAAAGTATTTTTAAATTGTTTATGCATGAAATAGCTCAGATTGTCGCACATAAATATGAAATCAAATATAATTATACAAGTGAAATATTGTATTTGGATTAAAATTAAAGAAATGTTTTATTAGATTGCATTAGAAATTTCCATTACGGAGACTAGGACAGGCAAAATTGCCGGGCCACAGATGTATTTAAGGCTAGAATATTTACTATGTCTTGCCATAAGCAATCAATTATGTTAATAGTAACTCTCAAAAGAAACACCGACCCACCCGAAGGTACACGGGAAAGAAACTCTGTTGCTACGATAGCGCACCCAGGGCACCAGGGCGAAGCCAAGAGGCCCCGCGACCCATATCATCCTCCCCAGCCACGTAACACACCAACGGCTTACGTTAATAGTAAGCGAAGCGTCATTGTTCAGTCACCATATAGTGGTGACTTAACCATGAATTTGACTTGATTATTTTGACTTTTTTAATCCTTTCATAACTAGAAAATTCTACAATTAAGTTACTGATCTGTGTAGTACTCCATTTTTGTACATGATCTAACGGAGTGTCCTGTCACGCCCCCCCTCCCTTTCTTAGACTTTGTATGTGGCGTTTGCACTTATTTTTTGGCTTATTGAGACATATTTATTTTTGTCTGGTATTGGTTCGTCCTGTTGGGACATTTCTGTTTGTGTTTTGGAACACTACAATATTGTATATTAGTTCCCCTTTCGGATTGGCTAGACTCGTCTTTATTCTGCTTTCTGATTGGCTTACCTCTGGTCAATCTTAATCTATGTCTTGGGTGTACATAATCCTCTGTTTCTCATCTTTATACCATACGAATTTGGAAAATTCCAGATCATTTTTATTTACTTTTTAATATAATGTATTTTATTAAAAAGAATTGTAACAGTTATTAAATACGTTGATAGTTTTGTTTGAATAATAATATGAAGTTTCAGTAAATTTGAAATCGAATCGTTAACCTGTACGATCGCGGCATGCTTTGTAAAATATAGAAAATTGGGCAGAAAACACTAGTTATTAAAGATCCTACAGAAACACCTCATATGAATTTAGCTCAAGGAGACAGCAAGTTCTCCACTCCATGAGTTCGGGTTACTGTCAATGAAATTTTACTATCACAGTGTATGTAATATTTTGTCCTCCCAGTCTACACTGGATACTAATTAATGAAGGTGTAAAACATATTCTATTCTTGATCATATAGCTTGTGACAATAAGTCACACGAGCCCCAATCTCGCGCAGCCGAGAAAATAAACTTCAGAGCCTTGAATGAACGTGATCACCCAAATGTGAGAAGCTTTGTCAGAATTGGCATACATGGAAATGATCACCCATGGGACTTTATTTAAAGCATATGTAAATTTCGATCCAGATAACGGGCTTTAAATACACAGCACTTGGGAGGTTAGAAGCAGTCTCCTCCTGCCTTTCAACAGTGAAGGTGATGTCGTCTAGACGCTATAGTGTATTGGCAGCAGTTGTAGCGTATTGGCAGCTGGGTTTTGCTGGTATATGGCCGATTTATATGGCCGAGTATATAGCCGAGTATATGGTCAGGTACATGGCCGATGTTTCGATTGTAAAGAATGCAGCTATTTTACACTTCTGTGAACGCAAGGGCATGTCTGTAATAAAAGATATACTTCCGTTTGTCTTTATCGTGTTCCAGTCGTAGACTTGATTCAAACGTGATGCTGTCCATGTTTTGTTAGGCTCCACTTGTTGTCTCAACTAAAGAATGTGATGCCAAGCTTGCCTTGTGTTCCAGTCCTAGATTTGATTCAAACATGATGTCATCCGTGTTTTTCAAAGGTTCCGATGGCTGTCTCAACTATAAACTGAGATACCCAACGTGCCTTGTTGTGTTTAAGCTGTGGACTCGATTCGAGCATAACTCCATCCGTGTTTAGAAATTAGTCGTCTCGACTGATTGTCCGTGCCTTATGTGCAGATTTGATGAACTTCTGCCTGAGTTGTAGTGCTTCACTGTTCGTTCTAATGTTCGACTTGGCTATCAGACCGAGGCGGGTTACTATAAACAATTCACCTAATGTCAGTAAAAACTGGAACATCGTCATCTGATACTGAGTGAGTTGTCTATTTTCTCCTGTATGCTACGAATTGTTTTTTATCATAGTATATTGGTCACTCAATAAAATAATTTAATTTACCTTGCTGTTTATTTTGCTTTTATGCCCAGCGAAACTCAGTTTTTAGGCTTCTCCCAGAAATATTTCAAATCCGGGTCGCCTAGATACGCTGACGACTATTCCACTTTGATCACGTAAGGAATTGTCTTGCATTCTGCACATTTCGACAGAATAACAGGGATAGAATCCTAATTCGATATCTGTTAATATGTATTTGGTTAAGAATTGAATAATAAAGTACTTGACGTATTTCTATTCATTAAACTGATCGTAGAATAATTGAACTCATGTATCTCGGGCTATAAAAAGGTATGTTGACTGCACTTCCAACCGCAAAAGAATTTACACAACAGAGATTACACAACATATTTAATGTATAGGGTAATTCAATAGCATTCATAACATGGGCAGGAGTCCATGGGCGATTTTGTCCTTTGGACATCAAGTGCTGCCTTATTGGAGGACAGTACTTCGATGTGGCTGGCCTTCAAGCATAAAAAAGTTCCCCAACCCTGGTCTAAGTTGCGTAGATTAAATATAATTAGGTACAATTTGTAGACACCTTTTTGATTCCCCACTCCCACGCAATATGCTATGAAGTAAATATGAGTGTAAAAGGTAAAATAAAATGCAATAGCAGTCATAGGGAGTTGGAATCATCCTTTAGCCTAGTTTCAGAGAGGTGAAATTTAATGGAATTTAGTGGAATTTTTACATGGACAGAGTGCTACAGTTGGTATCATAATTCAACACCCTCAGACTGAAATTAACTCAGACTCAAATTCAAATCATTAATCAGACTCATATTTAAAACTCAGATACAACTTAATGTTTCAGCGAACATATTTTCGAAGTGAAACTAAATCTTATGTTCTACACGTTTTATTCTCCATTAAAAATTAAAATATTTTAAGATGTTTAAAATTAAAATTTTAAATAACAAATTACATACATTTTAATACACAAATGAGCATTATTTTTCTAATGAATAATGTATACTCTGCATGGCCCCTTGAGTAAAATATTTTTGTTTCAAGCCATTTTTGTTTTAATTTATTCAGTTCCAAAATTATAAGTCTTTCAAAAATTCATAAAACCCGCTAAGGGAAGTTTTAAAGACAATGCGACTATTACAATGTGTTTTATAAATATGTTATATTGCAATTTGCAAAATTTGCTGCTCTGATATAAATTTTAGAAGCGCGTAGAATGAATGAAATAAAAGTTAGTTCATTATTCATCATAAAAATTAAACCTCAAACAAATATGGTATTGTTTAGTTTAAATTTATTTTGTCTAGCGAAGAAGAAAAATTTCGACAAAATCACTTTTTGCGGAAATTTATAAAGTTGTATCGTTGTTGATTTTTAACTTTGTAAATTCGTTTAAGTTGTATTTGAAAATTCACAGAGAGTCAGCGAAATAGTTGTCTGTCATGTTAGTACGATGTTTAGTTTATAAGTTACACCATATTTTTTGAACGCCTCCAGGGCAGATTAAAAGTGATTGAGTTGTGAAGAGCATAATATGCAAAGCAGTGGTGATTCATGACTTTAAAAATGGGTGATGCAAATTCAGTGGCGGGATTCACCCTCCTCCTCGACAAGGAACATCATCAAAACACATCACAGTACTGACACAAATGTTGTCAAATATTAGCTAAAAATGGAAAAAAATTCACCAAATAATGATAATAATAACCCATTAAGCCGATAATTTTATGCGAAGTAGGGCTTATCCTACATCACATGCTTTACCTCATGAGTCGCTACTGATGCAAAAGCACGTTTGACTAGAATTTAGCGTTTTATTCGTTTGTTCCATTATACGTTTACTTATTTCTTTTTAACACTTTACAACATAGTTGAGAAGTGTATATGACTTTGTTCATTCTGTCTGTCTGTCCGTTAGCACGATAACTACCGTAAAAATGACTTAATCGAAATGAAATTTTAGTATGTTGTTCAGACGGTCTTTGGGACCTATGGGAATGGACTCACTTTATGGTGAAGAGAATAGTCTCACTTTATTGTGAGCTTGATTTTCTCCTGCAAATCCTATATTCCGCTGTGAAGTTGGAAGTGTTTTCTTAAGGTATTGGTTTGAATTGTGCATAGAAGGAAAACAAATGACTACAAGTTTTCAAAGAGTAAGTAAAATGTTTGATTAAACGCTTCTGTTCAGTGTCAGCTCTAGTTATCTTGTATTGGATATAGTTCTTGTTGTACATTTTTTTAATGTTTAGATTATATTTTTATTGAATTCGATATTTGAAAGTGTTTAGTTAATTTCTATTTTTGTAAGTAAAACCAGATAAGTTTAACACATATTTTTCCTGACAGTTTAAAAAAAATATTTTGGAGGAAAATACAAATAAGAATATTTGTATTATTCGAATTTGATAAAATGTATTCGGAATTTCGTTGTTACTGGTTAAGACAAAAATAAATTTCATGAAAATAGTTCTTATTTTTATTTTTTTACTTAAGAACGAGTCCTATAATGGATGGTAAAATTTAATATATCGAGAACGACCTGTGAAAACTCCTAAATAATGTATTTCTAGTTTATCAAATTTATCCTTATTAAAAATACTCAATTGCGATAGTGTATTTAAAAAAGTAATCATATTTATATTTTACAATATTATTTTGCAATTTGAATTAGAAGTATACAATATCTTAAGAACGGCACATATTCATGTTTCCTTTCTGGTAGGTGGGACGGTCTGGGTCTCAACAACAACGGCATATTCATGTTTGTAGCTATAATGCGAAATCACCAACTAGGCAGTGTCGGGATTTGAGCCCGGGGCCAAAGCGTGATAGACCAGTATTATAGCGTTGAGCCAACTACGTCTCCAGTTCAAGATATTTAGTATTTCCTTATAAGGGGTGTAATAACCCAGTGGTTAGCGCGCGAGGATTGTAGTCGGATGACCCGAGTTCGATTCACGACTCTGTCCAAACTGTCCCCATGTTTACGCGGAGTACGGGTGTGTTAAATATGTTGGTAAGTTCTTCCAAGAGGTTGGTGGTAGGGGATGGAGGGTGCCTGTGGATGCCACCACCCACTGGGTTCCGATCTAAATTGGGTGGCATTTCCAGGCCGTCCAAACATGTTCCTTACAGTTTTGGGTAGGTCAGAAGGTGGTTGAAGAAGAAGAATACTTACTTATGAGCGTTCGCTACAGTACTCCCCCTCCCACTGAGTTTCGTCGAAACCGAGCAAGATTTTCACTGGTTTGCTGATGAGGCGTACGACTTCTAGTTTGAAGTAAATTAGTTGTTACATACGTTATCGCAGTGAGTCAGAGGGCCTAATGACGTTCAATGAATCGACGTCAGATAATCTCGGAAAATCAAGTAAGTGTGCTATCGCCATCTTATGGTGAGTATAGAAAGAACATTTATACAATGCCTATATAATTCTCAAGAGGAATAACTGAAAATAATTGATCGAAGTGTCAATTATGCTCGTCTAAGATCACCAATGTTGCGAGAATGCAAAATCACCAACTTCGTAATGCCTGGTTTGATCCCGGGTTTAAAGCGTGGTACGGCAGTGTTACGGCGTTGGGCTAAATACGTCTCCGGCTCAAAGCATGTATTACTGCTGTATGAACGTTCTTTACACGTTTGTAAATAATATCATACTTTTACTTAAGAATGCGCACAAATTAACTATTTTATGTATTATATTTTTTTTTTTGTATGGTGTAAAGCATTTTCACTTTCATGTTTCATAAAGGCTAGTTTTTTTAAATATAATTTCTTTTGGAATTTTTGTGTATATTAATAGTGTATTTATTCACATTATATGTCACTCTATTTTGGAATAAACCGTTACATAAAAAGTAGTAAAAAAATTATAAACATCCAGAAAAAAACTTAAAATCGCTTCCATACATATATATCTCTTACAATATTAGATAGATGAAGTTCTTTGAGTTCTAACGTAACCATAAAAAAAACTTCTTATACCTTTTAAAAACATTTAAAGCAACTCCAATTCCCGGCTAAAAAAATTCTCTCGGAAATATTTCAAAAAAATAATTTAAATACAGCATTAGTTTTGTTTTGTTATCTAGTTACAAAATTCAAATGCTTTAAAAGTAAATTAACTATTTAAGGAACTTGGAAAGGTTATTTTTCAAAGAACATTTTAATTGTGTAGTTCTTTAAGAAGTGCGGTTCTATGGTATAAAGTGTTTTGTACGCTAAGACTATGAAATACTTTTAAGTATTTCATCAGGCTATCAAGTGTTAGTCAATATTTGCAATTTTGCCACCCATAATAAATGCATGAAATAGAGATAAAAATCAGTAGAAAATATAACTGCATAGACTGTAGACAGGAGAAACATCGGTTCCAAACGTGTCAGCCAAAAGGTTAACTGTAACCATGCTGGTTAACTGTAACCATGTTGGCTGTAAACAGTGTGGTCGACCTCGCAATTCCGGTGATTTCGTCTTACGTTTTATGAACCATAAATTTAAACATTAAATTTATGAACCATAAATTTAAACATTAAATTTATGAACCATAAATTTAAACATTAATGTTAATAAGACACTGAACCTCATACCATCTGCAGTATTTGAAACCGTAGTTAGTTTTTGGTTTTAATTATTTGTGCGATTAATTATTTGACGAAAATGAGTGCTGCTGCTTGGCTTGTAAGTTCACCACTACAGAGAACACCGCGGTTGGATTATGTTGTAGTTTCAATAATGTCAGAAGTACACAAGAAAAGTAACTACGAAAAATAGGTAAATACATAGGTACTTCTGCTACTGTTAACACCGAAGTGAAACAACATTTTGAGTATATGTTTAGTACTCCTCATAAGACTCATCCATTTGAAAAAACTCGAAAAGCCATCAACAGCAGCGCTATTGAGTATAATAAAGATCAGCTTTCAGCTGATCTCTCTATTTGCAAAGACAATGAAACAAATGTTTCATTTTTTTCTGTAGAGTATAACTTGGTTGTACGTATGCAGAGAACCGTGTATGCAATTTCATCACATCATAGCAAAGTTGTATACGCCATGCATTACAATTTCGCTAGTTGAAACACTTATTATTTTTTGTTTCAGAAAAATTCTGTTTTAGATGTCAATGTTTTCCAGGTGTTAGGTATTGACTTAAATTATAAGAAGCATTTAAAAAAATTCACTAATTCGACATTTAGAAAAAATATAACAAGAAAGGTCAATCATGCTTAACGCATTGACCATGAAACACTTTCCTCATGAAACACTCAAATGCAATTCTATTTAAACATCACAAAAATGCGATACATTCAGCATTGACATATTTTAAATTATCCCCTACCATAAATTATTACTAAAATGACTTATTATAATAGAAAACTTAAAACTTCGTCCATAAAATGAATTGTATTCAAATGACGTCATCGAAGTATAAATCGTTTGGCTCTCAATGTACATGTTTCATGAAGTACATGTTTCAGTGACATGTACATGTTTCATGAAGTACATGTTCAGCAGTACATGTTTCATTCATGCACTTTTATTTCAGACTTCAGACTTAAATAATTTTGCATGAAAAAAATTCAGCAATTCTTATACAACTCATCTGATAATCACTTGTTTACATTCTGCATCCATTAAAATTAGGTTTCATTGTAGAAATACTAATAAAAGTTTAATGGTAATTTAAACTCAAAAATATAGTAATTGCGTTGGCACAGAATATATATTCATAGAAAATACGCAAAAAAAAGCGGTTTTCGGACAGATGTATCACTAAATATGAATTTTAAAGAAGTTTCAAAATCACGATTTTGACGCTGTGTAAAAACATGGATGCCATATTTCATTTTGAATTAGGTCAGGTGATCTCATATTATATGGATGTAATTATTATTTTAATTTTTATTTAAAAAACTACCAAACATATTTGGGTAAAAACTCTTTTACATTTCATGGGATAAGTTGAATATTTCCTAACATTTTCGAAGCAATGTGAGAAATTTAATTTCGCTTAAAAATGTTTGAAAAATTAGTTCCCACAGGGTTCAATGTATTTCATTTTTTAATCCGGGTTCAATCAAAAACTAATTGGGTGATATTATTCACTTACTTTCCCATATGTCCCAGACCGTCTCAACAACATACTAAAATTTCATTTTGATAAAGTCATTTTTACGACAATTATCGTGCGAACGGACAGACTGACAGAATTAACAAGGTCAAAAACACTTTTCAACTATGGTGTATAGTGTTAAGAATTGCAAATGTTAAATTAATAAATTTTATCACAGCAATCTTAGCTTTCTTTTATATGTATAAAAATATGAAAAATAACTGATTATCAAGGATATATCTCTAAATGTGTCTTAATAAATCGATTTAAGCTAAATATGATGCATTAAATATATATAAAACTAAAAAATTCAAAACCAAATTATATTTCTCAAAGAAACGTTGTGTTAATAACTGCAATTTGATGTGTTTATAATTACTACTTCAAATATCTTTCATTTTCAAATAATGTATGCAGAAAACTTTTTATTCATAGAAAATAATTTGCTTATAACAAAAGTTTTAAAACGAAGTACTTGTAAAGAATTGGACAATAGAAAAAGATAAATGAAAAGTAAGCTTATTATAGGTACATGGTTGTTCTTAAGACTTACATTAAATTTGTGTTGTATATTGAATAGATAATTTATTTTCTAAAAAAATAATTTTTCTATTAATCCGACAGATATGTATATTTGCTATCTAAGCGTACGCAATATTGAAAAATACAATTATATGGCATAATAGTGACATTGAGTTATTGCTAAAGCATGTTAAATGAATGCTCCACTTTTTATCTTGTAGTTCGAATACTTTATTTACTTAATGCAATTGTTTTTGTCTGTCCTAGTGAAGAATCGATAGCAGTCCACCGAAGGACCACCAAGAAATTTCGGGGTGGTCATCAAAGTTAAGAGAAAAGTATAGTCATTTTCTAAAGAAAATCAAAGTATACTTTTTATCAAATTCAAATTATCAATCTTGTCAATTTAAGACGTCCTGGAGAAAAATAATTACGTTCCATAATTTACAGAAGATTACTTATAATTCCTAGATTGTGCCTAAATATTGAAGTTTATAAGCTAACATAAATGTTCAATAAAAAAAGGTTTCATAAAATAAAATATCGCGTTATAGATTTTCTCTAATTTAAGGTACTTCAATCAAGATTCCTGTTCGAATAAAAACGTAGAAAATTAAAATAAATAGAATGCTGTAATAAAATAACAGACCATAATCCCATAGACATTTTGGTTCCCCAAAACAAGATTATACTGTGAATGCCAGTCAATGTCACTGCTTCAGCCATTTTGGGAATTTTAGAATTGGCTGGATTTCGCCAAGTTCACATCTAGTCATTTAGCTGTAAATCTAGACCAGGCCTGAGAAAGACATCGATTGCGGTTTACCGGTGGACCAAAATAAATTTTAGTATGATTACCTAAATTAACAAGCAGGTATCGTAGCTTTCAAAAAATTATATTTTTATCAAAGTTGGCATTTTACGCCGTCCTGGAAGAAACACAATTAAATACTTTCAATGATTCCTAGTTGAACAATTAGAATTTTGCGCATATTAGAAGCTATGCAAAATAATTCAAAATTAGTAGACAGTATCCAAAATGTAGTCCTTCGACGACTAAACGAACTGTCATGATTCTATTTCAAATATACAGCAGATACGGAATTTTTGCTGTTTTGAAATGTTTGTTTGTAAATACATTTTTGTTTTTGATCGTATGATGCTATTATCATTTTTATTACACTGTAATACATATATGGTGAATCACGCGAAAACTAGAAGTCGCTTTTTGCCTGTAAAAGTCTACCCAAACTCGGTGTTTGTAGTACTTACTACATTACTTTACCTTTTGATGTGTTTCTATAAATAGTTTTTAAACCGCCTGCAATCCCTTCGTTAAATAAATATATTTTTTTATTTCTACTCATATTTATCAAATTTTAGTTGCATTTAGTTCTTTCAAATTAAAAACAGTATATATAGTAATTATTTTAATATTTTTATATCACTTTAAAAACATTTGTAATAATATTGTTTTGGATATTCGCACTTTTCATACCTGTATTTGAATGTAAATTTATAGAGAAAAAAAGTTGCATAAATACATTAGCACAAAATTATAAATGTTTAAATTTAAAAGAAATTAACAATATATCTACTTCTATACATTGATACTTATCTTTAACCTATGAGTTGCTTAAAATATAAATTAATAGTTTTTCAACTGTGATAAATGCGCAAAATTTATATCCCTAAACATAGCTCCCTAAACAATTTTCTAAAGAATCTCTATTCCTAAGAGGAAACAATTTAAAATGCAGTATTTGTTTCGTTGTGTAATTACGAGTTTCAAATCCTGAAAAAGAAAATCAAATACTGAAAATTGTTCGAAATCATTTTGAAGAAATAATATCCATACTTTGATTAAAATCGTTGGAGAGTATTTTAACAATATATTTCTTTCAGGATTTTAATTATAATATAGAATTATTTTAAAAAAAACTTTATTTATCTTTCTGGGTTTTGAATAATCTTCTTTTATGCGTTTACTTTATGTGCTTTTAGATTAAAAGGAAACACTAGAGAATATTGGAACAATCAACTGAGAATATTGATAAAAAAATTAGTGAGTAACACTATTTTTCGTTATAGATTGATGTGACATATAACATTTTTCGCATATTTCAAATGGGGAAGATTGATGTGTTGCGTGTGAAGATGGTACAAGCTCAAAATCATAATAATCAATTTTTGCAGTGCGGAACCCCTTTTTTAACACTTTCCATAGTTGAAAAGTATTTATGACTTTTGTCATTCTGTCTGTCAGTCTGTCTGTCTGCACGATAACTGCCTTAAAAATGCTTAAACTTTATCAAAATGAAATATTAGTATGTTGTTCAGACGGTCTGTGGGACATATGGGAATGCAAATGAATAATTTCACCCAATAAATTCTGGATTGAATCCGAGTTGAAAAAGTGAAATACATTGAACCCCAAGGGACCTAATTTTTCAAACATTTTTATGCGAAGTTAAAATTCGCAAATTACTTTGAAAATTTTAGGAAATATTCAAGTTTCCTCATAAAATATATAAAAAAATTTGAGCAAAATAGGTCCGATAGTTTTTTAAATAAAAATTAAAGCAATAAATACACCCATATTATATGAAGAGATCACGTGACCCACTTCAAAATAAAAATATAGCATTCACCTTTTTCCCAGTGTCAAAATCGTGATTTTTAAATTTCTTTTACATTTACATTTATTGTGGCAACCGTCCTAAAACCGCTTTATTTTCTCTTATTTTCCGTGCATCTATATTCTGCGTCAACACAAATACAATATTTTTTCATTTAACTGATAGAACATCTACAACAAAACCTAATATTAACGTATGCAGCATGTAAACAAATCAAGCTGTAAGATCAGTTTAGAGTCTGGAATTATAGGTGATATGAAGGATTTGATTGAATGAATTCATTGATTTTACATAGAAGAGTAGACAAGTTTATAGCATTGCCTTTTTCGATGAAGTTTTAAGCATGGAGTTAGAAAGTACTTTTACCTCTATGGTTTTAAGCTTTTAAGCAAAGTAGATTATTGTAGTACTGTGATAGTTTAAAAAATATCAGCGTTGAATGCATCGCATTATAGAAATAAAATTGCATTTCAGTTGGAAAATGTTTCATAATCATTGCTTTATGCATGATTGATCTTTCTTGTTTATTTCGATTTAGTTTACGAATTATTCTACGTTTTGCGACCTTTGGAAGTGAAAAATTTTCATCTATATCAAAGCGACTTTCGATATTTTCTGTCTCGTACCGCAAAAACTATAGTATTTAAGAATACAAAATTTGGTGCATTTGTAGAGAAATAATGGGGAAACACTATGCAATAAACCGGTTTCCTATTTAAACTTTAGTTTGGCTTAAAAGAACTTCCTAAGCGACCTGTGCGATCACCAGCGATTAGGAGGTGAAGCCTCCCGAATCGCTAAACGAGTTAAGGAGGTTGCCGAAGCGTAACGAGAAGAGGGAGGAGCCCCGTAATAATTATTTTATTAAAAGTTAAATTATGTACCACTTTTATTAAACAGCAAAATTAAATATAATAAAAACTTCCACAGGACAACATTTACAATATGAAAAAAAGAAATCCATAATAATGCATTATTTAAAAAAAAACTAACAATTCTGATTCTGCAATAAATATTTACAAACAACACAAAGCTATCATTTGAATGTCCATGATGTGGTAATCACATCCCCAAAGCAGTCCATGATCACGTTTTATGACAGCCATAAATGTGACCTACAGTGTCACTCGAAACAACATCATTATGGTTAGACGGGCGATAAATTTTGGCTATTCAATCTATTGATGTAACCTCATATTTATTCCTGATGTGAAATATATGCCGCGCAAAAGTTACTCGAGCTTATTATATGCTGCCCCTGACAGAGCAATATTTGTTTTCTGGTAGATAACTATATTGAAATATTCTTTGAAATTGTAAAGCTGCCCATTTTATGCTCAAGGGAGACTGGAGCAAATAAATAAATTTTATTTTTTTATTTATTTGTATTTACTATTAATGAAATAAAAAATATATTAAAATTTATTTAATTCATTCTTTATTTGCAACAATTAACGTTCATGAGATTAGAATCAGAACCCTAAGAAAAACTGTTTATAATATATATATATATATATATATATATATATATATATATATATATATATATATATATATATATATATATATATATATATATATATATATATATATATATATGCACTAATTACAACACTACACATTAAATTCCACATTTTAACTTTTAAAATAATTACTATATATTAATACATATTATTATTAAGATTAAATTACATTAACTTTCATATAATGTTTAAGGCGAAGAACATTCACGTGTAAAACCAGGATTTTATAATATACCCAAAATCATATATCTGACTTAATATACAGGGTGATTCATAAGAGATGAGCCAAATTTTACGAGGTGGTAGTATACACTAAATCAAACATTTTTTGTCATAGTTTACGGGGTCGGAAATGAAACGTTAGGGCGCCAATGGACGCTTAATGGTGAAACCGATAAGGTGAGATGAAGACACAAGAATGATTTAGAAGTTAAAAAATTACATTTAATAGACAATAATTACAGAAATGGCTAAAAAGAGCGACCGCCAACCTGATTGCACGTTTCACTACGGAGATGGAGGGATTGGCGAACTCTCTCGAATAGGCCAGGCATGTTGAGCACTTCGTCAGCAGCGACCGAAATTCAGCGAAGAGATCCTCTTCAAATTCAAGAGGATGGTCATAGACGAGTCTCTTGACATATCCCCACAAAAAGAAGTCAAGGCACGATATACCGGGCGATCGTGGAGGCCAAGCTATGGGACCACGTCGTCCAATCCAGCTCCCTGTAACGCCTTTACGTTTAATTTCCAACCGGGTAAACTATAATGACAAATGATTGGTGTGGTGTGTACTACCACCCCATAAAGTTTGCCCCATATGTTTTGAATCACCCTGTATATGCAGATTTGCACATACCTTTGTTTATCATGGACACTGAAACCTACTCTTGGACATTCATTGCTGTTTGTCGTGGGCACTGAAACCCACTCTTGAACATTCATTGTTGTTTGTCGTGGCCACTGAAATGTACTTTTTGACATTTATTGCTGTTTATCGTGGACACTGAAATGCACTCTTGAACATTCATTGCTTGAATATCCAGGTTACTGGACTGTCATTATTGTTGACTGCTTTCTCTCGCTTCTGGACTCATTTTCTATAAAACACACTAATGGATATTCTGGATTCCTATTTACTATTTACAACGCTCTTGGATGGTCATAGCCTGAATTTTTAAGGTACACTCTGAGACGGCCATTGCCTCATTTGACTTGAATTCTCTCCTTGTTGCCACATCATTTCGTCTGAGGTTCAGATACGCTCTCCTTTATTGCTTGCTCCTCAGTGCGATGTAGCAGCATTACCTCATTGGCTACTTGATATCCAATGATTCTTGGGTTAAGCTTTGACCCCTAAGAATATTTTTGCCTCAACTACACCTGCCATTTATATGAAATAAATTATTGGTTTCATGACCTCGCGGGCCAAGATTGTCATAAAATGACGCCTACAAGTTTGCGCTTTGTTTCGTTGTACATATCGTATAAATCTCAAAACTGCATAAATGGCTCCTGGTCTAACAGTAATGATAAATATCCGGAATTTGGGGATGTTGTTGTAATAAGCAAACATTTCAAAAAAGTCAGAGTTTGAAGCAATGCACTCTAAATTTTTCCTAACAATATGTCCAGACATCGAGATGCTAATTTTGACTTTAATCCTAGCTAATATTTATGTAGCCAAGATAACAATATACTACACCCGGAGACTAACACATGTGATCCTAGTTGTAAAAGAGTAGTTGTAGTAGTCGTATTATAGTCGTTGCAGTAGTTGCATAGTTGTATTATTGTATGATCCTTACTGAAGAAAACTCAAAACGACGATTAAAATTATAGCAATGTTGAGCTGTTGAAGATTTATAAAATTTATATTTGATGACATAGTTTTCATATTCCTTTATGAAAAATTTTAAAACGAGTTTAGTTTGGCTAATACTATAAAAAAGATTACACTGGCGAGAAACGCGGAAAATATCCCAAGTTGGGATATTTATATAACTATTAGAACTTTTTTAAGTATATTTAAGATTAGAAAATCCGAATTTCTTTGAAGGTGTAAAAACAATATTAAACTTGAATTTTATATGGATTTTACCAACCTACTGACTGATTTTTGAGAGAATGGTAAAAAGACAGTGCTGTTAAAAAGCTATTCAGAAGAAAGTTTAGAGGAAGATTTAGAAATTTTTTGAATAGTACAAACAACAAAGTCAGGAGAGAAACAACGATCGACAGCAACAGATTTTACAAAATTGATCCCAGAATTGAACAAATCCATAGAAGAACAAATGTTCAAAGCATAATTAACAATCGTATTGAAAGCAGTAATTTCCAGATTAGGTGGGTGGCAGGAATTTTTTTCTGAAGTACATAAACATAAAGAGGTTCACGAAAGACCGTAGTGGGAAATCCATTATTCTTGCGGATGACCAAGGCATCCAAACACGAAACACGATTATTGTTTTTCCTTTCATAGATAAATGGAGCACAAGGATCAACGGAAATCAAACAATTTGAAATACCATCAACGTCATTAAGAGTGTGATCCAGAGGAGTGTGATCCAGACCCCCACTGTCATACATCATAACAAATATAAAAAAATCTAATGTGGGCAGCACGTGACTTTCCCTGCAGACACAATTTCATTTTTCCTTTATTTCTCTAATAATTCATTAAATTGAGTTTAATTGCACAGAATAACACTAAATTTGCATTTTTAATTCAATTTCTGTTTTTATATGGTAACGGGATATTTTTCCAAAGGCGACGTAACAAAAATGCGAAAAATCTCAAATATCTCGAGAACGATTAGTCCTAGAGCAATAGAGATGTTCTTATTCTTTTCCTAGTCAAAAATTGCGTATAAAACAAGCATTTAATTGATACATTTGAATATATATAGTCGTTTTTCTTAGATTTTTGCGGGCCATTTCGTAAAAAACAGCTTGTTTTTCACCGAATTGTACCAAAATCTAATCAGCACCAGAGTATCCTGTGAGTATTATACTGTGAGGGAAAATAAGCAATTGTTTCTATTGAGTAACTTTTACGTTGAGTTTGGTGTAATTTAAAATATAAGAAAACTTTAAAAAATAAATGATTATAAAAGAAATATGGCAATGCAAAACGAAATCTGGTGCTAACTGAAATTGTGAGGTCACAATAATCCAAACCCATTTGACATTTTATTTCCCACATCCGCATTAAATTATTCTTTTATTGTAAACACACACCCTATTGTATATTCGGTTTTAAATGATATGGCAAACGTCTGGATTCTTAAGTAAGATAGAATCAGTGTTTCCAATCAAGTTCTTCGAAATATCCCAACTTGGTTGTGCGGCAGTTATTCAAAGCGCAAAATAGGAATAACACAATGAAATAAATCGTTTTTCAATTTTAACTTTATAAGTTAGGGGAATTTGGGGCTCCCTGCTCACAATCCCCCGTGTTTTGCTTTGCATGTCAGGAGACTTCACCTCCTACTCCCTGAACTCGCTTGCTACTTAAGGGTAATACGCCCATTGGGACCGTCTCTTGTTAACTAACGCCCGGAGCTTGGGAGATCCGCCCCTCCCCCGTTCACAGATGCTTATTAATAGTCGTAGCTCACTGCAGGCGTAATAAACCTGTTGAGGCTTCACCCCTTATTTATTGACGCTCTGTATCCCCGCTTAACAACAAAAGAGCTAGTTGCTCAATAATAAAAGAGGGAGTTTCTCAACAAGAAAAGAGTGAGTTGCTTAATAAGAAAAGGGGGAGTTGCTCAATAAGAAAAGAGGGAGTTTCTGAATAACATAAATAAAGTGGTGTAAAGCAAGAAGTTTGACAGTTTATTTTGTATTAAATATTCACTTTTGAGATCTAATTTATTTTTAGTTTCATTAAATGAAGTATAAGCAGTATTTTTGTAATTTGGTTTCTTTTTCACTAAATGGATGCATATATATATATATATATATATATATGCATCCATCTGCTATTATATAATATTGTACCATATTTAGAGTATTTTGCAATTTGAATTTTGCACAATAACGGTTCAAATTAAGTTCCTCTGATCACATGAACTTTATAGTAAGTCGAATCAGCTGAATCCATGGATGTAACAGACCTGTTGCCAGGTTAAAAAAATATTATAAAAATAATTCACCCGAAAATTTTCAAAAGAATACCTCACGAAATAAACAGCTCATGAAAAATATACATTTTTCGTAGCCGGATGTTGAATGCTACACAGCCTTATCTATGCAATATGGAATATGAAATTTGAATTGTTAGAATATGTTGAATGCTAAAGAAATGAAAAATGAACGCCAATGTTTCTAAACCTGTAAGTACAGATGTAGATTTAAGTTACGTGTTTCAAGAACAACGAGTCAAAATAATCCATTGAATTATTTTGCAGTTTCTTTTTTTTTTTTTTTTTGTAAACTACGTTTGAAGTTTATTTTGGGAACGTGTGACATTCTAGAAATCATTTACTTTCTAAAACAGTTCGAAAAAAAGTTTATAAGAAAAAATGCAAAAAACCTTTACTGATAATAAGGATCCATTAACAACATGGAATTAATATAACTCTAGTCTGAGCTTTAAAAAAATTATACTTCAAAGGAAATATTTTCAATATTAAAATTAACTTTTTAAGCTAATTATGTAATTTTACGTAATGCTAATTATCCCTTCAATTAAATTGATTGAAAAAGTGAGAAAAAAAAATTACCCAGCGGTGCTAGTCTACAGTTTAATGTTAATTAAAACCAAAAGTCGTCATATATTTTTAAAAGTTCTTGGAACAATTTCTTTAAAGAATGATGATTACAGTCAACTCAAAGCCGCTAATCCCTATCGGATTACAGTTTTTGAATGCAAGCTATTTCTATTAAATTACTTCCAAGAACCATAAAATATTTTCATGAACGAAAGGTTTAACAGTAGTTATGGCTCAATATAAGCCAGTATTCAATCATATGTCAAATCCCATAAAAGATAAAGAGTGAAACTAACTTTGTTATTATTACATTCAATTACATGAAGCTTTGCAAAGGGACAGCAGGAATTTGATTTAGTGACGTACTTAGGGGAATCGACCTTTCAATTATTTAAGGAATGGTTTTAACTCTAGAAAAAGTATTAAGTGGTAACGAATCATATTCGACTAAACATGTGCCATGGCATATGACACTCTTTTATCAGGTTATAAATGCTTGATTATTTAAATATTTTGTACTAGAAAATGTACCCGACTTTGCTTGGAATTTAAAACCGGATTTAATCGAATTCATTCTTTACATTTTTCAAAAGGCGTAGTCGTGCTCTGCAGGTAATATAATACCATTTCAAATGAACTGAAATATTTTAAATTCGTACAGTTAGAAAACTAAATTATATCTCGATAGATAAATTGCTTTGTTTGCAGATACCAAACGGCGGGAAGAACTACATCAAACTAGATTTGGCAATCCAATATTTGAGTGTTAAATTTTTTTTCGAATATGCCAAATGCAAATGCAAACGAAAAAGTTGGAGAGTTAAATTTCAAATACATTTTGTTACTATTGCATAAGAAATTGAATGCAGAATTTTGAAACGCTAAAATCAAAGTAAAATTTGGATGTGGAAAAAAAAAGGATATTAATTAAAATATTTAAATTGAATAATTTTAAATCTCTCTCTCTATCTATCTGTCCATCTGTATATTTATCTCTCTCTCTCTCTCTCTCTCTCTATATATATATATATATATATATATATATATATATATATATATCGCTATGTTTGTCGTTTAGAAAATAATTAGCACCTTTGTAAATTATTACTAATCGATTGTACAATTACCAAAATATGTTATGTATGGGATTTCATTTAAACATGCAATATCACGCACGTTGCATGTTTTGTGAATTTCATAATTAATTAGCATATATTTACAAAGGTATATATATTCTTTTCTTTTACAGTAAGTATATGTATCGCTCCCCTTTGTGGATTATTTTTATCAAAACAAGCTCGAATACATGCTTTAATTTTATTGATTTATAAGTTGTCACATCGTTGACATTGAAATACGAATTGCTTGCAATACAATAATGGTTCCCTTCATCCCACTTTGTAAATCAGCATTTTCGCAATCAACTTAAGAGTTATTCATCAATGAGCACATTGTTACTTTTAGAAGATAAATAAATTTGAGTCTAAATCACAAAACAAATCTCCGTTCCAAAATTCAAATAAACTAATAAGTGTAAACTTTGAAAGTAGATAAGTATAAAATCGATCCAACTGCTCACGTAATCACTGTACTATTGATTTATATCTACTTAGTCTCCATGACTACGAAACTTCATCTATGCTACTGACAAGAAAATTAATTTTAATGTGAAGCCACTTGCCGAAGAATATTGTGAAAAGTTTTTCATCATGGTCATAACTAACCTCAAAGATTAATAGAATTGTGGGAATATTTATGCCTTATATAAACTTATGAGGATACACATATATTTGCTGTTTTTGAAATCTATTGCTGACATAAAATAGCTGTTTGTTTTACAATTGAGGCCTCTTTAATTACACAGTTAGTAAAGGAATCTTCAGAAACGCGTTCTTAGTACGTACATCAACATATGTTGCCTGGATTCGTACTCTTGAGCACTTTATGCAATAGTGAGCAAGAAAACATTGTATGCACTGAAAGTTTCCAATATTTGGCCTCATTAAATCAGTTCGCTGAATACAAAGAAATATATTTCATTCAAAGTGATTTAATTCAAAGTTAGTTTTTTAATGTATACCTATGTTAATAATGAATATAGTATTAAAAATGTCTCTCCATTTTCACCATTTCGTCATGAAAATGTAAATTAATGTTTTATACTATTTTATCAAAATATCAACTTTCTCCGAAACAGCAGAAAAAAACTTTAAATAGTAATAATAGAGTTTAATAAGAATAATTTTCATACAGTAGTATTATGCTGAAAGTCACGTATAAAGTCTCGAAATGATAGGCACTGCAGATGAAGATGGGTGGATGTCTTGTGCTTGTGGTATTAATTATAGCTTATTGTACTAGTGTAAATAACGCTGCGTTTAAAACATGTTGATTAACACACTTAAAATTCTGCACTAAGAAAGTATTGTTTTGACTAGCAGAAAAGTTTCGCATTCTGTATTGATACCGAAACTTTCTGAATAATTTACATTGCACAGTTGACTCAATGCGTGCACAGAGTACAAAATAAACCGTATTCTCCTTGAATTCTAAATATATATTTTAACTTGAAAAATATTCAGCTGGCTTAGACCTTCCTATAAAATAAAACATGTAATAAATCGTCATCTTTACAAAATAATTTTAGCATTTTTATCAATAGCATTTTTATCAATTTGGCGACATTTTTATCGATTTGCAGACTTGATAAATTTGGTGACATGTTAAAATGTCAAATTTGTCGCCAATCGGGTTGGTCAGACTTGACAGATAAACGCTCTCGAAGCATCATTGCAATACTACTCCCTTTCAAAACGCAATTAATTTAATTGATTTGACGTCATTTTTATAAATTTGGCGTCATTTTTATCGATTTAGCAACATTTTCGTCAATTTCGCAAGTTGACAATATCTCGCCAAATTCGTCGCCAACATTTTCACCAAGTGTTACCCAGAAATAGATGGATAGATAGACAGACAGATAAATCAAGGTGTTTATATTATAAATTGTTATCAAATTTTAATTTAAAATAATTCTAGGTAAGCTTGCACCACTAAAGATATTTCAAATAACACAATTACATCACAAAAATGAAACTGGTGCTTGTGAGAATAACACTTTCAATACTTCCTTTTAATGAAAGCAGACATTTACAAATTACTAGACAATAATTGTTTCAAGGGAATTTAAATTCCTCTTCATCCGGTCAAAATAATTATTTCGAGGGAGTTTTGGTCCCAAAAATATCCCTTCTTTTTCTGCGACCCAGACCGTCCAACCAACCGGAAAGGTATAAGGTATCTGTTTGGACGGCCGGGAAGTTCCACCCAATGTAGACCTGAACCCAGTGGGGGAGGCATCCACAAGGACCGTAACCTCCTCCCCCAGCCACCAACCTCTCGGAGGGACTTACGGACCCACATGTTTAACGTGGTCGTACTCCGCATGAACACGGCGTCAGTTTTGGTAGTAGAGGGAATCGAACCCGGGTCGACCAAGTGCAATTCCCGAGCGCTAGCCACTGGGCTGTCGTGCCCCTAAAAACCTACCTTGAAACAATTGTTGACAATTTTTGTTATACTTTTTGTTTTCATTAAATAAGTATGAACAGCCTTATTAGCACAATTACATATTGTCAACTATTAGCATAATTATCAGTATTGGCCATAACGATGTTATATTTTTAATTTATAGTATGTCTAATACTTTTCAATGCTACCAATATATGTACATTATTTAAAACAAATTACAGAACAAACACACAATGTAATCTGAGAGACACTTTTGTGATCGTTAAATATTATAATTATTTTAAATTTAACCTCATCTCCTTTACATAACTTAACATGTCCATTATTTTCGGAAGCGGAGCAGATATATATGTATTTATTAAAAATCGTAGTGATTTAAAATCATATCAAGGAAGGAAATAGAAACATCGGACGTAGAAGAGGAAATTGCTCTTCTCTTTTATATGCGGGAGTTCTGCAATCCATAAACCCGAACTTTTGACAGCTGCAAACATTTGTTGAGATCCGGAAGAAAATGAGTTTCAATTAGTTACATTCCAACAGGTTAAATTCTGGGAATGTAACCAAATCAAACGATGTTCTCTCCTTTTCTATCCGGTACCAATACTGATCCTTGCTTAATGAAGTTCAAAGGATGGGATTAATAATTCTATAGATTTGAAATGATTCGTTATTTTGATAGACATTTGATACTTTAACAAAATATGATTAATTCTGATGTATTTTGAAGGAAAGTTGAAAAAAACGATTTTCTCGTTAATAAAAATTAAACCGGGCAATACCGGGACTTTTTTTTTGCGAAAGAAGTGGATATTCGACTTCTGAGATAAATTGATAAAATTGTCGACAAATTGATAAAAATGATGCTGAGTCATAGTAAATGACGATCAATTGATGAACATTTAATATCTTGGAAAGAATATAAGAATCTACTATAAGAATAACCTATTTCTCCGTTCGTAACGCTTGGCGAATTTCTGGCGACGAATTTTGGAGGAATATCACCAACTTTGAGACTTTTATAAATGTTTCTAAATTAACGAAAATGTCGGCAAATTGATAAAAGGGTCGCCAAATTGATAAAAATGACGCTAAATCAATAAAATTGACGACTACGTGATGAAAATTCAATATCATGGAAAGAACATAAAAATCGACCATCAGAATAAGCTATTTCTCCATCCGTCCGTAATGATGAGCGAAACATTTGGCAGATGTCGTCAACTCAGCGATATTTTTAAATGTTGCCAAATTGATAAAAATGGTGCTAAGTTGGAGACAATGTATTACAAATTTTTAATTCCATCATGACGGGCTTATCTTCTAAAAAAAGTGTGCTTCTTTCGGTTTGTTGGTAACAGTTGACGATACATTTGGAAAACTTGGCAAATAATCGCAGCGAATTATCGCCAACTTTGCGATATTTAGCCCCAGATTAGCAAAAATATCGTCTAAATTACAAAAATGACTCTAAGTTAATGAAAATGACGTTTAATTGATGAATCTATTATTAAAAAAATCTGATGTGGGCAACACATGACTTTCCTTATATAATGTAATTAATTTACTACTTTAACAGAAAAAAAGTAGGTTTTTCTTATAGTAGATACTAATATTCTTTCCAAGATATTAAATTTTCGACAATTAGTCGTCAATTTGTCGTCGTTTGGCGAGATTTTCGTTAATTTGGCATCATTTCAAAAAGTCGCCAAGTTGGCGACATTCCGCCAAATTCGTCGCCAAAATCTTGCCAAGCGTTATGCACTAAGAAATAAGTTATTCTTACAGCAGATAAATGACTATTGGCGTTCAAACACAAAAGTATTACTAAAAGTATATTTTTTCATGAATGGAATGAGCTAGTTCCACGAGAATGATGTAACCCAATTTATCGCATGGTATTACATATGAAAAGTGAACATGTTTCTCAATAGGAATTTTTTTTTTTATATGACTTTTTGATAATTTTTTTCTTAAAAATGAACAATATCTCGAGAACGGTTCATGTTAGCGTTCTAAAATTTATGTCAATCGTTTTCTAATGAAAAATTACATAAGAAATGTCTATTTGCGTAACTTTATTAGTGGTTTTGATTTTTTGACGATTTTTTCAAAATTTCATTCGAAAATTTAGGGGGTTCTTAACATTCGATTGCATATAAAAGCAATAGGCTTCCAGTTTTTACGGATTGTGATTTTTGTACCAAATTTGGTTCGAATCGGTCCATTCGTTCGACAGTTATCGTCTCCACAGACTCACTGACACACACACACACATACTTTCACACACACACACACACACACACACTTTCACACACACACACACACACACACACACACATACTTTCACACACACACACACACACACACACACACACACACACACACACACACACACACAGACATCACTTCAAAAATGTTTGATTCGTGATCAGGGATGCTTGAAACGTGCTCTCCCGTCGAAAACTCGAATTCGAATTTTCGACCCCGTCACAATACTTTCCTTATACATTATGTATATAAGGAAAGTAATATATGGACTGTATTACTTATTGAGGATGCTTTCCATTTTAATAATCGTTAGTTTAGAGTTGTGTGAAATACAAGTTAATTGGGTACGAAATAGTGTTATATGTTGTTTTCCGGAAAAGCGTAAACTGTACAATTCAACGTTACAAACACTGTGCTGTGAATCTTTTCATCGTTTTTCCTTTTTTTTCACAGTGAAAGAAGTAAATTTATTGCATTATATAAGGAAAGTCATGTGCTGCCCCATGAGATTTTTATAGATATGATACAAAGAAATTTCAGTAATGCAAATCATATGAATCAGATAGCGTATACAATTTACAAGATAAGTTATTTTATTAATAAGAGTACACGCGTTTAAGTGTAGAATATGTGAATATGTACTTGATTTATCATGAGTAGGAACTTTATTTTGATCATTTAATGATTAATAAAAATTTAAATATTTGCTCATGAACAGCAGATTAGATAGTATAAAACTTGGCAAGGCAATAAAAGTAGACACACAATTTAGGAGAACACGGACGTAGCTGAGGCTGCTTACTTAACAAAATCTATACAAAAACTAGCTATAGACTTTATCAAAGTTTATTGATAAAGTTATCCGTTGAGCTTTCTTTTCTTCTCGTTTGCGCAAGTATTTGTTAACGTGTTAAATCCAGACAAATGATTCTTCAAATGTCTTAAGCGTGAACATTTTTGTTTGCTCAGTTTGATAATTAATTTTGTATAACTTTCTAATAATTCCTTAAATAAAAACAGGCACAGAAAATCAGGCTCTAGTTTTATGTTCATACACATTATTTTACCTGGCTTCGTCACTAATTACTGCACCTTAAAGATTAACACGGAAGCATTACTAATAGTATACAATATAGTGAGCGCAAAACTGCTTCTAACACACATGATTAAAAGCAAAGAATATTGTATTATAAAGCTGTGTAAACATCGTTGACTGACAAAATTGACAAAAGAGCAACACATAACTGTTACAGCGGATGGTTTTCTTAATTTAAAAGCTCTAAGAAGGTACAACTAAAGAAGAAGATACCACTAAAGAAGAAGATACATGAAGATAACAACTAAATGTCAAACAGTTTTATATAAAATATTTAATATCATGGCAATATTTTTATCTCTTTATAAACTATGATTTACGCACCCTAAAATACAAAGATATGTACAATTTTTAAGAGCTTTCAATACTTCGCACATATAACTACACCACTGTATTACTAGATGTAATATAAAAACCATATATTTATATACAATAGAAAACATATCATGTGAGTAGCACATGACTTTTCTTATATAATGCAATGCATTTACTTCTTTCACAGTGAAAAAGTGATGTATAAGTTCCACAACACTGTTTTTAACGTCGCCAACACGATATTTAGCTCCAGATTTGCGAAAATATCGTCAACATTGCAAAAAAGTCGTCAATAAAGAAAGTGACTTTCAATTACCCATTATCATTCTAGCATACTTGATTGGAGAAAATCTTCATTTGGAGCGTATCCTTTTCGTATTATCCATGGACTTTTCCCTTCATATCTGACTCCAAGTTTTATAAACTCCTATTCATAGACCATCTTGTTTCCATTGTTATACTCAATTCCCAATTTTTTTCATGCTTTATCACCCTTTTAAATTATACCCTTGTCATTGCTACCATCCTATTTGTTTCGATTGTTTGATACTGTACGTATGGCGCAGCATATTCTCTTTAAATCTTATGCCCAAAACCCCTAATTAATAAACCAATCTTCATACAAACCCGAAAAGCATTCTCAAATATTGAATCTCTCTTCTATTGGAGATATTAACATACGAGTACTAGTTATGTAGTTCTCAATAATCTCTTTAACACAGATCACAATCTACACTTGTTTTTTCGTAATAAATACATTTAATCTAATCACGAATCCCGTGCAAAATTGTGAGGCAGAGTTTCCTAACATTGAAGATATATTCCATGCTGAAGAATTCCAAAAAGTTCGAAATCCGTTCCCAAATGCTGGTATTCTCAATGAGAGCCGGACCTTAACGTAGGTAAAGCTCTATATAGCGGGGTTCTGTGATTCTGAACTTAGTCAGGGCAACTTCATGAAGCCTGAGCTCAATACATATAAATTTTATGACAGCTATTGTAATGCAGAATAAATCGAAAAAATACTTGAAAAAGCTTGAGTCCATGTAAAAGAGCTTGAGTCCATGAAAATAAGCTTGAGTCCATGTAAAACAGCTTGAGTCCATGAAAATGAGCGTGAGTCCATGAAAATGAGCTTGAGTCCATGAAAATGAGCTTGAAAGATATTATGACGATGCACAAAGAACATTATTTCCTTTAGTTAGATTGTGCGAATGATGATGACTATTTACATGTCCCACTTCATAAATAATTTCGTATTTGGAACAAAATTGCTTCAGAAAACTGCAAGTGCGTGATGAAATTTCATTTTTTCTTTTTATTAAATTCGAAGAATTTATTAGAAAATGCAACATCGAAAATGTATTTTCATCATTTTTAGCATAAATTAAATCCTTCGCCAGGAAGAACATTTATTTTCCCAAACCAAATTTGAAGTATAACTTATTTGTGTATCTGTAAATAACATATCGTTGCACATTTTCTAAAATGCATGACATAGCTTTTTCTATTCCTAATGAAAATTATGGTTTAGAATGGGGTTCCATAAACTACTTACCACATTCTACGGACTGCTGATTAGGACAAAGATGCCGGCGACGACAATTATCATCACATTATCTCATTAAAATTATACATTTTCGTAAAACGCAAACAACCCATTCTCATTATTATTAATACTTTACAACAAAGTTGAAAAGTGTTTATGACTTTGTTCATTCTGTCTGTCTGTCTGTCTGTCTGTCTGCCCGTTAGCACGATAACTGCCGTAAAAATGACTTACTCAAAATGAAATTTTAGTATGTTGTTCAGAAGTTCTGTAGAACCTATGGAAATATAAATGAATAATATCACCCAATTAGTTTTGGATTGAACCCGGGTTGAAAAAATGAAATACATTGAGCCCTATGAGACCTAATTTTTCAAACCTTTTTTAAGCGGATTTAAAATTCACAAAATGCTTCGAAAATTTTATGTAATATACAAATTGTTCCAGAAAATATATAAAAAAAATTCAGAGAAATATATTCAGTAGCTTTTTAAATAAAAATTAAAATAATAATTACACCTCTTATATGAAGCGATCACGTAACTATGATATGAAAAGATCACGTGACTCACTTCAAAATGATACATGGCATCCACCTTGTGTCAAAATCGTGATTTTAAATTTTCTTTTTAATTCGTATTTAGTGTTGCATCTGTCATAAAACCGCTTTATTTTTGCTTAAATTCTGTGCATCAACATACTGAAATAACACAATTACAATATTTGACTTTACATGATCATCAAACTTTGATTATTTCTACAACGAAGTCTAATTTTCACTTATAGAGAAAGTAAATACCAAAAAATGTAGAATGAGTTGTATAAGAATTGCTGCATTTATTTAAAGCAAAATTATTTAGCTCATGGAGTCTGCAATATAGTTGATATGAATGAAACATTCATTGATTTTACATAGAGAAACATACGTTTTTTCGATGAAGTTTTAAGCATAGAGTTAAATTACTTGTACCTCCTTGGTTTTAAGTTTTTAAATAAAATAAAATCGTGATTTTTAAATTTCTTTTTAATTCATATTGAGTGTTGTATCCGTCCTAAAACCACTTTATTTTTGCTTAAATTCTGTGCATCTACATACTGAAACAACGCAATTACAATATATTTGAGTTTAAATACTTATCCAAATTTGATTATTTCTACAACGAATCCTATTTTTGGCTTATGTAAAATGTAAACAGCAAAATATGTAGAATGAGTTGTATTAGAACTGCTGTATTTCTTTAACACAAAATTATTTAGCTCATGGAGTATGCATAGCTGATATGATTGAAATATTCATTGATTTTACAAAGAGAAGGACGATTTTTTTCGATGATGTTTTAAGCATAGAGTTTAATTACTTGCAGCTCCATGGTCTTAATTTGTAAATAAAATAAATTGTTATAGTATTGTGATGAATGAAATGAATGAGAAAATGTTATGAATGAAATGCTGTTTTTATAAAGAGAGCCAGGCGTGTTATTTTTTTATGACGCCATTTGAATGAATGTCAGTTGTTTTCGATGAAGTTTTCAAATATAATAAATTATTGTAGTAATATGATGATTTTAAAAATATTACCGAGGACTATATGGTATTTTAGAGATGTTTAAACCAGGGCAATTTATATTTCAATGCCGTCATTTGAATGAAGTTCATTTTTTTCGATGAAGGTTTAAGTTTTCAAATATAATAAATTAATGTAGTATTGTCATAAGTTTTAAAATATTACTTAGGAAAGTATTACATTTTAGAGATGTTTAAATAAAATTGCATTGAAGTTGGAAAGTGTTTAATAATGAATGTTTTAAGCATGATTGATCTTTCTTGTATTAATATGTACTTGATAACTCCAGTAGTCTTTGTTCTTTTATTATTGTTCTTCATAATATATGCATATAATACACAATAGTAGCATATAATAAACAATATTAGCATATAATAAGCAATATTGGCATGCTTTATTTTAGAAAGAGGGTAAGTCATGAATATATCATCTCTCCATCAATATAAAAAAAATTAAAATGAACGAGTTCGATCGATCATCCGAATAAGAATAAACATTTTAACTATCTCGGTTTAATAATTCATCAAGCAGTTGAGTAAAAATGTTTTTGTTATTTATCCAAAAATCTTATTTTTGGACTTACACCTTTTTCTAAATCAGCTATTAAATTTGATTATTTGATCTGTTATTTTTTAAATATATAAATAAAGAGACACATTAAAGTCATATGAGAATTAATTGAATGTTCGTTCCATCAATTATTGCAAATTACGTAACTACTGCAAACTATTGTAAAATATGATCTATTACGACTATTGTAAACTACCCATTATTACAAACTGTGGTGCGCCAATAAATAAAAGTTAAAGTTGACATTTTAGATTAATTATTATTAACAACATATTTATATATCTTTTAACATGGCCGTAAAATCGTACATAGTGGAACTTATTATTAAATTGTACATTCAAATGTGTGTCGCTATTAACCCTCCAATTATTTACCTGTCGCACGAGTTCTGTAAAGGAATATTAATTAATATAATACTAAATTAATTGCACAATTTTAACTTTAACAATAAATCATTTATTAACAACATAAAGTACATAATTACCTAATTACAACAATTAATCTTTCTATTAATTATTTCGGAGGAGGGAGACAATGTGAGACCATTAATAAAAATACTTAAAATGTGTCTACGACCTTTGATTATTTAAAGAACACATACCTTCAAGGCTGTCTCGGTTTGGTCACAGCCAGGTACTTAGCCGATCATATTGTACTGTTGGCGTGAACACTCGCACTTATTTCATTCTCTTAGTCTGTTCTCTCCACATATCTAGTCATTGTGTACGTCTCGTGCTCCTTAATGTCGAACTCGTAATCTGTTAAGTCTGTATTAACCAAGTCATCGTGCTGTACTGCTTTTTCGCTATACCTTAAGTGTCGTGCTGTACGACCGTTTCTTACCAAGTCATCCGTATAAATCTATTTTTATAGTTATTCTTATGTCACAGGTTGTGGCTCTTTTGCCTCAGGACTGTCACTCCCCCTTTGCTTTGATTGGCAGTCTTCACAAAGACGCCACAAGCATCTTCTTCATTGGTTAGCCTTTCCATTAAATGTCGTTACTTCACATTTTCCTAAGAGTTCGTTCGACCCCCTCTGTCTTGACACCCATAAATGTATGATTTTGGTTGACCCTTGCGTCCGCGCACTGTAAACCTTGGCGTCACTCAGACTGGGGGTAATGTCCGATGTTTCAGACACAATAAATTACTGGCATAAAACTGTCTCACAAGTGCGAGATCTATTTCTGATCTCACACAAACTATTCCTAACTATCAGCTATTTAGCATATGTTGCAAACTATTTGAAACTACCAGCTATTCAGCTACATCAGCTATAGTAAGCTGTTGTAAAATATCAGCTATTGCAAACTATCAGCATATTAGCTATTGCAAACTATCAGCTATACCAGCATACACCCTTTACAAAATCAACTATTAAGATTAGATTATTTAATCCGAGGTGTTTAAAACTTAATAAATAACTGATATTAAAAATAAATAAATTAAAGTCGTATTAGAAATTTCTTGAACGTTCGTTCGTGAAATTAAGTCATAAACAAAACCAATCTAGACAGATTGGTATGCCGCTACCAAGCAACGTGAACATAACATTTTATTGGAAACACATGTTTTGACGGAGTCTCGAATTACAAGCTTAGAGAATCACGATATAGAATGAAGTAGAGCAAAACATTTTATCCACTTTTCGCATTTTGTGCTTTTTATTAATCTTATTTTTCTCAATGTAGAGAAATGAGGATATATTTGAAGTAAACAAGCTTAAATATATTTTTGTTTAAAATGTACTTTCATCCTTAACAATTTTAACATCTGCTGTTTTACTTTATAGACATCGAAATGTTTATGTTAAATTATATATCCATTCAGCCATATCTATATTAATAATCATAGATGTCTGTTTATGCGTTTGTTACGATCGTAACAGAAAATTCGAAGTATGGACAGTCACAAAATTCGGTGCCTGAGTAGCTGCGATGATATGCTTTAGAGATTTTGTTTTAATTTTAGGTTAAAAGATATGAATATTGAAATCCTAAATTCTGAAATTTTCGCCATTTTTCATTAAATTTAATCCCATAGACGATCACAATATCATCGAAGACTGAACGTCGAGACAAAATAGCAAAGATATATTTTCCTTATCGGCTGCCCAGCCGTGCACTTTTTCTAGACAGTGAAGTGGGCTTAGTAAGGTGGTTTTATAATTTTATCGATTTTTGAGCTGTGATTTAGATTTTTAAATGTACAATATATTCATAATTAAAATTTCTGATCCCTAATATATCTTCCATCGTAAAGGAAAATGAGTGGGGTTTCATTATTTCCTTATTATTGGAAAATAATTGAATGGAATTCTTCCAGCCCATGTAAGCTATGAAATCTTGCAATCCATGCAATCTAATTATACGATAAAGAAAATCCAATGGCATATTTCATCACTTATTCTCCCAATCAATGAAATTAAATAGTCTACAGACCAACATTTTTCACTGTTCCTCCTCCCCACAATTTTAGGCATTTTACTAATTTGATCATATCTCATAATTTTAATTATGTTAAAGCTTAGAATATACTAACGAAGGCCGGGTATTCATCAGCATACGTATCGGGTTAAGGCGTGAATAAATACATATTTAGGGCTTGGCTTCTACATGGAAGATATTCCAAGTTATAAACTAACCAGGATGGTTACCGAAGACGGCTAGTCGCAATTATGTATGCCATCTGAATAGACGAAAGAAAAGGTAAAACGAAATAGAGATAGAAAGACCTCCTGACAGATGATATTTTGCCTTTGCTGGTGTTGTTGCTCGCGACTTTTTACGTTGCCGTCAAAAACTCGAATTCGAATTTTTTACCTCATCACAATACTTTCCATATACATCATACTATGTATATAGAGAAAATAAAAACAAATCTACCTTGGAAATAGCATTGTACAGGTTATATACACTGTATTGCAAAAAATAAATGCACTCATAAAAAATTTAGCTACATCCGCGAAATTGGGCATGCAGTTGTTGCAAATATGCAAATGATCACACTGCCAGCATCAATATTGTGTTAGGACTCAAACAACGACCATGAAAACCCCGCATCGTGTAGCATTTAAAACGACCGGTGTTCTCACTCACGGGTAATTGGGAATGGATTTTCTTATTCAATACCGAAAGTTGTGTACAACGTTTGGGCCTTTCAAGTATACTCGGCATTGCTACAAACAATTGTCGGATTTAGAGAGCGGTCGTGTCATAGGCCTGCAGGAAGCTGGTTGGTCCAACAGACGTATCATATTCCATCTTGGTCGGAGTGACAGATCAGTTACTAGGTGTTGGCAACAATGGACCAGGGAAGCTACATGTAACCTTCGCACGGTCTTAATATACACTAGAATCTATATAAATAACTGTTCGGGAGAATAGTTCAGTCTGGAGAGGAGATATGATAACACTGATGACATCGCTATCAGCCATTCAAATGTATTTGCCATTCTCCATGCATCCTGCATTAAGGGATATTCGTAGACGACTGGCAGAACGTGAGATTAGGTGTCTACATTCATTAAAGCTCCTATCACTAATCCCTCAAGATAGACTGAGCCGTTTGGATTAATGCCGAGCTCGGTCAGTTTCGACATTGTTCGATTGGAGACATGTTGTCTTTATCCACGAATCCCGCTTCTCTATCTGTGCTGATCGTCGCATGCGTGTGTGGAGGAAGACTGACCAGCGGTCCAATCCCGAATTTATTGTTGAGCAATACACAGTCATCACACGTGGTGTGATAGTCTGAAAAGCCAACTAGTGGGATAACTGATCTCCTCTAGTTGTGTTGCAAGGCAGTCTGACAGCTCGCTTGTACGTTGGCGATTTTCTTCAGCCGATTGGTCTGCCTATGATGTCAAGCCACCAACATTCCATTTACCAACAAGACAGCGCTTGACCACATACTGCACAGCATTCTCAACAATGTGTTTGAAGATTTAATACCTTTCCGTGACCATCCCGATCATCATATATATATCACCAATTCAACACGACTGGGAATTGCTGAAACAGCAATTGCGGCCTTCTCAGAATGCCACTGAATTAGCTGACCAGTTGCTACATATATAGCAGAATCTGCTGCAGAGAGACATATACAACATAATTGACTCTGTGCTGCACCGAATATCGGCTTGTATAGCTGCCAGGGTAGGATTGGCTCCTTACTAAAATGTCATTTTCTTATTGCCACCATTTCTTGATAGAACTGTTTTCCAAATTTTAATCATTTACATATCTCTTCAAACCATACATACATGTCTAGTTTCGAGACTGTAGCTCAATTTTTTTTTCAAAAGAGTGTTATTTCCACAAATTTATTTGAAGAAAATTATATAATGTTGCTCAGCAATGAAATAATGGAAATAAAATTCAAATGTATAAGATAATGGTATTGTAGTTCTGTTCGGATTATATCAATTACGACCTTTGGGTTTAAGTATTATGGAGATTATTGATATTTTTAATTTTCAAGTCATCTGTTTCATTTTGGCAAGGACATTTCAAACTCACATACTGCAGTTAGCCAGTTGTTGAAAGAAAATAAACATTTCTGCGGAAATATCTTCTAGAACCATTTAAGCGTTTTTATTTTGGAATATATATTGATCCAAATTCATATTTTTGTAACTTTTTTTATAAACGAGATCAGGACGTGTTATTCTTTAGATCTGCTTGTAAATATAATTTTGTATAGCAAGAACAGAGATTCGTATACTTTTTGTAGACGAATTAGATTGAATATTGTAATGGAATGTTTTAATAAAAATGTCATTAAGAATACTACAGGAATTTGCATATATTTCAAATCACTAGTAACGACAGTTATATGTGATATTATCCAAATAAATATCTTTGTAAACTGTGAATTTTATTTGTTTGTTTATTATCTCAATACGGGAGAAGTCCCCTCTGTATGTTTTGCTAAAATTATTATATAATTTCTAAAGGAAAACTCCAAATATTAATGTTTACCGGAAATTCTGAATTTTATGTTTCTTTACATTATATATTTCGTACGAAGAAAGGGGATCTGCTAGTAAGGTCATACATTTTAATATGTTTGGAATGCATTCGTTCAGGCAGTTTTAAAGCGAGTTTTTCCCACAAAATATCTGAACTGAAGAATGTCGGAAAAAAGACTTTATATATAATAATATAAGAACGGTAAAAAGAGATTCCCCCTTCTAATTTTTATTTTAATTTTTTATATTACTTTCCTTATATACATAAAGTATAAGGAAAGTATTGTGACGGGGTCGAAAATTCGAATTCGAGTTTTCGACGGGAGAGCACGTTTCAAGCATCTCTGATCACGAATCAAACATTTTTGAAGTGATGTATGTGTGTGTGTGTGTGTGTGTGAAAGTATGTGTGTGTGTGTGAAAGTGTGTGTGTGGGGGGGGCCTATGGAGACGATAACTGACGAACGAATGGACCGATATGAACGAAATTTGGTACAAAAATCACAATCCGTAAACACTGGAAGGCTATTGTTTTTATATGCAATCGAATGTTCAGAACCCCCCTAAATTTTCGAGTGAAATTTTGAAAAAATCGTCAAAAAATCAAAACCACTAATAAAGTCACACAAATAGACATTTCTTTTGTAATTTTTCATTAGAAAAAGATTGACATAAATTTTAGAACGCTAACATGAACCGTTCACGAGATATTGCACATTTTTCAAAAAAAAATTATCAAAAAGTCATCTATATATATAAAATTGAAAATCTGTCTGTCTGTCTGTCTGTCTGTTTGTTTGTCCCATCATCACGGGAGAACGGCTGAACCGAATTTGATGAAATTTTGTGGGTAGCCTAAAAATAGCCCCACTTAAAATTTAGTCTGTGTTTTGAGATTCTCGAGATATTGGTAAAAAACGCATATTTTGTTTGTCTCATCATCACGGAAAAACGGCTGAACCGAATTTAATAAAATTTTGTGGATAGCCTTGAAATAGCTCCCTATAAATTTAGTCCAAGTTTCGAGTTTCTAACACCAGGGGTTGTCGAGATATTAATGCAAAACGGAACTTTTTCCTAGGAGATCTACTCTCCAACTCCGTGGTTTATCCAAACGGAAAGGATGAAAATCGTTTGTTTAAAATGTCAAAATGAAATAAAACTTTATTTCCGAGTTTGGTGCAGGATTTTTGCATTAATTAGTCACTATCGGAAAGCATGAATTGTTTGAAACATGAATTTAAATGGAAAAATCTACCTCCATGGCTTATCTTTCACAAGTTTTTACTCAACGATGAAAAGTATAACAAATCAAAATGGCTATTTAATTTCGCATTCTATGAGGACGATTCTACCTTATATCATGTTGCTCGGCAACGGAATGAAATTAAATGTGTTGTTAATATTTATTATTATTTTTTCTATTTGAATAATAAATAAATGGATGTAAAAATATATTTTATAAATGAACGGTTTGATTGTTCTTTTAATTATATAAATTACGGACTGCGTGCATCACTTTCATTTATTTTAGAAAAGAGGTTTCAAGCACATATATTGTGTTTAGCTAATAAACTCATCGTGTTTAGCCAATAAATTCATTTAGCCGATTGTTGAAGCAGAAAAATAGTAGAATGGGTGTATCTTCTATTAAAATTTTAGTGTTTTCATTTGGTATATACAAACGGGATCAGGATATTTTATTCTTCAGATCTGCAAATTCAGAGCTACGAATTTAGCGGAATATCTCTAAATAACCTCTAGGTCTTTTTTCTTAAATTTTACCACATTAGCGGAAATGTCTCCAAATTGATAAAAATGACGCAAATCAATGACATTAAATTTGTTTTTTTAGACGAGAGTACGGAAATGATGTTTCGGTAGTATTTGTCAGTCAGTCCATCCATCTTACTTAGTAACACATTTAACGAATTTTTTTAATATCACCAAATTGATGAAAATATTTGTAAATCCATAAAAATATCATGGAATTGATAAATTAAAACGCTTAATAAATGAAATTAATTGTGTTTTGTTAGGGGATAGTATTGTGATGATATTTCGTCAATTTGTCGCAAAATGGGACTATCAGTAGTTCTACAGCCCCACTTGACAATAAATTTGGCGATTTTTTAAGTTATCGCCAAATTGACGAAAATGTCGCCAAACCTTCCATGGAGATCGCATTATTCAGACGATATGATTTCCATCAATTTATTTGAAGCAAATGATATCATGTCGCTTAGCGACGTATCCAATGTGTTATGCGGCATACGGTTTTTATTAAATCTTTTCCGATTTGAATAATAAAGATATGTATGTAAAATAAATTTCATTGACATTGCATTTTTGACTGGATAATATCAATTACGGTCTTCAGGTTTAAACATTATTATCATTGATATTTTAGGGGATAGTATTTTGATGATGGTTTGTCAATTTATCGCCAAGTGGGACTGTCAGTTCTATAGTCCCACTTGGCGATAAATTTAGCGATTTCTTAAAATGCCGCCAAACCTTCATTAGAGATCGCATTATTCAGACGATATTTTGGCCACCAATTTATTTGAAGCAAATCATAACATGTCCCTTAGCAACGGATTTAAATCCAGTGTGTTTATGAGGAAGAAGATTTTTATTAAATATTTTCCGATTTTAAAAATGAAGATATGTATATAAAATAAATTTCATTCCCATCATATTTTTGACTGGATAATATCAATTACGATCTTCAGATTTAAACATTATTATTATTGATGTTTTCGGGGATTATTGATTCAGAGATTATTGATATTTTCAATTTCTTATGCCATTGTTTTATTGCGGCAAAAATGGTTGAAACTCATATATTGTCGTTGTACGAGTAATCTTCTACAAATGCACGGATATATCTTCTAATCTACGAGAATATAAGTTGTGCAGGTATATTGGCATATATTTTGATATATATTGGCATATATTGGAATCAATTACGAACTTCTGGTATAAAGATTACGGGGATTATTGATATTTATAATTTATTACGTCATCTCTTTTATTTGGGCAAATATTTTTGAGACTCATATTGTAATACAGGTAATCTTCTACTAACACACTGGCATATTTTCTAATCTGCAACAATATAAGTAGTACGGGGTTGCACATATTGATTCAATTCCCTTTTTTTTTTCTTTTTTTGTAAATTTGCTTACAAAAGGGGCCAGGATGTTTTATTCTTCAGATCTGCCCATGAAGATAATTTTGCATAGTGAGAACAGATATTATAAAACTTCTCTTTAGGAGAAATAAATTTAATATTTAAACAGAATTTGCACATGATAGCGAATTTTAAGTTTCTTTATATTATATATTCCGTACGAAGAACGGGTATGCTGCTAGTATAAAATAAAAAGAAAATATTTCCTATTGAGAAACATGTTCACTTTTCATTTGTAATAGGATGCGATAAATTTGGCGACATCATTCTCGTGGATCTAGCTCGTTCCATTCATGAAGAAAGATAGTTTGAGTATCAATTTTGTATTTGAACGCCTATAGTCATTTATCTGCTGTAAGAATAACTTATTTCTTCGTCCACAACGCTTGACGAGATTTGGGCGACTAATTTGGTGGAATGTCGCCAACTTGGCGGCTTTTTCAAATGTTGTCAAATTAGCGAAAATC
Source organism: Amaurobius ferox (assembly GCA_951213105.1). NCBI lineage: Eukaryota > Metazoa > Arthropoda > Arachnida > Araneae > Amaurobiidae > Amaurobius > Amaurobius ferox. The sequence goes on along the minus strand of OX578145.1, from coordinate 17,872,573 downwards.
TCGCCAAATGGATAAAAACGACGCTAAATCAATGAAAATGACGACTAATTGAAGAAACTTCAACATCTTGGAAAGAATATAAGTATCTACTATAAGAATAACCTTTTTTTAACTGTAGAAGTAGTAAATTCATTGCATTATATAAGGAAAGTCATGTGTTGCCCACATCAATTTTTTTTTATTTTAGGGAGGGGTAGACATAAATGGTTTACAAGGAGATGAAAATTAAATAAGGAGGAGTGGGCGTGATAAATGTTTGTAGATGCCAACATAATTTTGTATGAACGACCCGGATCTTAAGCAATCGATAAGTGCCCACAAATACTTTGTTTACAAATGGCGTTACATGTGTAAGTGAATTTTTAATTGTAACGCAATTTAATGTTGGGAACCATAGATTTTCCAATACTATATACGAAGTAGAAAGTCTATGAGAAGCAAGGAATTTTTCTACGACGCACTATATTAACGCACTGCTCAACCCAGAAGGCCCTGCTATGCAGAGGGTTCGATCTGTGAAGAGGGTCGCGAAAACAAAAAAATTAAATTAAAAATTAAACAGTTAAAAATTATCATAACGATTATAGAAATCGTGATAATAGGGTCCTACATAAAATCTTGAGTGAGTCTACGAACTTAATCCGCTATTACAACCCGCATTCCTAAATTTACAAACTGCCTCCCATAACTATACGTCTCTCTAAGGGTAAATATTGAGTTTGCAACTTTGTTCGGTGAAGTTGCAAAGTATAGTTCAAAGTGAAGTTTATAAGTGAAGTTGTCTGTGTCTCGGTTGCAAATAAAATTATGAAAGCTCTTTTATAATCAAACTCAAATATTTTAAAGATATATCATAGTATAATTATAACATATTATATAAGTTCATAAGTGAAGTTGTATATATCTCTATTGAAAAGAAATTGAGAACGCTCTTTTATAATTGAACTCTAATATTTTAAAAATATATATCAAATTATAATATACCAACTTTGTTATTTTAACAAATTGATTTTAACGATTATCGATGTTTTTTAATTTAGAGTAATATTATCGATTCACTGACAGAATGAGGCAAAAATCGATAGATGTAGATCCTTTTGCGTTTCATACATATATATTTTATAAACAAAATATTTACTCATTGCGAACTATGTACTAAAATATTGCATTTGTGACATGCGTAATGAATGAGATATCAGATGCATTTGAAAAGCACTTAGAATATTTGTTTTCCCGCATATCAGCTTAAGTTTAATATGCGAGAACAACAAAAAACTTCAGTCAGTTCTTTTTGTATTCAATTCCTTTTCCAATGGTGTAGCAGTCAATTAAAACTACCTTTCTAAGATGTGTAAAAGCTATTAAATACTCATGTTAAAGAATAGTCCTATTTCAAAAGTAATATCTGCATTAACGGACGCTTAGTCTTATTCACAAATAATTTAGAAAAATGAATCGGCAAACTTCTGCGAGTAACATACGTCGAAAATATCCTATAGGTTACAGTCTGCAGTCATTACACTGGATGTCTGGAAATCAGATGATGCACGAATAAAAAAAATGACTGCATGGATAACTCATAAACTTGTAATAATAAGTTGGCCAATTTTAGCCATGTGTGCATTGATTGTGTTTCATTATACTGAAAAAAACCGCAGAAACGATTATAAAATTATTTTAACGCATTTATTTGTCGTTTTAATTGCTTTCTTACTGTGGTGCACACTTTTACGATCCCAGCGGAGAATATCGAATATTTTCACAAAAATACTAAAACTTGGAGGTACCTATCATGTTGTTCCTTCTTCACCTTTTATATTTATTTGAATTTCTTTTGTAGTTGTTACATACTTTCTAATTCAATTCACCAAATTGTATATTTTGGTAAGAGACAACATGTACAAAAAGATGTATTTTCCAATGTTCGGGATACTAAAGTTTGATGAGAATATATTAATGACGTTGAGTGTATCTTTTATTGCTATAATTAATAATTTATCTATTTTTTTACCATGCTCATTCACCGCCTTGTATATTATCTTATGCTATTAAATGAAAGTTATCTTTGAAAAGTATGTCAAAATGATCAAATTGATGATGAGATGCAAGAATATTTCCACAAATTTTAATACAATTTTTGGGAGTTATAGAAGCATTTGTTCCATTTTGGAAGACTTAGAATTTACAATGTCTTTTCCCATCTTTCTTGTTTTTGCTAATAATACTGTAAATATTCTAACAACTGCGATTTATACTTTCACTCAAAGTAATAGGATGCTTTTTGCGCGTATATGTATATTTGCGCATTCCTTTATCTCTATAACGGTAATTATGTTGATTGCTTCGAGAATTACTGATTTTGATCGAATATCGAAAAAATTGAATAAGGAAATTTTGGATATGCCTTTAGTTTACAGAAAAGATGAGGAACTAAATATTACAGTCACTTTTAGAAGATTGAATAATGAACCGGCTTTTACGTTCACCAGTTGGGGATTATTTGATTTTACAAGAAAAGTCTATTTCGTAGCAATTGGCAGCATTCTAACTTATGCTTTGCTTATTGTCAACATTTAATTTCGATGCGACTTATTTCGGTTATTTACTCCTCTGAATCACAATAATTATATTGCAAATGTTAACAATAATGTAATATCGGACATGCCATACACTTCAAGTCAAATTATTGAAACAGTCGTTTTATAAGTTGCACTTTGCTGTTTCTGTGACATTCTGGAATGTTTGCACATATGGCGCTAAAATGGAAACTGGATGACTTGCGCTTTGTCTAACACCAAATACAGATATAATCATCTCTACTATCAAGATTATTTTTAAACTATTCTTCTTGCTCAACTTGTCAATTTTATGCAATAAATGGATTACAAATATCTTATAATGTTTCCTGCACGATTAAGTAACACATAGAATTATATCCTGATCACAATCTCCTTAAATGCGTCAACTTGCACCAAACGCAAATATACTATACACAAACATAGTTTTATAACACTTATTAATGCACGTTTAGATATAACTGTGGTTGTAATTTCCAACATAATTGTAAATATAGATCCAAAATTCATCTACTCAACAACGAATGATAAAGTTATGACTCTATATACACGTCCTTGCTTATATGTAATTTTATACAACAGGATTTAAAGTTAATATAGTTTTATTAAAATTATTAATGGACGTTGAGATATAAATGTAGTTGTAATTTCCAGCATAATTACAATGATTGATTCCAAACTTATCTATTCACCAAAGAATGATGAAGTTATGTCTATATAAGTACGCGCCTATGTACTATATGTCACCTTCTTACTACAGGCTTCATAATTGACATACTTTTATTAAACTTATCCATGGACGTTGAAATATGAATGTGGTTGTCCAGTTCTAATCCAGTACCATTGGCATTGTTCTACGAATTTCAAGCATGACTATTAGTAGGCAGTTATAAAAATAAATACATCGCTGTATATGCAGAAGATAAATACATATCCGTTTTGTAAAGAAGATAATTTTTTGACCACATCCACTTTTACTTATAAAAACTGCTACAATTACTTTGGAATCGTCCTTGCGTGATAAAGATGATTTACAATCACGGAAAGCAAAGATATAAAAGGTATATGTTCGCGCTTTACATGTAATTTATAAATTATTCATGTCACATCTTTATTTTCATTAAATGTGCACAAAAAGATGCTATCACGTCGAAAATATTATTAATGGAAATTAAGTCGTCACGATATTTATCCCCAGTTAATACATCTAACGAATATTGGGCGTTGTCGCTGCAGTACTATCCTATTCTGCATTACGTTTTGAAGTGTATCTATAAGACAGCCATTATAAATAGGATTTGAAGAGTTAAATCGGAACAAAATACTATTAAAATGTATTACTTTATCTAGAATACATAGTATGTGCGAGTCTATATTTTTGCTGGACAGATTATAATATGCTTCAGTGCTATAAACGAATGTTTTTCTGGTACTTGAAATGTGTTCGATGATATTGGTATACTGAGCTTCAAAATCAGCATTTTTTCAAATCTTGTTCTTTTATTATACTCTATTATTTTACTACATTATTTAAATTAAAGTTACTTTTTTAATACTTGTCTCGTATTATTTTTGTTAGTTAATATTTGTTTATATGTCTTTCCAAAGAAATGAGTGTTTGTATTTATTTTAGTATTGGTTTTTCTACTTATATTTTGATGTCGTTTTTTATTTATGTTGTCATAGAACAAAGTTCTTAGTCCTATTCACTGAGAATGCGTTTTAAACTCTGCGATACTTCTTCACTCCTCGTTGGTCTTTCCTTTTCTTTTATTACAGCATAGTTTTCATTCATGTGTTGGAAACTGCTGTTTCCAATTGACAGACGCGTCTTAGCTTATGCTGTGTGTTTACTGTGTCTTTTTGATCCTGAAGAAGGTTTGATTTTCTAAGCCGGTTGATACAGTTAATTATTCGTTATACGCTGTGTTATTAACGAAGCTTCTACTCTGCATCTATAACTGTTAATGAAAGTGAACCTGTTCCCTAGTGAGAAATGAACTTCAAAGCAACGATGGCGAGAAAAGAAGAGAATAAGAAGTATGAATGAAGCGAAAGCTATCGAGTTGAGCATGTTTGTTTATGATTGTAAATGACATGGCATTTCCAATGGTGAAAATATGGAACTATGTAATTGTTTCTGAGGGATATAATGGATTTTCTATAAACCTTACCTGCAATAAAATATCTAATTGTATGAGTCCAGGGCGTTCTTTTTGGATGCATTCCTCATAAAGGTGAATTTTATTAAACTAATTTATTTTATCGACTGTATCGATTATCTTCACAGAGACGTGGAATGATACCTAAAGTATATACCGAAATAAAAAATCTGACGTGGGCAACACATGACTTTCCTTATATAATGCAATGAATTTACTACATTTACAGTAAAAAAAATAGGTTTTTCTTATAGCAGTACTAATATTCTTTCCAAGATATTGCATTTTCGACAATTAGTCGTCATTTTCACTGATTTAGCGTCATTTTTTTCCATTTGGCGAGATTTTCATTAATTTGGCAACAAAAAGTCGCCGAGTTGGCGACGTTCCGCCAAATTCGTCGAAAAAATCTCGTCAAGCGTTATGGACGAAGAAATAAGTTATTCTTACAGCAGATAAATGACTATTGGCGTTCAAATACAAAAGTATTACTTAAAGTATCTTTTTTCATGAATGGAACGAACTCGATCCACGAGAATGATGTCACCCAGTTTATCGCAAGGTATTACATATGAAAAGTGAACATGTTTCTCAATAGTAAATATTTTTTTTACTTTATATGACTTTTTGATAATTTTTTTGAAAACCATACAATATCTCGAGAACGGTTCATGTTAGCGTTCTAAAATTTATGTCAATCGTTTTCTAATAAAAAATTACATAAGACATACCTAATTGCGTAACTTTATTAGCGGTTTTGATTTTTTGACAATTTTTTCAAAATGTCATTATTACATTGTAAAATGCTGTGTAAATTAGGTGTAGTGGGCATATATACGTTTCGGAAATAGCTAAATTATTATAAATAAACTATATCACAATGTAAAATTCTTGCTATATAAGGTTTAGTAGGTAGACATACGTTTCGAAAATATCTAATTTACTGTTAATAATCTAGATCATAATGTAAATAGTTGCATATCTAATAGATGTAGTAAGCAGATATATGTTTCGAAAATATATAAATTACTTTGAATAAACTGGATCGCGATGTAAAAAAATCTGATGTGGGCAACACATGACTTTCCTTATATAATGTAATGGATTTACTACTTTTACAGTAAAAAAATAGGTTTTCCTTATAGTAAATACTAATATTATTTTCAAGATATTAAATTTTCGACAATTAGTCGTCATTTTCATGGATTTAGCGTCATTTTTATCCATTTGGCGAGATTTTAGTTAATTTGGCAACATTTAAAAAAGTCGTCAAAGTGGCGATATTCCGCCAAATTCGTCGCTAAAATCTCGCCAAGCGTTATGGACGAAGAAATAAGTTATTCTTACAGCAGAAATATTGGCGTTCAAGTACAAACGTATTACTCAAAGTATCTTTTTTCATGAATGGAACGAGCTAGATCCATGAGAATGATGTTACCTTATTCATTGTATGATATTACATATGAAAAGTGAACATGTTTCCCAATAGGAAATATTTTTATTTTATTTTATATGACTTTCTGAGAATTTTTTTGAAAAATGTATAATATCTCGAGAACGGTTCATGTTAACGTTCTAAAATTTATGCCAATCGTTTTCTAATGAAAAATTACATAAGAAATGCCTATTTGCGTAACTTTATTAGTGGATTTGATTTTTTGACGATTTTTTCAAAATGTCATTCAAAAATTTAAGGGGTTTCTGAACATTCGATTGCGTATAAAAACAATAGGCTTCCAGTGTTTACGGATTGTGATTTTTGTACCAAATTTAGTTCGAATCGGTCCATTCGTTCGTCAGTTATCGTCTCCACAGACTCACTGACACACACACACACGCACACACAGACAGACATCCCTTCAAAAGTGTCTGATTCGTGATCAGGGATGCTTGAAACGTGCTCTCCCGTCGAAAATTCGAATTTTGTAAAGTATTGGTAAGTATTGGTAAAGTATTGGTTTTGTAAAGTATTCGAAAATTGGAAAGTATTGTGACGGCGGTCGAATTTTCGACCGCCGTCACAATACTTTCCTTATACATTGTGTATATAAGGAAAGTAAAAAGCAAGTTAAGCTTTTTCTTATACATGGAAATATGGCTCAAGTAAAGATAACAACTGTGTTTTCACGCTGAAACATAATTATCTGCTCTTTGATTGTTAGTGTACAAATTTTGCTACATATTAGCTTGCTCTGTTCTCCAGCAGTCACTATAAACAAAAATCTGATGTGGGCAACACATGACTTTCCTTATATAATGAAATGAATTTACTACTTTTACAGTAAAATAAATAGGTTTTTCTTCTAGTAGATGCTAATATCCTTTCCAAAATATTGAATTTTCGACAATTAGTCGTCATTTTCATTGATTTATCGTCATTTTTATCCAATTAGCGAAATTTTCGTTAATTTGGCAACATTTCAAAAAGTCGCCAAGTTTGCGACATTACGCCAATTTCGTCGCCAAAATCTCGCCAAGCGTTATGGACGAAGAAATAAGTTATTCCTACTGCCGATAAATGACTATTGGCGTTCAAATACAAAAGTATTACTTAAAATATCTTTTTTCATGAATGGAACGAGCTAGATCCACGAAAAGGATGTCACCCAATTTATCGCATGGTATTACATATGAAAAGTTAACATGTTTCTCAATAGGAATTTTTTTTCTATTTTATATGACTTTTTGATAATTTTTTTGAAAAATGTGCAATATCTCGAGAACGGTTCATGTTAGTGTTCTAAAACTTATGTCAATCGTTTTCTAATGAAAAATTACATAAGAAATGTCTATTTACGTAAATTTATTATTGGCTTTGATTTTTTGACGATTTTTTCAAAATTTCATTCGAAAATTTAGGGGATTTTGAACATTCGATTGCGTATAAAAACAATAGGCTTCCAGTGTTTACAGATTGTGATTTTTGTACCAAATTTGGTTCGAATCGGTCCATTCGTTCGTCAGTTATTGTCTCCACAGACCCACTGACACACACACACACACACACACACACACACGCAGACATCACTTCAAAAATGCTTGATTCGTGATCAGGGATGCTTGAAACGTGCTCTCCCGTCGAAAACTCGAATTCGAATTTTCGACCCCGTCACAATACTTTCCTTATATATTATGTATATAAGGAAAGTAACAAGAAGTTTTATAGCAATTAGCTTTTAGTACGTTTCGCACTTTTAGTACATTTTGCACTTTTAGTACATTTAAAATGCCTGGACAAATGAAAGTGTCCGTGTATGTCCACTGACAAGCTTTAAGATGGCCTTTTGTGTTTTCCTATCGCCTATTTAGTCAAGTGCATCACCGGGATTGTCCCTGAGGTACCGACTATGTAAGTCTCTCCCAGACAGAATTTTTCTGATTTTTCTATGTTAGAATGACATTGCATTTAATGAATTGCTTGCCGTAATAAAATTAATATAATAGATACACCTTACTAAAGACAAGATTTTGGATAAAGAAAATTTCGATTTTTGAAAATTTCAATTTCGAAATTTTTTGAAAATTTCAATGAACAACTACTATTCTACAAAATTTCAATATTGCAGATGCTATAAATATTCATTATTGTCAATTTAGAGCTGCGTGAGGTATTAGTTAATTGGGTACTTTGAAGTAATTTTACATGCTATCATCCGGAAAATCGCCAAATGTACAATTCAACGTTAAAAATACTGTACTGTGGATCTTATACATTATTACTTTCCTTATATACATAATGTATAAGGAAAGTATTGTGACGGGGTCGAAAATTCGAATTCGAGTTTTCGACGGGAGAGCACGTTTCAAGCATCCCTGATCACGAATCAAGCATTTTTGAAGTGATGTATGTGTGTGTGTGTGTGTGTCAATGACCCTGTGGAAACGATAACTGACGAACGAATTGACCGATTCAAACAAAATTTGGTGCAAAAATCACAATCCGTAAACACTGGAAGCCTATTGTTTTTATACGCAATCGAATGTTCAGAACCTCCCTAAATTTTCGAATGAAATTTTGAAAAAATCGTCAAAAAATCAAAACCGCTAATAAAGTTACACAAATAGACATTTCTTATGTAATTTTTCATTAGAAAACGATTGACATAAATTTTAGAACGCTAACATAAACCGTTCTCGAAATATTGTACATTTTTCAAAAAACTTATCAAAAAGTCATATAAAATAAAAAAAAAATTCCTATTGAGAAACATGTTAACTTTTCATATGTAATACCATGCGATAAATTGGGTGACATCATTTTCGTGGATCTAGCTGGTTCCATTCATGAAAAAAGATATTTTAAGTAATACTTTTGTATTTGAACGCCAATAGTCATTTATCGGCAGTAGGAATAACTTATTTCTTCGTCCATAACGCTTGACGAGATTTTGGCGACGAATTTGGCGGAATGTCGCCAACTTGTCGACTTCTTGAAATGTTGCCAAATTAACGAAAATCTCGTCAAATGGATAAAAATGACGCTAAATCAATGAAAATGATGATTAATTGTCGAAAATTCAATACCTTGAAAAGAATATGAGTATCTACTATAAGAAAAACCTATTTTTTTTACTGTAAAAGTAGTAAATTCATTACATTATATAAGGAAAGTCATGTGTTGCTCACATCAGATTTTTTTTTACTGTAAAAGAGTAAATTCGTTGTATTATACAAGGAAAGTCATGTGCTGCTGACATCAGATGTTTTTCTTTTTGGGTTTGAAAAATTAAACTATTTATCTAAAAGTCTGGAGCAAAACAAAATATTTGATTTGATAGTATTTTTTACCTTATGTTCTTTCCATCTCAATAGAAAATTCATGCTCATTTTAAATGTATTTGCAATTTAGAAAACCATTTTCAACTCGTGTATTTTTGAAAATTTGTACCCTTAAAATTTACCTACAGGAGACGTTTTTTTTAATTGAAATGTTTCCACTTAAATATTCCTCTAATGCAAAAAAAAAAAACTTCTTTTAACACATTTCTCATCCATTGCGAAATTACATTTCAGGTTGAAGATAGTTTGAAAATTATTGATTTCAAAGTTCCCTCGTGAACATTTTCTAACAATGAAGTGAAAAATATACTTCATCTACTTGGAGCAGAATTAAATAATTGAAATTCAAAATAAACAAGAAAGATCAATCATGTATAAGCATTGAATATGAAACACTTTCCAACTGAAATGTAATTTCACTTAAAAATTTCTAAAATGTGATACATTCAGTGGTGATATCTTTTACATTATCACAGTATTACAGTAATTTATTATACTTAAATATTTAAAACTGTATCGAAATATAAATCATCTGATTCTTTATGCAAAATCAATGAATATTTCATTCATATGACTTGTATTCCAGACTCCAGAGCTAAATAATTTTGTGTTAAAAAATTCAGCAATTCTTATGTAATTCATCTTACAATCGCTTGAGTTATTTGCATTCTGCATATGTTAAAATTAGGCTTCGTTGAAGAAATAATAAAAGTTTAGGGATCATTTAAAATCACAACTATTGTAATTGCATAGGCACGGAATTTAGATACACAGATAATACACAGATGCACAGATAATATATGTATGTACGTGTATGTACTCAAAGTACTGGAATCGTGCCGAAGATCGGAACTCGTATTTTCAAAGGATCTACACTTTTTGGGGCTTCTAGAACACGAAAAACTCTTTTTAGTAAGACGTCTGTGTGTGTAAGGGTGTACCGCTGTATGTTTCTGTGTGTCTGTGTGGATATTACATCCACTCTAATTGAAAAACTAATGGACCGAACTTCATACAATTTGGTAGGTATGTTTGTTGTGGGAAATCCTGATGTTCATTAGATTATAGTACGATTCGTAATAAAAGAATCTGCCTTCTTTGCGAAATGGCCACAGAAATTGCCTTTATCCACTCTAGCTAAAAACTAATGGAACAAATTTAACAAAATTTGGTGTATAATATTTCAATAACCTACAAGTGATTTATATACCAAATTTAACAAAATTTTGTATATAAATTATTTGTAGGTTATTCTAGTACGACTCGAGGAAAAGGGAACGGGCTATTTTTGCGAAATGGCCCACAAAAATTGTTATATATAGAAATAAAAGACTACGTGTGCTCAATTATATCAATTAAATTCCTATTTTATACGTGATTTTTGACAGCAAAAAGAATAAGACTAACCCCATTACTATAGGACTAGCCGTTCTTGAGATATTTTAGTTTTTTTGCGCTTTCGCTACGCCACCTTTGACAACAAGTCCAGCTATCAAATGAGAACCAAATTTAAGTTTAACGTGTAAATTCAATGTCATTTTAAATACTTATGGTAGTTATTTTGTGCAGAGAAACTCAAATTATTATTGAAGAAATAAAGAGAACGAATATGAGTCTGCAGGGAAAGACATGTGCTGTCTGTCCACATCAGAATTTTTAACAATATTACAACAATGATTTGTAGAAGTGAACGGGGATTATTTTCAGGCCATTTCGAAAAAAATGTATGATCTATATTTAAAGATCCATCAGATTTTTGTCGAATAAAATGTTCAACAAATTTAAGCTGTGTACCAAATTTTAACTCTCTAGGACGTAGGAAAGTGCATTAAAAATGCCATCAAATAAGTATATCATGAAGAGTTATATAAAATTTAAAAAAAATGAAAAATTGTTATCTACCAAATTTATATTAAAATGTGAAGCCTCTCTTATATGCAAAATGATTAAACACTTGGAAAGATATTTATTATATAATATATGTCTTTTTTCTTTGTGGACGATATCCCAAAGTCAGAATTTAATTGAATTTGTTTTTTTCCCTATATTAAATAATTTTTAATTAAAAAACTACTTAACATATTTTACTGAATTTTTTTATATATATTCTACGGGATAATGTGAATATTTCCTAAAAATTTCGAAGCAATTCGTGAATTTTAAGTTTACTTAAAAAATATTTGAAAAATTAGGTCCCATAGGGATCAATGTATTTCATTTTTTCAACACGGGTTCAATAAAAAACTAATTGGGTGATATTATTTATTTATATTCCCATAAGTCCTACAGACCGTCTGAAAAACATACTAAAATTTCATTTTGATAAAGTCATTTTTAAGGCAGTTATCGTGCTAACGGACAGACAGACAGACAGACAGAATGAACAAAGTCATAAACACTTTTCAACTTTGTTGTAAAGTGTTAAAAAGCAAGATTATAATTTCTCGTCGCCTTAAATGTATGCTCGAGTATGTTATTTATGTTGCTAAAAATATTCACAAAATGTTATATTTTTGGTAGTTTTATGCTTTTTACTTTCTTTTACGTTTCTCAAAATTTATAGATTTTTTTGTGTTATTATTTTTATTTCTTGTAGTTTTAAATTGTGGGTTATATTTATGTGGTACAGAACAGAAATATATTCCCAATTCGAAACAAAAATTGCATTTTTATAGACGAAATTTTTCCAGTCTTGAAGCAAAATTTTTGACTTAAAGAGATGCCGGGTGATTTAAAAGTTTGGAGTAAAAGTAAAACGCTATAAAAAATATATATGGATCGGGAGAGACATGCGGTTTGCAGATTAATATTCAACGTGGTGGGGGATTTGTATGGCATGAAAAGAAAAATAGTTCAAAATCTCGACACTAGGGGAGCGCTGTTGCGAAGAAAACAATGCGAGGTAATAATTGTGAAATGAGATATTTTATTTCAGCATGATTTACAGCTGCAAGTGCTCAATGTGTCCACCACCACATTTCTGTACTGAGTGCAGTCGTGGTATTACGGCTGATACAGCATGAGACATCGTATTAATGGGAACTGCTGCTACCTCCTGCAGTAAGGCGCCTTTCAGTGCTTGTAAGAACTGAGGTTTTCCTCTATAGGCCCGTGAGTTTAGGTATCCCCACAACGAGAAATCACAGGGGGTGGTATCTGGGGATCTCACAGGCTAGTCATGTGTGCAATCACCTCCATGCTTAAGTCATCTCCATGGTTTTATCTACCGCAGCGCTCCGAGTGTCGAGAGTTTAAACTATTTTTTTTTCATGCCACACAAAATCCCCCACCACGGTGAATATTAATCTGCAAACTGCATGTCTCTCCGACCCATAGATATTTTTTATAGCGTTTTACTTTTGCTCCGAACTTTTGAATCACCCGGTATATAATGAACTGAGAAGATTTCATAAATAAAATGTAATTGATAATTTTGAAACTAAAGCATGACGTAAATGTCATACATTTTATTTTATGAATTACAGGACTGAATGTTTTACTTATTGAGCAGTTTTAAAACTTGAACATTAGCTAGTACTAAAGTATATGTTCCGGATATGTGCGTTAACACAGTGTGTATAAAGTTGCAGGGACGCTCAGCAAATACTTTCGCAAGAATATTTAATAATAGCTACGGCTTATTTCAAGTTTCCCGAAAGAACCGAAATTTCTGAAATCCATAGCCCCGATAAAATGCATGCTGCTCCCTGCGCAGCCCTCTATAAGCTGGAGTTTACATCTGATACCAGCTGCTACACGAAAAGGTCACAGCTAACGAAAAATAGCAGGATCATAACCAAATCCTACCAGCTCTTTCAAAAACAATTTTGTTTTTAATATTTAACGACAACGACACACACCTGCACTATTACAACTTTTAGCGAAATTGAATTTTCCCCCCTTTAAAACAATATTTTTTTTCGATTATCAAGAGGTTCTACATTCTCTTTCCCCTTTCTTTTGGCTTTTGAAATAAAATTAAGATGTTTTGATAGCCTTCTACGATCTTCTATGAAAATAGCCCTTTGATTAGGCAACGACCTAATTTGATCGCGAATTAGATGAGAAAACACGGGACGTAAATACATACATATTGTCATATATTTTAAAAGTGTAAAAAAAGTATTGAAATCGTAGAAATTATTCGAATCACATTCTTTGAGAGTTAGTCGTTCCCTAAGTTAGTCGTTTCCTAAGTTAGTCGTCCCTTAAGTTAGTCGTGGCGTCTGTATAAATTCGTTAGTGGCCTCTATACATTTATTTACTTGAATACTCATATGTTTGTGTCCAGTCTCACAAAACTATTGATGGATCTTTATGAAATTTTGATGCTTTTTAGGTCAACCGATGTGAGACGCAAAATAAGCTGCACTCTAAAAGAGAGGAAAACTAGACATGCAACACCAGAAAATACACAATTAACTGCCAAAAACAAAACCGGCGCAAGAAAAAGAGTAGCCACAACAATCCCGAAAACTCCAATCTCGAAAGAAAATAACAATACTATTTAGTATCGATATATATCGAACTCCATACCTTAACACCTTTAGTTAGCTGTAGCTGCTTATTGCAGGCAAATGCTCTGTTTATATAGTGATTTGTATATATTACCGGCAAAGTGTGAAAATCAGGCATTCTATAGAATGCGCGATGTTTTAAGGCAAAGTATGAAATGTCTATTTCATTTTAATATTTTACATACTTTCCCTAGGCATTGTATGGATTACCTAGGCATTATATAGAATGACAAATACTATTCCGACAAAGTGTGTAAAAAGGTTTTATTGGAAAGATGCATGTGAAAATGTAAGAAGTACAAAATGTAAGATAAGAAATTTTTCTACAGAAAGAGAAAAAGACCAGTGATGAACTACTTGTTGCTACAAGTTAGACTGGAATGGGGACAGATGTAGTATAATCCCTTTTTCATTTTTGGCGATATTAGGTGAGATTCTGGTAATTCTTGATATGATTTGGAGAACATTCCATTCTGGCAACTCCTTCAGCGTATTTTGCCGCCAAGGTAAAAATCACAACATTCCATTCTAGCAACGTTTTCCGCATTTTTGTTGATCGTCTGTCGCCCTTTATTTTCTGTTTGTGCAACAGTTGATCTGTAGCAATTCAAACACGTAGCAATTACACGGCAGCTTCTCAGGCTTAACTCACTACGCTCTACCGCTAGAAAACACCACAGAATCCGGCCCCGCTGGATGTCGGAGGTCGCACCTAGCAATAGCTGTTTGTGCAACAGGTGATCTGTGGCTCATAGAGCACAACATGAAAATTAGAAAATGTTCTGATTTTTACCTCGGTTGGTTACAAAAGGGTGGCAAAAGACGTCAAAAGGACGACAAAAGACGCCGTAAACTTTGACAAAATGGAATGCTGCGTTTTTTTTTATCTTGGTGATAAATGGCGACTAAAGACGACAGAAGGGCGACAAAAGACTCTGACAGGATTGTTAGAATGGAATATTCTCCAAATTATACCAGGGATTGCCAGAATCTCACCAACAATTACACTTTGTCGGAATAGTATTTGTCATTCTATAAAATTGCCTAGGTATTACATACAATGCCTAGGGAAAGTATGTAAAATATTAAAATAAAAGTTCATACTTTACCTAAAAATGTCACCCATTCCATAAAATGACTAGGCATTCCATACACTTGCCACTTTTCACACTTTGCTGGTAACATATGCATTGCTAATTTGATAAATTATTTTTAATCTTTCAAAATAAAAAAAATTAGCTACCGCCGCCGCCGCTGTTTGACAAATGCTACGTTCTTTGAGTTATCTCTCTCTCTTGCCGCAAAATCTATATACAAATGTATAAAATTGTGTTCATTTAAAGAGAAATATTAATTAGACAATCTGAAATTAACAATTTTTCCATTTAAACTACAGTTTAAGAAATATTTAATGTCAAAATCAAATGCATTGTATTTGAGCTGTGAGTTCGCGTAGCAATACCGCGACTTTTTGCTGGCATGTACCTATATATATATATATATATATGAATTTTTGAAAGACAGGGCCCTTCTTTTTAAATTCCAGTGCAGTTTATGAGCTATTCTACTTTATATGCACTTCTAAAATGATTTTTTTTTCTTCTGTATTGGCGCGTCTCTCGAGTTTCTCTGTCTCGTACCTCAAAAACTACAGCATACAAAATATGAAATTTAATACTGTTGCAGAGAAATGATGGGGGAACACTCTGAAGTAAACTATTTTTCGATTTAAACTTTAGTTTCGCTCGAAATAGCT
Organism: Amaurobius ferox; assembly: GCA_951213105.1. Lineage (NCBI taxonomy): Eukaryota > Metazoa > Arthropoda > Arachnida > Araneae > Amaurobiidae > Amaurobius > Amaurobius ferox. The sequence continues at coordinate 17,856,783 of OX578145.1, read as the reverse complement.
CGTGAAGCAAGCAGCAGCGTTTACGAGGCCAAGACTCCTGACACGAGTTACGGAGGCTGGCGAAGCGTAAGGAGAAGGGGAAGAAGGGGAATAGTATGCAAAAAAGTAATGGGCTGGGACTTTTTCAATGACTTCAATGGACTTTTTCAGTGGAGTGTAAGGAAGTAAAATACTGTGATGGTGTCAACATTTCAACGCTTGGATTTTTATGCATCTAGATCTTTTGTGCATCCCCGGATAGGAATGAAGATATTTTCCCAATTTTCTGTGTGTCTGTTTATCTGGATGAAAATAAAATCTGTAAAAACATATTCCTCCCGATTACATATACTGTATATTGTGTGGATGTTGAAACAAAAAACTTTGTTCATATTTCAAACACGGCATTTACATTAGTACATGACTTTCAATACAGACTCAAATCCATTTTCTCTTGATTTCGTTAATAATTACACTGCTCACAACTGAAATCGCAACACCATGAAGAAATTGGTGCATCTTTATGAAATTTACAAAATATAATTGTAACGTGGAGATGTGCAAATGATCGAAAACTCATACCTGGAAAATAAAAGCATGGAACTTTATTGACATGAGATCTATATGGAATAGGCTAACCGCGAGCGGCTATGCAGGATTGAATACGACGAGGCATCGCGCCAATAAGATGGCCAATCATGTGCTGAAGAATGCCATTCTACACAGCATGCAATTGGGTTTGTAACTGAACACGGTTTGCAGGAATTGGGAATTCTCTTAATCGGTAACACTCCATGTCCCAGATATGCTCAATTGACGACAAATCCAGAGAATATGCTGGCTAAGACAGAATATCAAAATCTTGTAGGCTATTCATAGTTACCTGTGCAATACGTGGCCTGGTATTATCCTGCTGAAAATTCAGTCCAGGCCTGGTTAACATATATGGTTGTACCACATGTCTCACAATGTCACAGACGTATTGTTGTGCCGTGGTACTGCCAGAAACATGGACCAAAAGTTTTCGTCTACCAAATGTTATACCACCCCATGATACAACTTAGGGGGGCTGTGTGGCGACTAATAGAAAAAGCTTGCTGGTGGCGTTGTTGAAAGCGCGCCATATGCGAGTACGACCATCTGGCATGGCAAAACAGAATAGCGATTCATCCGTGAATAGAATGTTTCGCCATTCTGTCGACCGATTGCGTCTCATTTGACACCACTGGTGCAGACGGTGAAGACGTTGAAACGGTAGATGTCGAAAAGGTCATCTACCTCGGAGTCCTGTGTCATGCAAACTGTTTCGAATTGTTTGCGTCGAAACCACGTTACCTGTAGTGTGAGATAAACGTAATTGTAACACGTTTACTGTAGTAAACGGTTCCCGCACAACGCTTCTCGGAAGCATACGATCTGCACGTGGTGTGGTACACCTGGAAGTTACACTACCTGATCTTTGTGTCGTTTCGTTGTTTCTCACGAACCATAACACACACCTTTGAACTGTGCTCTCATCACGACCCCATGGTTCAGCGATCCTTCGAAGGCTCAATACACCCTCACGTAAAACAATGATCTGTTGCCGTTTCGTTGACGACAGCTGAAAGTATGCTGTACGTCGACGTACTCTTGGCATACTGTGATGATTTTTACAGCCTGAACCCAAAGACGCTACAATTTAGCTGTGATATCGCTCCTCCTTGACCTGACGCTTTTATGCTGCTCAGAAAGGTGTTACGTCACTATGCGTAACGAAACTGTGATCATTTGCATATCTCACCTTGCTGTTTCCATTGTTTGATTTACATCAAGCTACACCTACAACTTTATGGGGTTGCGATTTCAGTTGTGAGCAGTAAAATTAAATTGAGTCTAATTGCACTAAATAACACGCATACTTGTTTGAAATGACACTGAATTTACACTTTTAATTCAATTTTCGTTTTCATTTGCTAACTGAATGTGTTCTCGAAAGCGGAGTAGCAAGAAAGCGGAAAAATTTAAGTATCTCGAAAACCGCTAGTCCTAAAGTAATAGGGTTGATCTTATTCTTTATAAAAAAAATTACGTACAAAATAAACATCTAATGGATACATTTGAGTATACGTAGTCTTTTGCTTTAGATTTTGATGATTTTTGAGGTACATTTCGTAAAAAAGGCAGATTCTTGCAATGTATGTAACCAATCTAAATCAAATACTAATTTGACCAAATTTCATAAAATTTTATAGGTAAGTCAAGTGTGGGTGACTGTAGTGCTGATGACGATGAACAGAATAAGATTAATTCCATCACTCTTTGACTAGCCGTTCTCGATATATTTTAGTTTTTTCGCATTTTTTGCAACACCGCCTTCGAAAATGAGTTCAGTCGCCAAAAGAAAACGAAAATTGAATTAAAATTGCCAATTCGTTTGTATTTTCAAATAATTATGCTTGTTATTTGGTACAAATAAACTTAATCAAACGAATTATTGAAGAAGTGACGAGAAAAGGAATTTGAGTCTGTAGCGAAAGTCATGTGCTGTCGCTATAAGATTTTATAATTTTTAAAATCGTGTTATCATGCTTAGTATATAAATTCGCTTTGTTCACTAATGCCTAGGTATTAAAGTTTAACATAAATTAAGTAAGTTAAACTAAGCAGGAAATACTTATTTGAAAACTCGAATGTAAAAACCACGCATGTAAAACCACGAAATTAATTCTTACATTCATAAAAGTGCGCAGTAGAATTTGCGTATGAATTTTATTTCATGTGCACGCCAGTAGTAAAATGACCATGACGTGATCTATCTTTGTTTCCCAGACTTTTCTTGCAAATAAATGCATCTTTTCACTTTCACTGCAATATATCTTGAATAATAAAGAAAGTAGTTTAAGTATGTGTGTGTGCCGATCTGTGGAATCTGTAGCGGAAAGCTAACATTGTAAGTTCAAGAAATTTGGTACGCAAGTCGTACACAGGTGTACTTCGTCATTAATTTTTTTCTGAATTATTCCAGGTTTTAACATAATGTTGAGCCATTTTCACACAAATCGGTTCCATAGAGACCGAAGATATTATCACGGAGTTTCCAGCTTGACACCATCGGAAAAATTAAAAATATTATCTTTCAAGCAAAGTTTGAAAGGAGGCCATACGATTAATGGACGAATATTTGACACGCACACACACACACACACACACACAAATATATATATATATATATATATATATATATGTGTGTGTGTATATATATATATATATATATATATATATATATATATATATATATATATATATACCTTACGGGTATTGAAAACGTCTCGTATTTTTACATTGTGGTAAAAATATTGACTGCTGTTCCGATTTTCACAATTTAACAGCAACTCTTTTAAATGTTACACCCTGCTCCAAAACTTAAAACCATTCCTTGAAGCTGTAAGTTCATTAATTATAATTTTTTATAAAAACGAGCGAACTTCCCAAACGATCATGTTCTTTTTCACCCAAGCGATAATTTCTCTCCTACGTGTCGGAGGCTGCGTATTCACTTAAAGAAAGTTCTCTCCTATAGGTAGAATTTCCATTTGAATCTTATTGCTCAATTTCTTTTTGCTTAATCGTACGTAATCGGACTCATTTTAAGTTAGAGGGATAGGGATAATTTAAAGATAGAGTCGTTGCACCAACTGTATATGGATTGCATAAAATTTTAATATTTATTTATATTAATTTATTTTTTTAGAGTAATGAATTCAATTTAATTTCTGCTGTAACTCCCGGGCAATGCTGGGTATTATTTTCTAGTGGCATATATAAAGAGAAAGAAGTATTGTAATGGGTCAACATTTAATTCTCTGATTTTGGTGGATCTAGACATTACGTGCATCCCTGAATGCGAGTAAAAGATTTTTATGATGTCTATGGATCCGTTTATCTGGATGTAAATATAATGTGTAAAAACAATCCTCTTGATTACACATGCTCTTGTTATTATGTTGATTTTGAAACAGTAAAATTGATTTATAGTTTCATTTGAAACATAAATAATGATATGAACGGAATTTTAAGTCAATGCACATCTCAATTTATACCAATATTATTTGGTATAAAATATTATTTTTGATTTATTTTTATGGATCTTACTTTAATATAGTTATTACTAATATTTATTACATTATTTCATAGTAAACATGCTTACAAATAGTTATTTTCGTAATCTTAAAGAAAAACTTCATCAAAATGTTATTTTGTAAAAAAAAGTGGTACATAAAACTAAGTATGAACGTAATTACGTCTCAAAACGGGGAAATTTTTGTCTCTTTCAAAGAAAAATATTACTCGGAGTTTAAACGTGCTTTGGGCCATTCATTTTGAGCGCATGTTTTCGCAAAATTTAGGTTCTAAACACACCCTTGAAGTATTACAATGCTGAAAATAATAAATACGTAATTTCTGCTTGCTAGATTCAAACTGGTATTTTCCCTTATTTTGAAGAGTAAATGATAATATATATTTAACTCGAAAATTTATAACACAAACAATATTTGAAACTTTACTTTAAAAAGAATAATATTTTTAATATATATTCCTCTGAAAAATAGTTTTGGATAGTTCCAGGTTTGGAACACTACACCAAAAACAAGTATTTAAAGTTTTGAATTATGTTTGCAGTTTAGAAAATACCATTGCCGAACCCGTTTCGCACTTATGATGTTCTATATCTAGTACTAGAAAATGTACTCAGCTTTTCTCAATTTAAGTTGAGCTGTCGTATTGCAGCCGTATATTCACCCCCACAATAGTTTCTTTAATATCTCTCCGGTGTAGTTTTTATCAGATATTTGCATCTTAAATTCCCGGGGAATGTTTATACCTGGAAAATCGTACCTGAAACGTTTGTTCTAAAAGCAGCTTAAATCGGTTCCTTAGCTAACGAAAATATTATTGCAGACTTTCCTTCTTAAAATCAGCAGAAAGATCGAAAAAGCGGTCCTTAACACGAACTTTAAGCTCAATCTGTAGGACAATTATTTCATATTTAAAAGGAATTGAAAATTCATCGAAATATAAAAATCAATTCCAATGAAATTCATTAATACAACAAACAAGATAATACAGGCAAGTACAACAGCATACAGAACACATATATAAACACATAGTATAACATAAACACATAACACTAATAATTTGCTACAATGTGGCCTAGGAACTATCAAGTCCATTCAGGTCGCTAAACTAAACTAAGAAGGAGAGATCGGCAAAAGAGGCAATACAAGTATACTACTTAGAAAATGTTACTTACGAAAATATATTACTTAGAAAAACGAAAAAATACTTTCGTATAAATATATGAATAAATATAATATTTCAATTTAAACTTAATAGTGAGATTAGTTTTCAGACTTAAGCTCAATAAGTAGAATATTTAAAATATTACGGGCCAAGTACAAGAAGTTCTTATGCAAAATTTAATGACTAGATTTATGAATAACATAAGAACGAGTGGATCTGATGTTGCGATTGACTTAGTAGTCGGAGATTCCTAAATAAAACTAATATACATTTGAAAAGACATTTGAATGAGTCGATGACATGTTAACATGTTAAAGCGTTTCTTTCACTCAGTAAGTGTCATCATTACTCTTACGCAAAATCAATTGATACAGCGTCAAATACAGCGAACTTGATACAGCGAACTTGATACAAAATCAATTGATACAGCGTCAAAGGACACAGATTAAACATATAATCACCACCACAAGAAAGGATGCCGTACTAGAAATAGAGTAACGCAGAGGAGTTGTATAATTTTTTAGAAATGACAGTGGTGCAATTGACCAAAGATAATAAAAATGAAATACAATATAAAGCAGTTAAGGCACACTATGGAGCCAGAGTAGAACATCATTTGAGATTACAAAGAAAATACACACCTAAATATCTACATGATCAATTATCGGGCAAAAACAGGGATTCCGTGTCGAACAAGTAGGCAAATAATATCTAATGTCTAAAGATATGCTAACAGTTGATAATTATAACAACACATAACTGGTTATAAGTTGGTAAATATAACATATAATTGGTTGTAGAAACATTATTTAATTTATTGGCTGAAAACCGCATATTAAAGCGCTTCATGTTATCATTCATATTGCGTAGTATATTACTATCACCATTTTAAAAATTCATTAACACAGTATCATCAACAAAACAGTTTAACTGGTCATTTAGATTTAAATTGCACAGATCATTAATGTGCTGGGGAAATTAGAGAAATTCAGAAACTGAACCCATTTGGGACAGAAGAGTTTATAGATGCTGGAAGGTATGTTATTAGAGTCTACGAATTGCTTATTATTAATTAAATAAAATTTTAATCAATCGTGAGCAGTACCACGGAACCCATACGCAGACAATTGCGTAACACGCAGTGTAGAAGAACCGATGGGACCTACAAGAATGGTTCATGAAAATAAGTTATGGGGAGAAAACAAAATACTACAACCGAAGGAGGATAAAAACAATTAAAACATTACGGATACCGTGACAAAGCAACCTAAATTACAAGATTATAATCTGCGAAAACAAAAATACGTAAAAATCAAAACACATTATTTAATAGAATACGAATATATTTATGTAAATAAAGAGTAAATTACTGTATAAAGTGTAGATTTATTACAATTGCAGAAAATTGTTACATACATTTAGTTTTATTATTTTTGTGCTTTATTTATATAGATAAAGTTTTGTTTCAGCTGTGTTTGTAATATACTTATAATGAAAGATAACTGTGATATTGTTGTAAATTACGCCCATATGCGTGAAGCTTTCGTGACATCGGGAGTGACATTATAAATATTTATTTTGAGGTATATTTCTGTATAAACGTACAGGTGATAAAACCTTAGGAACAACAGGAATGAGCTAAGTGCGAATAAATAAATGAATAAATAAAGTGAAAATCAAATGCATCTGAAATTAAGGAATGCATAAAAGGAAAAATTTATGAATTAAATTTAAGGTATACAAAATTATTACCATATACCACAAAGCTACAATATGCAAATAATTCATTTATGGGGCATTTAGGCAAATATTAATCTTAATCTCCTCGATGACCTTTCAGGATTGTGAAACACAGAAATAACTAATTGTTATAAGGCATTCCAAAATCTGACTTCCAAAAATCTAATGTGGGCAACACATGACTTTTCTTATATAATGCAATGAATTTACTACTTTTACAGTAAAAAAATAGGTTTTTCTCCTAATAGACACTTACATTCTTTCGAAGATATTGAATTTTCGTCAGTCAGTTGTCATTTTCATTGATTTAGATTCATTTTCATCCATTTGGCGAGATTTTCGCTGATATGGCAGCATTTAAAAAAGTCGCCAAGTTGGCGACATTCCGCCAAATTCGTCGCCAAAATCTCGCCAAACGTTATGGACGGAGAAATAAGTTATTATTATAGCATATAAATGATTATTGGCGTTCAAACGCAATAGAATTACTCAAAGTACCTTTTCTCATGAATGGAAAGAGCTAGATATACGAAAATGATGCCACCCAATATATCGCATGATATTACATATGAAAAGTGAACATGTTTCTCAACAGTTAATAGATTTTATTTAATTTATGGAATTTTTTTGATAAATTTATTTTAAAAATGTACAATGTCTCGAGAATGGCTCATGCTAGCGATCTAAAGTTTATGTCAAGCGTTTTCTAAGGAAAAATTACATAAGAAATGTCTATTTGCGTAACTTTATTAAGTTTCTGAACATTCTGAACATTCGATTTTCGTATTTCGGGTTTCTGATTTTCGGGTAACATTCGGGTTTCTGAACAATCGATTACGTATAAAAGCAATATGCTTCCAGTATTCCCGGATTGTGATTTTTGTACCAAATTTCATTCGAATCGCTCCATTCGTTCGTGAGACATCGTCTCCAAAAACTCACTGATACACACACACACACACACACATACTTTCACACACACACACACACACACACACACGCACGCACACACACATACACACACACACATACACACACACACGCACGCACACGCACGCACACACACACACACAGGTTGGTTTTTGGTGGAAAACGAGGACGCTGCGGGGAACCCACCAAACTGAGGACCTCCCGAATTAATGATTTTTCTGATAAAATTTTTACATTTTATGCATCCTGGAAGGAAGTTAATGACATATGTGATAAGAAAATTTTAAAAATAGGTTAATTTCAAGTATGTATTTTTGCAAGGTAAACGAGGACCATGTTTATACACCGTTAGAATGCGGACCATGCATATACACCGTTAGAATGCGGACCATGCATATACACCGTCAGAATGCGGACAATGCATATACAACGTTAGAATGCGGACGATGCATATACACCGTTAGAATGCGGACGATGCATATACACCATTAGAATGAGGTCCATGCGTATACACCGTTAGAATGAGGGCAATGCTTGGCATTAGATATACCGGTTCTTACCGTATGTATATCTAATAACTAAGAAAACGAGGGTCCGTATATCTATTAACTAAGGATCGTGAATACACATTTTTACTGAGGACACTGTATTTAAAACTGATAATTGTGTAATATTTATATATGTACGCTAGATGTGTTCTAACTTCTTTAATTCAAAACTAGTTGAAAAGTGAGCTAAAATTACCTAAAAAAGATGCGTTCGTAATAAGAAGATAAGAAACATAAGAAATTATACATTCTGTAACATATGCTCTAACACATAACTGAATGAATGCAATATTGAGTAAAAAGATTAAACATATAAAAGTGTATTATACACAAAACCCACTTATAAGGGGCGCCCCTCAAAATAAGGATGGATCTCTCATTGCAGATACCAACATCCATGGACCGGTTTCGCATTTATTATGCGCTCGTCAGCATGGAAGTTACAGCTCGTTAGATGCAATGGTAGTACAAAACTTGCTAAAATCCACAATTCAAGCTTTTATGTTAAATGACAATTTCAATCCTTCCATATGGCAGGCATAAAATTGAATAAAAAATGTGGCTGGGGTGTATTTCATATTTTTGAGAACATCCCTTATAGGCGGATTTGTGTTTTATGAAATTTGCCTTTGCAGCTGAGTTAAATTGTAAGAAAATGTTATGCCAATCACGTGAAAGGACTGAAATTGTCAGTTCCCATAGAAGCTCGCAAAAAATTGTAACATATTTCTTGCAAACATTACAGATTTCTGCTATTCTCTGCTGACGAGTGCATATTAAGAGCGAAACCCGTCCGTGGAAGATAGTATCTGCAATGAGAAGTGTCTCTCTCCTATATAAAAAATGTTTTAAAAAATGTTAACTTATTTAAAAAATGTTATTTTGGCATGACAAAACTTTCGCTAAATGCTCTATATACATATTATTATTCACGAACCAGGTGGATTTTGCTGTATATGGTCTGAAGGACAGATTAATGAACTTCGAGGTGGGATAGTCCAGTGGTTAAGGCACGGGGATTGCACTAGGAGAACCCGAGTTCGATTCCTAGCTCTGCCTAAACTGACCATCTGCTCACGCAGAGTTTAGCACGTTCAATATGTGGGTTTGAAAGTTCTTCCGAGAAGTTGATATTAGACGAAGGAGAACACCGTCCCTGTGGATGTCGTCCCATTGGGTTATGGTTTAAATAGAGTGGCACTACCCCTGCCGTCCAAATAGACCGTCCCACTGAATATTTGCAGCTAATATAGCAATAGATAAAATTATATACTTGTATTCTATTTATATTCAATATGTATTCTATTTATATTCCAAGTCATTATAACACCTGTCATTTAAGTACCATAGCCTCAGCCTGTACCATAGCCTCTCATTCATAAGGGGTATCATATTCTTTAAACAATTGTATATTTTCGGTTTATTTTACAGAATAGCATAAAAAATAATAAAAACTATCTTAATATATGTCATTAAAGCATTCAATTTTTCTGGATTTTTATGTAAAGAATATTTTATGGTGTCCTCTTTTCTTTCATATATTTTTCAAAATTATATTTTTAGCCAGAAACAATTTGATTAGTATTAATATATTATTTATTTTCAAAAATTATCTCATCAAGTTATCAAATTCAATAACTGTCTTCCGTCAGGATATCTTCCATCAAAATTTTGAATTCGAAAATTCTCAAGAAAACAGTACCTATTTTATATAATAGTATGTAAAAATAAAACATATTTTTTGTATTCTGATGACAATTGCAAGAAAAGTAGAATTAACCACTGCGATATTACGAATATACAAAAAAGTCCCCTGGACACTTAAACTCCATATCCTTTATATTTAAAAACGGAACAAATCTTCTTTTTGAAATAATTTTCCTTTTAAATGACATATTTTTCTCTAATTGTATAAAAATAATTTCTTTCCCTCGAAATTATTCGAATTCGAGATATTTACAAATAAGCAGGTTTCAAAACTTTTTGAGCCCATCTTGAATACTATTGAATGTGTGAGATAAGAACACAATAATAAGGAATACAGCTACTAATCAATTATTATGTGGAATCAGATAGCATGTTTTTTTAATTTTCCTAGAAAGAATTCAACTTTTTAGGACTTTAAGATTTTATAGCAATATTTTGTTTTTAATATAATTATTATTCCCTAAATTATACTAAATGTATAAGTTGTATATGTTTAAATATTACTAAGATGCATTTAATGTATCTAAGGTACATTTATCGACGTGATTGAGCTGTTGCTAATTTAAAACAAGAAAGATCAATCATGCTTAAAGCATTGATTATGAAACACTTTCCAACTTCAATGCAATTTTATTTAAACAAGTCTAAAATGCAATACATTTCTCGGTAATATTTTAAAACTTATCACAATACTGCATTAATTGATTATATTTGAAAACTTAAACCATCATTGAAAAAAATGAACTTCATTCAAATGACGGCATTGAAATATAAATTGCCTGGTTTAAACATCTCTAAAATGCGATATATTCCTCGGTAATATTTTTAAACCTATCATAATATTACGATAATTTATTATATTTGAAAACTTCATCGAAAACAACTGAAATTCATTCAAATGACGTTATAGAAAAAATAACATGCCTGGATCTCTCTATAAAAACAGCATTTCATTCATAACTTTTTCCCATTCATTTCATTCATCACAATACTATAATAATTTCTTTTATTTAAAAATTAAGACCATGGAGCTACAAGTAATTAAAATTTATGCTTAAAATTTCATCGAAAAAAATCGTCCTTCGCTTTGTAAAATCAATGAATATTTCATTCATATCAGCTATGCAGACTCCATCGGCTAAATAATTTTGTGTTAACGAAATACAGAAATTCTAATACAACTCATTCTACATATTTTGCTGTTTACATTTTATATAAGTGGCTTCGTTGTAGAAATAATCAAATTTGGATGATCATTTAAATTCAAATATATTTTAATTGGGCTGTTTCAGTATGTAGATGCACAGAATTTAAGCGAAAATAAAGTGGTTTTAGGACGGATACAACACTCAATATGACTTAAAAAGAACTTAAAAAATCACGATTTAGAGACAAGATGGATGCCATATATCATTTTGAAGTTTGTCATGTGACCTTTTCATATCATGGTCACGTGATCGCTTCATATAAGAGGTGTAATTATTATTTTATTTTTTATTTATAAGACTACTGAATATATCTCGCAGAATTTTTTTTATATATTTTATGGAGCAATTTAACTATTACCTAAAATTATCGAAGCAATTTGTGAATTTTAAATCCGCTTAAAAAATGTTTGAAAAATTAGGTCCCATAGGGCTCAATGTATTTCATTTTTTCAACCCGGGTTCAATCCAAAACTAATTGGGTGATATTATTCATTTATATTCCCATAGGTCCTACAGACCGTCTGAACAACATACTAAAATTTCATTTTGATTAAGTCATTTTTACGGCAGTTATCGTGCTAACGGATAGACAGACAGACAGACAGAATGAACAAAGTCATAAACACTTTTCAACTTTGTTGTAAAGTGTTAAAAACATAACTTTTAAAGTGGTATTTCTATGTTATATTTTAGAAGAATAACTTGGATACAAAATTTGAAATATATATATTTTTTTTACCCACGTCAATATATCTCCACGTTCCAGATATTTTAAACGCTTTACAATAAAGTTGAAAAGTTTTTATGACTTTGTTCATTCTGTTTGTCTGACTGTCTGTCTGACCGTTAGCACGATAACTGCCGTAAAAATAACTTAATCAAAATGAAATTTTAGTTTGTTGTTCAGACGGTCTATAAGACCTATGGGAATATAAATGAATAATATCACCCAATTAGTATTGGATTGAACCCGGGTTGAAAAAATGAAATACATTGAGCCCTATGGGATCCAAGTTCTCAAACATTTTTTTATGCGGATTTAAAATTCCCAAATTGCTTCGAAAATTTTAGGTAATATTCAAATTGTTCCATAAAATATATTAAAAAAAAATTCAGCGAAATATATTCAGTAGTTTTTAAATAAAAATTAAAATAATAATAACACCTCTTATATGAAGCGATCACGATATGACCATGATATGAAAAGATCACGTGACCCACTTCAAAATGATATATGGCATCCATCTTGTATCAAAATTGTGATTTTTTAAGTTCTTTTTAATTCATATTGAGTGTTGTATCCGTCCTAAAACCACTTTATTTTTGCTTAAATTCTGTGCATCTACATACTGAAACAACGCAATTACAATATATTTGAGTTTAAATACTTATCCAAATTTGATTATTTCTACAACGAAGCCTATTTTTCACCTATGTAAAATGTAAACAACAAAATATGTAGAATGAGTTGTATTAGAATTGTTGTATTTCTTTAACGCAAAAGAATTTAGCTCATGGAGTCTGCATAGCTGATATGAAAGAAATATTCATTGATTTTACAAAGAGAAGGACGATTTTTTCCGATGAAGTTTTACGCATAGAGTTTAATTACTTGTAGCTCCATGGTCATAATTTTTAAATAAAATAATTCATTATAGTCTTGTGATGAATGGCATGAATGGAAAATTATTTATGAATGAAATGCTGCTTTTATAGAGAAAGCCAGGTGTGTTATTTTTTCTATGACGTCATTTGAATGAATTTCAGTAGTTTTCGATGAAGTTTTCAAATATAATAAATTATCGTAGTATTATGATAATTCTAAAATTATTACCGAGGAATGTATCACATTTTATAGATGTTTAAACCAGGCAATTTATATTTCAATGCCGTCATTTGAATGAAGTTCATTTTTTTCGATGAAGGTTTAAGTTTTCAAATATAATACATTAATGTAGTATTGTGATAAGTTTTAAAATATTACCGAGTAATGTATTGCATTTTAGACATGTTTAAATAAAATTGCATTGAAGTTGGAAAGTGTTTCATAATCAATGCTTTAAGCATGATTAATCTTTCTTGTTTAATTGTAGCTTGCTTTTTAATTGTAACAACCAGATTGAAAAAATATTTGAAAATGTTTAAAAAAAAACAATTAAAAATTTTGTTTCGTGTCAAGAAAACGCAAGTGACATTGCCCTAACAATAGAATTCATTTGGAGCTCTAGTTACAAATGTTTGATTTTCATTTTCTGTGTTCTACATGAGCTTATTTTTAGTTTTAAATACAAATTTTCCATTAAATCCTATGAATGTCAATTTTCCTCATGCAATGTATTGACGTCATTAACAAGCTTTTCCAGTTTCAAGGGAGAAGGTGCTAAGACCTAACCCATTACTTCCATAGCGTGGAGTCCCTCCACGCTCTATACTCCTGCCACAAGGTAGGGCATGCCTCCAGGCTATGGTCCCCTTAGTGGAAGATGTCTTCGTGAACAATACTGCTGATAATATATCTAGTATCTGGTTCTCGACGCTCAGGGCTCAGAGCTATCACCTGTACGCTGTACAACCCCATACTTCAAAGGGAAACCTGTTCTGTGACATCAGAAATTTGCAAGCCATGCATACTGCATAAAATGAAACTACCATCTTCTACATCTACTAATGTTGGTCTATGTGTAATGTGTATAGTGCAGAATTATATTGCGCAAGTTTCTTTTACATTCACATTATTTATAAGTAGATATAGAATAGTATCCAACATTCAAATGATGAAATTATTTTTGACACTTTGCAACATAGTTGAAAAGTGTTTATGACTTTGTTCATTCTGTCTGTCTGTCTCTCTGTCCGTTCGCACAATAACTGCCGTAAAAAGGACTTTATAAAAATGAAATTTCAGTATGTTGTTGAGACAGTCTGTGGAACATATGGGAATGTAAATTAATAATATCACCCAATTAGTTTTGGATTGAACTCGTATTGAAGAAATGAAATACATTGAACCCTATGGGACCTCATTTTTCAAACATTTTTTAAGCGATTTATATTTCGATGACATCATTTGAATAAGGTTTGAAAGAAGTTTTAAGCATGGAGTTAGAAAATACTTTTATCTCCGTGGTTTAATCTTCCATGCAAAATAAATTATTGTAGTTCTGTGATAATTAAAACAAAAAAGATCAATCATACATAAAACATTGATTATGAAATGCATTCCAACTACAATGCAATTTTATTTAAACATATATAAAACGCTATAATTCAGCTGTAATGTTTTTTAAATTATCCCATTATAACAACAATTTATTATATTTGAAAACTTAAACGTCATCGAAAAAATAAAGAACTTTATTCAAATAACGTCTTCGAAATATAAATCGCCTGGCTCTCTATGTAAATGTAGTAAATATTTCATTCAAAATCTTTTATTCCATTCCTTTTATTCATCACAATACTATATTATATTTTTTACTTAAAAACATAAAACCATGGAAGTAAAAGTACTTTCTAACTCTACTATGCTTAAAACTTTTGCTTGAAATTTATCAAAAAAAAAGCAATGCTAAAAAATCGTCTGCTTCTCTATGTAAAATCTATGAATTTCATTCATTGATTTACAGTTGATGAATTTCATTCATCGGATTTATTCAGCTTTATTCATTTTTCATCAGCTTTATTCATTTTTCATCAGCTTTATTCATTTTTCATCAGTTATATTCATTTTTCATTAGCTTTATTCATTTTTCATCAGTTATTTTCAATTTTCATTAGCTTTATTCATTTTTCATCAGTTATTTTCATTTTTCATTAGCTTTATTCATTTTGCATGAGTTATATTCATCTTTTCATTAGCTTTATTCATTTTACATCAGTTATATTCATTTTTCATCAGCTTTATTTCAGTCTCCAGAGCTAAATTTTGCGTTATAAAAATTCAGCAATTCTTATACAACTCATCTTACAGCTTGATGTATTTACATTCTGCATACGTTAAAATTAGGCTCCGTTGTAGAAATAATCAAAGTTTGATGATCATTTAAGCTAAAAAATATTATAATTTCGTTGGCGCAGAATACAGATGCATAGAAAAAACGCTAAACACAGCTGTTTTAGGACGGATGCAATACTAAATATAAACAAGAGAGATCAATCATGCTTAAAGCATTGATTATGAAACACTTTCCAACTTCAATGCAATTTTATTTAAACATGTGTAAAATGCAATACATTCCTCGGTAATATTTTAAAACTTATCACAATACTACATTTATTTTTTATATATGAAAACTTAAACCTTCATCGAAAAAAATGAACTTCATTCAAATGACGGCATTGAAATATAAATTGCCTGGTTTAAACATCTCTAAAATGCGATACATTCCTCGGTAATATTTTTAAAACTATCATAATACTACGATATTTTATTATATTTGAAAACATCATCGAAAACAACTGACATTCATTCAAATGACGTCATAGAAAAAATAACACGCCTAGATCTCTCTATAAAAACAGCATTTCATTCATAATATTTTCCCATTCATTTCATTCATCACAATATTATACACAGAATTTAAGCAAAAATAAAGTGGTTTTAGGGCGGATACAACACTCAATATGAATTAAAAAGAACTTAAAAAATCACGATTTTGGATCACGACAAGATGGATGCCATATATCATTTTGAAGTGGGTTATGTGATCTTTTCATATCATGGTCACGTGATTGCTTCATGTAAGAGGTGTAATTATTATGATAATTTTTATTTAAACAACTACTGGATATATTTCGCTGAATTTTTTTTATATATTTTATGGTACAATTTGAATATTACCTAAAATTTTCGAAGTAATTTGTGAATTTTATATCCGCTTAAAAAATGTTTGAAATATTAGGTCCCATAGGGCTCAATGTATTTCATTTTTTCGACCCGGGTTCAATCCAAAACTAATTGGGTGATATTATTCATTTATATTCCCATAGGTCCTACAGACCGTCTGAAAAACATACTAAAATTTCATTTTGATTAAGTCATTTTTACGGCAGTTATCGTGCTAACGGACAGACAGACAGACAGACAGCATGAACAAAGTCATAAACATTTTTCAACTTTGTTGTAAAGTGTTAATTAGAAAGATTCTTAAAAGTCACGATTTTGACACAGGATGGATGCCATATTTTATATTAAAGTGTGTCTCGTGGTCTCTTCATATAATATGGGTGTAATTATTATTTTAATTTTTATTTTAAAAACTACTCAATATATTTTGCTTAAGTATTTTTTTTTTATATATTTTATGGGATAATTTAAATATTTCCTGTGTGCCGTGTACCAAATTACAAGTAATTATCTATTCAATACGTGCCTAAAAAAAGAGTGACCGGACACTTGGAAATTAGTATATACTAGCCGTATACCGGTTGAAAATCAGCAGTCCCACAATAAGCACCCCTCCCCCCCCAATAAAGTAAATTTTTTAATAATTCGCGTTTCACATTTATTCGGAAAATCGAAAATTTTCGTGTGCGGAACCCCCTAAAGAAGAAAACATTGGAAAACTTAAATTGCTCACTTACTTCCTTTCGAACTATCTTCTCGTACACCAAATTTGAAGTCCCTGTCTCATTCTGAAGCATGCAATGCTATCATTTTACCTTTAGAACGATTTACGTGGAGCACCCTCTTAAATTTACAGTTTTCAAAACTCTATTCTTGTGTTTTTTATCAGATGATTGTCCCAAATACCAAATATCAAGTCTCTACTACATTTTGAAAGGAGGCGTTTCTCATTTATTCGGAAAATCGAAAATTTGAGTTTGTGGCACCCCCATAAAGTAGAAAATATCGAAAAACTGAAATTATACTTGCTTTTCCTTTCGAGCTATCAACTCGCACACCAAATTTGTAGTCTCTATTGCATCTAACATGAATTTTCATCATTTTGCTTTTCTCTGGAGCACCCCTTTAAACGAACATTTTTGTAAAACACTTTTGTCTTGGGTGTTTTCATCAAATGATTAACCCGTATACCAAATTTTAAGCCTCTATTAAATTTAAAGCAAAAGCTTCTCATTCGTTCGGAAAATCGAACATTTCTGTGCACGGCACCCACTAAAGTAGCAAATATTGAAATCTGAAATTACGCATTTTCTTCCTTTAGAATGGTTTACACATACTGTAAATTTGAAATTTCTATCTCATCTTAAAGTATGCTTTCCTATCATTGCACTTTTCGAACGTTTTGGTGTGGAGCATACCCTCTACGGAACATTTCCAAAAATTCGATTTTTCCAGGGGGTTTTATCGAACGATCGACCTGTGCACCAAATTGCAAGTCTCTATCTATCCGGGAAGTGCCTGAAAAAACGTGACAGACAGATGGACACTTGGCAATATATATATATATATAGATAGATAGCTAAAAATATCTTGTAATAATTTAACAATAGAGATTAAAGAATCCGAACTTCTGTTGCCAAATGCTAAAAATTAATTTATTGCAAAAACACGATGTTTAATAAGAGTGTATAATTTCCCTCTCAATAGTGCTTGCTGATAAGGCATTCTTGGGAGAGAGAGAGCCTTTTCAGGGAAATTATTGATTTTTTTGCCGACATTTCAATGTAATTTATGAAAATCAAAATTTTTTTATTTTTTTAAAAGTGGCAAGATTGGTATATTGGTGTCGTCAGGATCTCGAACAGGGAAGGGAGGTCGAAGATCAAATGTGGTTGTTTACAGTGTCGGATTTAATACACCAATACTCTGTGAAGAATATAATGCAATTATATATGGAGAACTAACGTAATCATTATCAATGAATGCTTATGACGCTTCCTACGTAACTGCAGACTCAGATATGTCTCATTCAATACTACATTAATTCCATAACTAATATATGCACTAAAATTTGTCAAAATATGCATGAAAATATGCACCTAAAATTTAATAAATAATTACTTATAACGTTATAAGATAAAATACATATATTTATATATTTTGTTCGAATATCATTAATGTTTCTGAAGGCATTTGAAAACGAGGAATTTCACCCAAACTTAAGCAAACTATTATTGCAAATCAAAAGTTTTTATATCATTGTTCAAATGTAGTTAAAAATTTCATATAGTGAGTAAATTTTATTGCTGTAACCAACTAATGTGCTTTTCTAAGTTCTTGACACGTAGACTTTGTCGTTTATTTGCATTGTCATTTTAATGCCAAAAATATTCTTTTAATATCAACTGATATTATTGAACAGTACTTGTCATCTTTTGAACTGAAAGTGATATTTAGTTCTTCAGTATTTCATGCTGAAAACGGCTTAGTTATAACTGCGTGTTCACTCTTCTTTTTTTTTTTCTCTGAAATGTAAATAGCAGTTATTACATGTTGATCTGATATTTTTCTGAATAATTTTTTCTCGCATATTACACAATATAATAACACCATCTGTATGCAGATTTTTCTATGAATATAAATACACGATTTTATTCGGATTGATTTATTAGATTTAATTTTAGGCATTTTTACTCACAATGCTTATACAGAAACTTTTACAGAACAGCTCTTTGAAAAAGACGCATGCAAAACTTCAGATACTCGTATAAGGTGATTTTCCCTCTCTTTTACCAGACATGCCTCTTGTTATTTTACCCTAGAAGGATTTCACCATTTCTTAGGATAATTGCATGACCTTAGTAGCTCACGGAAGTGAATGAGTGTTGAATGAGAAATATGTTTAGCATCGTCCGATGTTAACTTATCTAGCTATTGAACAAGAAAGATCAATCATGCATAAAGCATTGATTATGAAACACTTTCCAACTTCAACGCAATTTCATTTCAACATCTCTAAAATGCGATTCATTCCTCGGTAATATTTTAAAAATTATCACAATACTACATTAATTTATTATATTTGAAAACTTAAACCTTCATCGAAAAAAATGAACTTCATTCAAATGACGGCATTGAATTATAAATTGCCAGGTTTAAACATTTCAAAAATGCAATACATACCTCGGTAATGTTTTTTAAATTATTATAATACTACAATAATTTATTATATTTGAAAACTTCATCGAAAACAAATAAAGTTTATTCAAATGACGTCATCTAAATATAACAGCTCTCTCTATAAAAGCAGCATTTCATTCATAAACATTTTCCCATTCATTTCAATGCTATATTAATTTATTTTATTTAAAAACTTAAGACCATGGAGGTACAAGTAATTAAACTCTATGTTTAAAACTTCATCGAAAAAATCGTCCTTCTCTCTGTAAAGTCAATGAATATTTCATTCATATCAGTTATATTGCAGACTCCATGAGCTAAATAATTTTACGTTAAAGAAATGCAGTAATTCTTATACAACTCATTCTACATATTTTGCTGTTTACATTTTCCATAAATGAAAAGTAGGAGGCTTCGTTGTAGAAATAATCAAAGTTGGATGATCATTTAAACTCAAATATATTATAATTGCGTTGTTTTAGGATGTAGATGCACAGAATTTAAGCAAAAATTAAGCGGTTTTAGGACGGATACAACACTCAATATGAATTAAAAAGAACTTTAAATATCACGATTTTGACACAAGATGGATGCCATATTTCAGTTTGAAGTGGGCCATGTGATCTCTTCATATAATGGTCACGTGATCGCTTCATATAAAAGGGGTAATTATTATTTTAATTTTTATTTAAAAAACTACTGAATATATTTTACTGAAAGTATTTTTATATATTTTATGGGATAAATTGCATATTTCAAATACTTTCGAGGCAATTTGTGAATTTTAAATCCGCTTAAAAATGTTTGAAAAATTAGGTTCCATAGAGTTCAATGTATTTCATTTTTTTCAACCAGGGTTCAATCCAAAACTAATTGGGTGAAATTTATCATTTATATTCCCATAGGTCCCATAGACTGTCTGAACAACATACTAAAATTTCATTTTGATTAAGTCATTTTTACGACAGTTATCGTGCTAACGGACACGCAGACAGATAGACAGAATGAACAAAATCATAAACACTTTTCAACTTTGTTGTAAGTATTAATGAACAAAGCCATAAACACTTTTAAACTTTGTTGTAAAATGTTAAAGAAGGTGAAAAGATAGTTAAAATAAAAAAATGCAAGCTAAAAGAAAATAAAACACTTGAAATATGTATTTAAAGGTCTTTTATGCATTTACATGTTCTGTAAGTGTTTATATATGCAATTGCGTATACAAATATGGAATTTCATATAACTCCAGTTTTAGTCATTATCAATATATTAGTTTTACAAATTAATATTTTTATAAAATTTTTTGACTGTGATTGTTTTTAAAACGAGTTTTTTAAAAAAATTTAAATGGATTTTTAACAAGGCATTTTGAAGCATATGCACTGCAGAAAAGAATTAATAGTTGCCGAATTTTGCTTTTGAAGGATCCCGTCACATTAACTATTTTTCTAAGCGCCTATATGTGTAGAATTCCTACAAAATAGCCAGTTCTAGCATTCTAAAAATCATCACCTTTTTTTTTTGCATAAAATTATGCATAAAATACATTTTCACGAGCTATTGATATGAACCGGCTAAAGTGGACGCCACATTTGTAGTTAAGTCATTTTTTTTTCTGTGAACAACTTAAGATGTTCAACACTTTTAAGACTTACAATAGAATGTTTTCAGAAGTATCTGGGAGAAAGAATTGTAAGGATACCTATCGATCACTGAAAGCGACGCAGAGTTACAGCAATATTTACAACCAAATGAGTGGTGAGTGCTACGCCCTTTGTCGGTCTTCTCGTCCCGCAGGGTGAAATCATAACCCTCTGAGCATGACCACTCAAGATGCAGGATGCACTCCGTTATCGTAAAGGGTTTCCATTGTTCCCGTGCCTGGGGTGGAACATTCATTCTCCCCAGCCCAGGCATTCCCCTTAGAGGAGAGATACGAAGACATACTTCTTATTCCTGCTCTAAGGTATTCCCACGTCGGCGATTGAATTTAAAAAACTAGCGATTAACGAAATGACCGGCCAAAGTCCTTAGATATTCTATCCGTAGATATTTCGTCTAATATATCCGTTTTATATTTTATAGACGTCTAACTCCTTAGATATATAGGATGCGTTTTGATACATGATCTGGCGCGGAAGTCGCAATTCTATCCTTTGACCCCACCAGCGCCCTGCTGAACTTTACACGATGTACTAAGGGCTTTCATCGTTTTTATAACTGCCTCAAATTTTAAAGGGTTTCCGAAAGCGGATGTGTAATCTTAATTAAAGTTGTGCATCAAAATTAAAATGTTGCGCGAAAATCAAACCCGCTATCTTTGGCTTGTGAATTTATCTATTGGTTAAATATTCATTGTAACATATTTTGCATTATGATAAATTAAAAAAAAATAATCTATATGCAATAGTTTCGGGTAAAACTCCTATATTTGAATAAGGTACCTTAGTTTTGAGTATACGCTGCAGCCGAAAGCAAATAAAGGACATCAACCTTGGGAATGGAGGGGGGGAGGGGGAGCTTTTCCGAGCCAAATTGCTGAAGAAGTATTGTTGTTTTACTTTATCCTACATATGTATTGTACATAAACGACTATACGGTAAATATGAAGGAGGGTGGTAAAAATAAAGCGTTTAAAGGCTACTATTCTGCCCAGCCATATTTTATATTCATCTTGAAGCTATAGATCGTAAGATTTTCGCATTTTTTTTTAAGTTTCAGTATCCGACAGTTTCTTGCTCGGAGAAATTTCAGAAATTCAAAGTTAAATTCGATCGATTTTCAACTTACCTGCATACACAGACAAAACTGGTTTATTCCTCCCCTTCCCCCTCTCCCATTCTGTTGATCAGTAAAATTCGAGTAAATTAGTAAAATGTCATATGTGTTTAGTGATACAAAGTGATATTTTTAAATTCATAAACGTCGAAATATTAAGAAAAATGAAATTCCTTCAAAAGGAAAAAGAATTTATTTAATTGTTATGAAATAAACATATTGGGGAATTTTTACAATTAAAAGGGTTACTCAATTCATAACGTCCGATAATATAACGGGGAAAATGATCGAAATATCGGAATCACGATGTTTTAAAAGTAAGTGATCAAAAGGTAGAAACAAGAATATAAATTAATTAAAAATCGCAAAACTAATTGATAAAACCCCATAAATTAAAGAAAAATTAGTGTCCGGCCTTCTTAAAAGTAAAAAAGGAATATATAATAGTAAATGCTTCAGGGCCGTGACGAGAGGTAAGACGGCGAGGTGATTTCCTCAGGCGCCGTCTTACAGGGGCGTCGAAATTGAAATTTTTATTATAGTTTAAAAAACTAAAAATTGTTTTTAAACAAAGCACTCTACTTTCTCACATAGTAGTTCTAAAACCGGAGTGTCAACAGAAATACAGTGCTTCAGTAATAAGAAAATACAAACATATAATTTTAATAGTATTTCTTCTAACAACTGGGATTCAACTTGAATTAGGTAATTAAATAATAATAATAAATGTAATCCTTCAGGAAATTATAACTTTTGAAAATTGCCTTTTTCCTCAAATTAAGACGATACCTAAATTAAAGCACGAAGAATTAATACTAGATTTCAGGAAACAAATTAACTTAAATAATATCGTTTTCCTTTCGATTTAAGGCGCCATGAGGGATAGAAATAAAGATTAACATTGCTCGAGAAAAATATTTAAACTTTCACATATTTAAAGCACCATATGAATCGGGATAGAAGAAAGGGCCATCACCCTCGAATCAAGTTCATTGTTCACAATACATTAATTTGAACTTTATATATCCCTTTGTAGTTAAGGCACCTCGCGGGCTTAGCAAGAAGCAAACTTGCACAATTGTTACATTTCGAACTATTAAAGCAAACATTTCTAACTACAAAACTTCTTTGAAAAATTCTGATCACCAATATTGGGCACATTCTTAGCGTCGTATAAGTACACTAAATTTGGACACTTAAATGAAAATAGTATTTGGCATTTTTATATCAAATTGTATTACTTGTACAATCGAGGATTCACAGCATTCTTTGTATGGAGAAGTAATTTTCGCTTATGTATGAAAATTCAAGTAATTGATTCTCCACAGAATCTATAAAGATTTTCTTTGTTTTTACTTATCCTACTATACATTACATACAGGTAAGTAATTAGACTCTTCGATTTGGATGAATTTAAACATTTTGAGCATTATTGAATGCAAATCAATCATTTTAATGATGCTTCCTTGTAGACACGATATCCCTTGGAAAATTATGCTATCCAAACGGAATTTCGTAATGCTATTTCAATCAGTAAACTTTAGTGGCCCATTAATTTTACTGATCAACAAATTTTACACAATAATTTGTATCCTTCATGATTTTGTACTTTTCTTTTTCATTTTTATGTAAAAAAAATAGAAAGAAAAAGCTATTTTACTCTAATTTTACAAAATTTCCATTTAATCTTTATTTCCAGTATCAGATAAACAAGATCTAATCTATTTCATTTTCATAAATTGGATAAACATATATTCTATAATTGACTATAATCTGTAACAGACAGATACATTTTGACTGATAAGCATTCAGAGAGATTAGACAAGTGAAGGGTATACTCAATCTTTCAAACATATTTTGTTTCGATAATTAAAATAACCTTATAAACAATAATTGTATTGAAAAACTTTTTGAAATTGGCCATTTTACATAAAATTATTCATTTATAAGTAAATATCATTTAGGATGCAAAGATGTGCCTTTTTTTTAAATATTGCTCGTTTTTTGTTCTGAAACGAGAAGATCGTATAATTAAATGATCAGTATTGCAAAGTAAATGGATGATTTTTAAGTACTTTCAGTATTATAAAATAAGTCGATGCTTTTTAAGTACTTCGAATCAAAAATGAGTTGAGATCAGAGTATTTCCGTCTCAATTTTAACTGGGAATAAACTGGGGTACATTGTGCTACTCCAATCAATCGATATATTTGTTTGGAACTTGAAACTAAAATTTTCTCCACTCCTACACAATGATCATATATATATGCTATATGTTTACAGTAGGAAACAAACTTTTCCAGAAAAGCATGTTTTATTTGGATATATTATGCAAAAATTGAGGTCACGTACATGTGACTCAGTCTTTTTAAAAATATTTTTCATATATGCCTCTGCCTGAGCTATCCTGACCGCATAACAAACACTTCAGAATATATTCCTACTAATTCGATGAAAATACTTCTTGGACTTAACAAATGAATATATTTTTTAAAAATTATCACATACTTGCACATATATTCATTTAATTTACCAGAGTCGACAATACCGAGCATGAGTCTGTATGAAGTCTTGTACCGACTATAAGGATTTAGAACCCTAGCCTGTTGATCTCGAGACAAGCACTCTAAACTATCAGAAGAATGTGCTTGTGTCAAATGTGTTTTATTATATTCGCTTGTCAGAAAGTAGTTTTTTGGTTAGTTGGTAGAATACTCATATAAATTATCGTGCAATAGGCAGTTCTACTCATACCGACTAACTTCTTAAACCTCAGCTATTTGCTCTATATACGTATTTCTATATTCTGTTCTATTGTGGACAGAACTGCCATAACAAATTTGTACATATGGTGTCTTTAAATATCTATACAGGGGAATTTAGCAATATTTGTACTTTTTCCGCATATTAAAACATATGTATTTTGCGTTTAGCGTTCTATATTTTGGCTTCCATTGTTAAAGCATAGATACTTTTCGAATTAAACGGATATGCAAACGTGTGGGAAGGGGCTCAACTCAGATGGCATTAAAAGACTTTGCCCATTGGGTTTTTGTGGTTTTATTAGTATGGAGCATGAACGTGGTGCATATTCTCTTATTAAGTAATTTTTCCCTTATTAGTATGTCCATATCTACCCTTCCCTTCATTAAAATCAATTAATCCCATATGACTATTTTTTCCTTTCAGCACATAGTATACGACTATATGTAAAAACACTTTTGATGACTCAAAAATCAAATTCTTGTATTTATTTTGAAGGTTATAGGTTACACGCGTTTTGGAGCATCCCTGAATACGAATTAACCAATTTTAACCATCTGTCTATTTCTTTGTGGGTACAATAGTATCGAACAAGTTGATAATACAGAAAAAAAAATTTGGTACGATTATTTCAATCGGTCAATGTTAGAAGCCTATTACCTGTTGGGGTAAACGGATCAAAGAATAAATCTTATTTTTTTTATCATGCTTTTCAAATTCGGAAAAATAAGTAAACTTAAGCATATGAAAATGTTGCAGAAATATTTATGTATTTATAATGTCAGCTTTTTAACACGAATGTCATCATTTACATGAGGTTTATATGCACTGTTCTTGAGATAGTTTATGGTTTTTGGTCAAAAATGGAACAATTCGAAAAAAAAAATATAAATTCCCTATTATCAAATGACTGAATGCTTTGTAAACAAACAGCTTAAATCCGAAATGAATGGACATCATTATTTAGAAATTATCCCGATCTGCTCTCGAGATATTAAAACATTTATTCATCTATATTTTTTTATCGTAGTGCCATATCTTTCGAACAAATTGAATAAATCGAATAAAGTTTGGTGAGTATTTTTCAATCGATGAACATCACTCCGAGACCTATTAATTTTCGGAGGAAACGAACCAAATAGAAAACAATCTAGTTCTGAATATTTATTTTAGAAAATTAAATAAATAATATAAAAACACAAGATGATAATATGCGCCCCACTCAAGATATTTTTTTTTATATTTTTTTGAAAATAATTCACATTTAAAAGGTGTAAACGTATGGTCCGCGTTTTAAAAGTGTATATGCATTGTCCGCGTTTTAAAGGTGTATACGCATGGTCCGCGTTTTAACGGTGTATATGCATCGTCCGCGTTTTAACGGTGTATATGCATCGTCCGCATTTCAAAGGTGTATACGCATAGCCCGCGTTTTAACGGTGTATATGCATTGTCCGCGTTTTAAAGGTGTGTACGCATGGCCCGCGTTTTAATGGTGTATATGCATCGTCCACGTTTCAAAGGTGCATTCGCATGGTCCGCGTTTTAAAGGTGTATATGTATGGTCCGTGTTTTAAAAGTGTATAAGCAAGTTTAAAATGCATATATTAAAGACAGAACAAAATTTTTGCTCTCAGACTGCTTACATTTAAAATAAAGTACATCCATTTTTCCGATTTTATGAAGTCTTTTTAAAACTCGCATTAGCAGCAACAATTAAACTGTTGAACCATCTCAGGAGATATGTTTTTCTAACTCACTGAAGAGAAAATGCAGTGTCAAGAGTCTAAGGATTAAAAGAAAATAAAAAAAAGTATATGAAATATAAGTTATAATTGAATTAAAAAAAAAAAAAGTGCGCTTCGCGGTTTGAGTTTATCCGTGTTTTGAATTCCGAACCTGTGCTCCATTTATTACCAGGCAAATGCTTACACAGATACAGATTATACATACAGAGAGAAAGACTGCATTTTACAATTACACACAACTCTTCAAAAACTGAACCACACTGTATTTCTATAAATACTATGCAAAAATATGCTGTGAAGATGGTTGTATATACTTAATTTCTAAACATTTTTAGCTTCCTGGAGGGGAATATTTCTTGACATATGGGAAATAATAGAAGACAGTCTAGCTAGAATCTGTTTCTTATAACATTGGCTCCCAAACTATAAATGGGACCTCAAAAGAAAAAAAAATTACATTAGTTTCAGAAGTGTAATATTTTTCTCTTTTGGCGAGTTAGAAATATATTTCAAAATCAAAACTACAACAATTTGCGGAGGGGGTAGTGCTTGCTAAAAAAATGTATGCATATCTCTTTGGAGGGGGGGGGGGGCTCTAGTGGTTCTAGGGGCTCCCAATAAGCTAATACCTCAATTTGATAGTTCTATGGGTTGTCCTCGGTTTCCCTCAAAGACCAACACAGGTGTTTCGAAGATTTAGCTAGAGGGCAGTTAACGCCTTCCCTCTGAAAACCAGTTCCGCATACACACAATATGTTGCAATTCTGATAAACCGCGGACGTGTCTTTTTGCAAGACACACACAGATATTCGCGAGCTATACACAGTTATACACAGACTATATACATATACAACCTAACTGGGGACCTATGCCGAAAGTCAACCAAACTTTTTTCAGAATATTATCTGTCATTAAATACCACATTTCTGCAAAAATTCAAAGCGAGGACGTCCCCACTTGCCGGTGCGTCCCCACTTGGAAGGTGTGTAAACATATGAATGTCCCCACTTCCCACCATACGCCAACACACACACACACACACACACACAAACACACACACAACCACACACACACACACACACACACAGACAGACATCACCTCAAAAATGTTTGATTCGTGGTCAGAGATGCTTGAAACGTGCTTTGCCGTCGAAAACTCGAATTCGAATTTTCGACCCCGTCACAATACTTTCCTTATACATTATGTATATAAGGAAAGTAAAAATGTGATTTAAAATCGATTCCAATCTAAGTTAAATCATGAATGACACACACTTAGTTTTTGCTGCAGATAAATGCATAGTGACCAACGAATGCATTTATTTTCCAACAAAAACTTCCCATTTTGAAAAACTAATGCACTTTGACACACAAACATTGCTTCGAGCCCCACGTTGGGCGCTTCATATTTTCCGGCCGTCCAAATAGTTGCTCTTAGTCCTCTGGACGAGTCGGACGGTCTGGGTCTTCAACACAAACATTGCATACAATTCAAATTCAAACAGTTACTTTCAACATGTTGAAATAGTTAAGCCGCAGGAGTATAATTTCCATGCTAATCCACGCTGATGTATTGTATGGTAGAGAACGTCGTTTTAGTTCACCTTCAGCGAGAAGAACGGTTTTGGTGGAAACAAAAAATCAAGGGAGAATTTACTCACGAGAAAGGGAGTTAATCTCCAATTTGGAAGAAGGAAGATATAGTCGTAAAAAATAAGAGAGTTTGTAGGAATCGGAGTTAATAATGTCGTGACAATTTAAGTAAGATCTAAAGGTAAGTAATGCAATAAGATACATCAAATGTGAAATATATTTACATTGTCACTTAAAATACAAAGGTGTTGGAATATGTTTACAAAAGTGCATTTCATTTAGATAAAATGATTCATAGAATGAAGAAACTTTATCTGTAATTAGGGATTTAACAAATATAATCTAGAGATTTCATCTGTAATTAGGATGTATAAATGTAAATTAAATGTTTATCATGAGTTGAAATATTAGTATATTGCGAATGCATATTGTAATATGGATTTAAATCAGGGTAAATTTTTGAGAAGTCATACCTTATGAGCAGTACTAGTTCCATTACATAGAATGTTATGCTGGAAATGAACTTAGCGTGTATCTGGAAACTTTAAGTGTAGGTCTTGATAGTTGCAACCGAATTTTCACTGGTAGAAATGACTGTCATGTTGTTCCCAAGCTAGGGGAAGAATGTTAGGCGACGATTAAGCATTCTAGTCAATTCAAACATTACAAAAATCTGATGTAGACAGCACATGACTTTCCTTATATAATGCAATAAATTTACTAGTTCTACAGTAAAAAAAATAGATTATTTTTATAGTAGATATTTATATTCTCTATATATTTTATATTGAATTTTCGTCAATGAGTCGTCATTTTCATTAATTTAGCATCATTTTTATCCATTTGGCGAGTTTTTCATTAATTTAGCAACATTTAAAAACGTCGCTAAGTTGACGACATTCCACCAAATTTGTCGCCAAAATCTCGCCAAGCGTTATGGGCGGAGAAATAAGTTATTCTTATAGCAGATAAGTAACTATTGGCGTTCAAATGCACAAGTATTACTCAGAGTATCTTTTCTCATGAATGGAATGAGTTAGATCCATGAGAATGATGTCACAAAATTTATGGCATGATATGACATATGAAAAGTAAACATATTTTTCAACAGTTAATGTATTTTTTTTTATTTATGGGATTTTTTTATAAATTTATTTGAAAAATGTGCAATGTCTCGAGAACGGTTCATGTTAGCGTTCTAAAATTTATGTCAATCGTTTTCTAATGAAAAATTACATAAGAAATGTCTATTTGAGTAACTTTATTAGTAGTTTCGATTTTTGACGATTTTTTCAAAATTTCACTCGAAAATTTAGGGGGGGGGGGGGGGTTCTGAACATTCGATTGCGTATAAAAACAATAAGCTTCCAGTGTTTACGGATTGTAATTTTTGTACCAAATTTCGTTCAAATCAGTCCATTCGTTCGTCAGTTATCGTCTCCCACAGACTCACTGACACACACACACACACATACTTTCACACACACACACACATCACTGAAAGTAATAATTACCATTCCATACAAGGCCGAAATAGGCAATAAACTTGTACAGGCAGACAAATCTGCGTGGAATGTGAGAAAGACACACAGATGCATTTTACGGATTAACTGTGACAGTTTGATGGGTACAACCCTCTAGATTTAAGACATTTTAGGAAGCACAGGGGAATGAAATTGAATGAGCCAAAGTCTAATTCCGGTGATTCTCACTATGAGTGCTGCTGACGCATCAGATGAAAGCAGTGAATGAACATAGTCAAGAGAGCACACGAACGGTTAAACACAGAAAAAGAGAGTGAGCCCCAATCCTTCCAGGACTATGAGAAAGGCGATAATTTTTGTGGCGATTTTTTTTTCTCCGATGAAAGACTGAAACTGGAAAGGTCAAAAGGACAACATGTTCCACTGAATGAAAAAGGTGATTCCTCTGAGATGAAGAAACGATCCGGCAGCTCACTCCTTGTACATCAATGGATATGATTATCAATTGACTTTTTTGCTTATCATGACTTTTTAGCTTTTAACCTTTTCCACTTTTTTGCTTTTAACCAATGCCTGTAAAGGGCGATCGAACTGTTTTGGGATAGGGTATGGCAAATACCTGTCTTTTTGAGAGGTTATTCGTTCGGGATGGACGCTGTCCCAGCCGTAAGCAAAAGGTTTGACATTTTTGCTTTTGATTATCAATTGTAATTAATTGGCAATGTGTAACATACCGAATAATTACATCATAAAGTTCTAATTAGGTCTCGCGATTTTGGCTGTATCTTTAAATTTTTATACGATTCTGTATACGACTGTATCTTTAAATTTTTATACACTTCAGGAGAAATTAATCTGGTTTTGGATCCTTTTACATTTGTAAATAAAAAAATATTTTATTCAAATTCTGATGTTATATGATGTTTTTAAATTATGTATTGTATTTTATTTATATAATATAATGGTTGCAGAAGATAGTATGCGGGTCTGACATTTGATAACGACTGAAATAGCACTTTGATAATGACTGATCTGAATTCAGCATCAATATCTGGATTGGGGGGGGGGGGGTTGATATTCTCACTAAGGAATTCTATTTTCGGTTTTAGATACCTCACTTCCAAGTCAGAAACTTGAATTTTCCGTCTAAACATCTATTATTCAGAATCGAACATAGATAGAGCTTATATGTTAACTGATATGGATTCAGCATTAAACTGCCGGGGATTGAGGATCTAATAAGGATTTTCCCTTTTGGTTCAAAAACTGAAGTTAAGGCATCATTGTTTCAAGATTGACTATAATAGGTAGAGTTATACAATAGAACAACATCAAATTCCAAAAGAACTAGGAAGATTCACTAAGGATTTCTATTTTCCAATTCCAGTTTGAAAATAGTCACTTTCTTGAAACATCTATTTCTGAGAATCAGCTAAAATAAGAATTTAGATGACTGATATGAATTAAGCATCTTTTCAAAAATTGTATTTTTCTTTCTTTCCTATTTGCAGTATTGACTGTTTATAAAGCTTAGATGATGACTGATATGGAATCAGGTTTACATTCTTCCAGTAGAGATCTCACTAAGACGCACCTCCGGTTCTAAAGATGTCACTCCTGATTATTTTCTAAGTTTCGCTTGTAATCACTTTGTATAATTTAAAAAAATGTGCAAAGACAAATATATGCCTCATTAATTTTCTTAAAAGACAATAGATGAAATGTAAAATTTATAGATTATAAAATATATTTATAATATATATATTTGCAATAATTGATAAAAAAACCAAAATCTTTACCTTAAAGCTTCATTACAAACATACAAACTATTTATTTATCTCTCCTTTTGACAAAATCGACTAAGGAAATACATTCTTCAAGAAATAAGTATTATAATGTGATGTTACATGATTCTTTGAAATATCACTTTATTTTTTAAAAACCTCTTCATAATTTAAAAAAGTATTTCTTACAACCAACAAAGCATTAGAAGGCACTTTTGGATGAAACAAATTTTAAAACTATTTTGACGTGTCTTGTTTGAATATTTTGTTTTATGCAATTTGTCAAAAAATAGAAACAAACTGTGACAGTTAAAAATAAGGATATTGAAATATTTTACTATATTCGATATCTTTCTAAACTTAAACAGTTTTAAAATATAAAAAAAAATTTAAAGGAAATATTTAGAAAATAAATGATATATTTATTGGTATTCCTTATCAAAAACTCGCAATCTTTATATTTATCAGTAATTAACAAAACATTCTGAAGTTCATACTAAAACTGACATGAAATAGGATTTAAATAAATAAGTAAAATATACTTTGTACGAAGAAAAAGGAAAACTTGCGCACCTTGGTTTAAGAAACCTGAAATAAGAGAAAGCCAATTGTAAAACAGGATGAAGAACAGTCCAGCCAATCCGAAACGAGAAGTAACACACACGATTGCCGTGCGCCAAAACACAACAGGCATATCCTAAAGTGAGTCAAATCTGTACAAGATTAAATGAGACCAAATAAGACGAATAATAGGTTAAAACGACACATAAGAATCCCAAAGGAATAGATCGACAAAAATGCGAGTCATTCACAGATCTTGATTTCTTTAAAGCCTTCCATATCCCGAATAATTATAGTAATTTAATTAATGACTTCTCCATTTTTGCCCATGGTCTGGCCAAGCGTCCTACAAATTTTTCCACTTTCTTTTCTATTCCTTTGGTGCTCTTATGTGTCGTTTTAGCCTATTTATCGTCTTGTTGGATCTAATTTATTCTTTTTAGGACACTACTCATCTTGTCGGGATATTTATGTTGTGTATTGGCAGATGAAAACCATGTGTTGCAAACCCACACCACTCGGCTGACCCAAAGGGTTTGTAGCAGCTGTTTGAGTGTTGGGTCGAAGAACTTGTGTTTAACTTCTCGTTTCTGATTGGCTGGACTGTTCTGTCTTTATTCTATTGTCCGGTTGGCTCTTAATCCAGAGCCTGGATATATAAATATATTTGTGTCTACTAGGCGCATGTCGCTATTTTGGTTCTTTTACATTTATGAAGGCGATCCAACGTACTTTCGAAATAACTCCATGCTATATTATTAACTTATTTATGCTTAGATATGTTGCTCAAGTTTTCCTTAATTTCTACCTTATCCCAACCTTTCTTTATGAGTAAAGGGACTTTCATTTAACTTTCTTTAACTTTCATTTTACTTACCTTGCGCTCCGCTAGACGGAAGTATGGTGATAATGATTGTGAATTTCCACCTTTCTTGATAGATTTGTGTGGTGCACATTAAAAAAAGAATGCAAAGTATATCGGAAGTTGAACTCTTAAACATGACCGTTGATCGTAAGTTGTATAATAATGCATTCTGTCGCATTAAAACCCACCATATATATCTTTAATACGAGTTCCTAGAATAGAATATATTAACAGAATACTACTCACAATTAACTGCACACGTTTTAACTTTAAAATAACATCATTCATTAAGAAAATTATATTCATTACTAAATGAACTACAATAATTACCACATATAATTAAGGAGGAGATTGGACATGTGAGATCAGATAAGTTAAATATGATTAAACTGAATCCGAATTTCTATAAGCTGATTGCCGTCTGATGCCATTGTTTGTCCTGGTAGATATCATAAATCCACATATAAAACTGTCTATGTGATTCCTGGTCTCAAAATATGTATTTAATTAAATATGTTACTTAATTAAGTAACATTTAAATTATCCGATGCAGCCTAAAAATGTATTGTAATTATGATTGAATCAAAAGATGCGTTTATACCGTAAATACATCAGTTGGGTCTCTTGGTACCAAAAATATCCTTTGGTAGTCCGTGGATAGATGTGTGAAATCATTGGTATATATTGCCCAGACAAGAGGGCTAGTCCATTAATGACAGCTGGAGCTCATGGAAGGTTCAAACGTTAAATGCCTCTGTATACCATACAAGAAGTTGAATTAATAAATTGCCCTTTCAAGTTAGAAGGTGGGATATCCCAGTGGTTAAGGCACAGCGATTATACTCGGAGGATCCGAAATCGATTCCCCTCTCTATCCAGACTATCCCCGTGTTAACCCGGAGTAGAGGCATGTTAAATATGTGGGTCTCAAAATCCATCTGAGAGATTAGTGTCAGGAGAAGAAGGAAGGTACTGTCCCTGTGGATGCCGACCTCACTGGTTTTTAATCTAAATTTTTAGTAGTGCCAAGGTCGTTTAAACAGTTACTTTTCACCTTCGGGTAGCCGCCAACGGTCCTACCGTGCTGAAAACACCGGTTCTCGTTAGATCACCGAAGTCAAGCAGCATCGGGCGCGATTAGTACTTGGGTGGGTGACCACCTGGGAACACCGCGTACTGTTGGCACATTTCGGGCGCGGTAGCCCGGTGGTTTGCGCGCTGGATTTGCACGCTGCCACAACTGCCGCTGTATTCATGCGGAGTACGATCACGTTGAACATGTGGGTCCGTAAGTCCCTCCGAGAGGTTGGTGGTAGGGAAGGAGGGTACGGTCCCTGTGGATGCCTCCCCCACTGGGTTCCGATCTAAATTGGGCGGCACTTCCCGGCCGTCCAAACGGTTACCTTACACCTTTCTGGTAGGTCGGACTGTCTGGGTCTCAACAACAGCAACACCTTCGGGTAGCCCCGGCCGTCCAAATAGATACTCAAGTCCTCTGGATGAGTCGGACGGTCTGGGTCTTCAACACCTTCGGGTAGCCGGCCGCCCAAACTGCTGCTCTTAGTCTACGGATGAGTCGGACGGCCTGGGCTTTCGACACCTTCGGGTAAGTTGGACGGTGTGGATCGAAAAACACGCAGGCAGACATCCACTTTTATTAGTTACATTTGTTCAATCTTTATCTTATTTTGCATAGATGTCGTTATATGTTTCAAAGGTCGAATATTCACTTGATACACTTGAAAAGTCTCAAGATTGCCCGAATCTTCCCGTTTTTTTAACATTTTACAACATAGTTGAAAAGTGTTTATCACTTTGTTCATTCTGTCTGTCTGTCTGTCCGTTAGCACGATAACTGCCATTAAAATGACTTTATCAACATGAAATTTTAGTATGTTGTTCAGACGGTCTGTGGGACCTATGGGAATATAAATTAATAGTATCACCCAATTAGTTTTGAATTGAACCTGTGTCGAAGAAATGAAGTACATTGAAGCCTATGGGACCTAATTTTTGAAACATTTTATAAGCAAATTCAAAATTCACAATTGCTTCAAAATTTTAGGAAATATTCAAATTATTACATCAAATATATAACACAATTTTTAGAAAAATATATTCAGTAGTTTTTTAAATAAAAATTAAAATGATCATTACACCCATTATACGAAGAGATCACGTGACCATTATATGAAGAAATCACGTAACCCACTTTAAAATAAAATATGGCATCCATCTTGTGTCAAAATCGTGCTTTTTAAAGTTCTTTTAATATATATTTGGTGTTGCATCCGTGCATAAACCGCTTCATTTTTGCTTAATTTATGTGCACCAGTTTTCTGAAACAACGCAACAATTACAATATATTTGAGTTTAAATGATCATCAAACTTCGATTATTTCTACAACGAAGCCTAAATTTCACTTATGGAGATTGTAAACACATCAAGTTTTAGGATGAGTTGTATAAGAATTCATGAATTTTTTTAACGCAAAATTATTTAGCGCTGGAATCTGCAATATAGTTGATATGATTGAAACACTCATTAATTTTTCATAGAGAACAGAAGATTTTATAGCAGACTTTTATAGTAGTATTGTGATCAATGAAAGGAATAGAATAAATGTTTATGAATTAAATTTTTACTGCTTTTTCATAGTGAGCAAGGCAATTTACATTTCAATGACGTCATTTGAATAAAGTTCACTTTTTCGATGAAGTTTTCAAATATAATAAATTATTATTTTAATGATAATTTAAAAAATATTACCGCTGAATGTATCGCATTTTAGAGATGTTTAAATATAATTGCATTGTAGATGGAAAGTGTTTCATAATCAATGCTTTATGCACGATTGATCTTTCTCGTTTAATTATCGTTTGCCACCTTTCTGAATCAGTTGATACGATTTTTTGACATACGCATCTGAATACCAATAAAGGTCTTGCATTCGTTGGTACTGGTGCTCTATCTCCTTTATACGCTGCTTCTTATAGTTGTTTATTTAACAGACTTAATTTAAGTCTAAAGACTAGTATTATATTAAGTAGAAATAAACTTTGGAATTGATAATCACCTTCCCCTGACCCAATTTCTGTTGTGTTAACCTAAAGCTCTTGAGAGCTTTAAATATCAAGTTATTGCAACGGAAATGTCAAATAAATACCATGTTTTCATAAATACATAGCATGTTCTGCCCAAGCTGTTTAAATTTAATCTCTACAAATGGACGCATACTGTATTTCAATATCTCAAATATACTTCTTATTCATGATGCACATAATTAAATCAAAACTGAAATTAAAAGCTTTATTTGAAATGAAATATGGGCAAATGCAAATTGTATCTGAAGTTCGATACTTCAAATTCTAAAACTTATAAATGCAAACATTTAAATTAAATTCGCTTAGAGGAAGTACACTTATTTAATACAATGCAAATAACAGTTTTAGGATCTTATTTTGAATTGTGTTTGATGTAAGCGAACACACGCGTACAAATTTAACTGAGTAATGGAAAGTCATTTAATATGGGAATTTTCTCTTATTGGCTGTTTCGAACATCATACAAAGATCAAACTATATAGTGCAATTTATAGATCTATTTGTTGGAAAATCTACCAGAAAAGCTATTGGGAAATCTACCGAAAAATCTACGTGACCAAAGCAGCTTAGTATAGATAGATCTAACGTATACACGCATAGACATTTCCTTACAAAATTATTTGTACTTAACGACTTTCCCTTGACTTAACCCTGTATAATGGGGTTAACGTTGACTAAAATGACGATGCATTCGGGATTAAAATATTAAAATGAAATGAAAAGTTTATTTGAGCACCCAAAACAT
This sequence comes from Amaurobius ferox, assembly GCA_951213105.1. NCBI lineage: Eukaryota > Metazoa > Arthropoda > Arachnida > Araneae > Amaurobiidae > Amaurobius > Amaurobius ferox. The sequence goes on along the minus strand of OX578145.1, from coordinate 17,819,936 downwards.
AAATTACAGATTTACTTGAGCGCTTTCAGGCGCCAAACGACATTCAAACGGCATATGGCATTTAACCTATGCAATTTTTTTACTTGCAGTCTCGGATATGAAACTGCCAATTGGTTTAACTTTATCTATAAAAAATATCGTATTCGCTCAACATTCTTTTCCGAAAATCCGCACTTATCCAATCTACTGTTCTATTTCCTTTCAAATCCTTTATTCCGTATAATCTTGGAATTTTTTTTCGCTTCGGATCGTGAAATTATCGTGAATTTAAATTTAAACCTGCCCATTTCACCGTTATATCCTTTCCAGTCGTATCCCTATTATTACATTTAAATGCAATCGTTTAAATAAGTACGGGAGTGTATCTATGGTAACCCTTATCTCGTGCGATAGCATTTATGAATCTTATATTGTTAGCACACATTAGATTATTACGCACTGTCAGCTCAATGATATGAAAATTTAGTAAATTCAGTACAAGCACAAATGCATACTGGCTGACATATTCTGTAGTCAGAAAACAGCCACCTTCTTCAGAACCAACAAGAAACGCGACCTCATTTATTCAAATAAATTCGGCAACTCACATCTTCTTACTTAGTAAATGGCGTTGCGTATGTGTGTGGGGGGAGGGGGGGGGTCTAATCATCGCACTGCCATAAATTTTGATACACATATTCTTTTGGAACTGAAAAGGTGCACTTCGGTGTTTTTTGTTTGTTTTTTTTAATTTCGAATTAGTTTTTTAGTTATTTTATATTTTACCTCGATTCCCAACGATTTTGCATAAATAAATATTTTATCGACCAAAATTATTTAAACAGAGATTCCATCTTAACGCCATTGGGAATATCGCAAAATTATCTTTCAAACAAGCTGTGAATGGAATCTATAGGATTACTTGATAATTTTTAGTGAATTTTAAAATATACATAGTTTTATATTACGATATACAAAACTTGAGTTTTATATTACGATATACAAAAATCGACTTGCCATCCATAGTTCATGTTTTTTCAGCAGCACTTACCTAAAATATCACAGATTACTCCAAAAATAAATTTCATAAACCTATTCATAGATTAGTTATACATTTTTTATCCGAGAAATGTCTTTTTTAGGCCTAAGCTCTTCTGTTAATGGAAGACTCTCCCCACTGGACTCCTGATGAACTTGGAATAATTAAAATACAGTCTATGAGCTTCGAATAATTAAAGTTCCCTTGTTACGGTTTAAGCATGGTGCACATTTACTGTGGTTTCATATCCTGCAGGTAGTCATTTTCTGTCATTGAAGGAAGTAAAGTACTCGTATTATGTATGGCAATTCCTGTATTGCACACATCAGATTTGTTTGTATTTTGGCTGTATTTGCGAAGGTATTATATTAACGAGTTTTTCGCGATATTAAAAACATAAAAAGTTCTACTGTCTTATTTCAAACTGTTCGAAATAAGAGATTTTCCCCTGCTTTTGACAAAACATTCCTATCAACTCGCTGTAACAACAGGACAGCATTCCAATTCATGAATATATTTTATTGATGTCTGTGCAGATTTTTATTATGCACATTTACTTTGTATATTTATATGTATGCAATTATTAAATTGTTACTATTTAATTGTTAGTACATTGTTAAAGGTGACCACAATACTGACCTATTTTTGGCATATAGGGATCAATTGGTTAGTATGCTAATTACATCTCAATAACTACCAAAGTGTTTAAAAAAAACTAAATTTATTTTTTAAAAAATTTTCATTTTAAACACAGTTATGAATAATCAGTATGTCACATAAAATAGGTCGCTATCATAATTTCGTCTGATATCCTATTATTGCAATCATATTAGTTAAATTGTTGTTGTTCATTAAGAGACAATTTCATAATGCCACGATTGGTTGGGCCAGGTGGTGGGGCGATTTTTCAAAAAACCTTTAAAATCTGGACTAATAGTGCAATGTCTCACATAGCTTATAAAGTACAGTACCTGATGGCCCTGTTCAGTTTCTATTGACACATCCAGAACTGCTCTAAATTAGAGCAAATGCTTTTAGTTGTCAGGCATTATAACATATATCGCGGTTGTATTTGCAATAATGACCTGATTCAAAATCTTACTGTCGCTTGGCGTTCCATTCCAATAATTCTTGTTTTGATCGAAGACAAAAAATACTATTTAGTCTTTCTTTATTTAGCCTTTATGTTTTAAAAATATCTTCTCTAAATCTGCACTCATTGTTGAATTATTACGTTCACATCTCAATGTCCCATACGTACACACATGGAGAAGGACATAAGTTCAGAAAAGGTTTTTAAAATTTTCATCGAGTCTCAAAATGTGCACTTAAGTTAAAACCTCAAATTTAAATATTTTCGAGAATTATTAATTAATTTATTCTGTGGAATGAAAGAGTGAGCATTTAACAAATACGTAACGTCATAAAAACTTTGTGAGTAACTCTGTTACTCATTATAGATTAATGTGAAACATTACTCCTTTGGCATATTTCGAATGGCTAAATCTTGATGTGTGTTGCGTGTGAGGTTGGTATGAGGAAACCAGGACAAGTTTTCGATAATATTTGGATTTTAATTTTTTTTAAACTTTTAAGTTCATTTTTACTTTCATAACGTCAACAATACAAATGGATGATGATAAGCTTATATATTCTCTGCGGAGTGTTCTGGAAAACTTTCCCAAACTCGTTAAAAGTCGTCAAGTTGGCGATGTTTTACCAACTTGACGATTGGGGTGGGGGTAGGGTACTTGATGAAGGGGGCGATATTTCGCCAACTTCCTGACCAATGTTTCAGAATTTAACGCCAAGATTAAGTGACTTGGACCTTCAAACTATAACAATGGTTTCACGTCGGGTTTGTAATATACTTTTAATCTTATCACATCTATAACCCAACTGAACAATGACAGGCTTCAATACTCTCTGGGAAAAAATTCTAAAAAAATACATAACAAGTAAAGTCCTTAGTCAATCTATAAAATTCAAAATGTTTTCACACCTATATCGCTTACCTGCCGCACCGAAACAGCTCCTCGTACCGTAGGGTAAGTCGGGCGACCTAGGTTTTCAACAACCATATCGCCAAGTTGATGATAATTCCTCTAAATTCGTCGCCAAGTTTAACCAATTATTTTGTCACCAAAGACCAAAACCTTCAAATTATAACAGTGGTTTTCTGTCACTTATTCCTAAAAATATTACGTCACTCCCATTTGCATATTTCCGTTACATACTTCGATAACATCCCTTTCATAATTTACTCCATACCCGGCGACCTAAGATATTTCAGATCAAAAAGATTTTAATCGTATCGAAAAAAATGAATTCATTTAAATTAATTCTAAGTGAAATTGAAATGATACATTAACAAGAAAAGATATATCCTTTTCTGAGAAAAACAAAAACAAATCCAGAGTGCATTTATTTTTTCAATTTCTCGGAAAATATCAAAGTTAATTTAAATTTATATTTATATCAAACCTGCAACATCCATCTTCTTTTCGCCGAAGGCTTTGCCACAGACTTAATCACAGATTTGTCGCAGACTTAAAAATAAAAGGGAACAATATTTCACTCTGAATTTCAAGATTAAGAAAATCAATAATCTAAATTTCCATTTTTCTACTTCTGTTATATCTAGAGAGACAGCGCACTTCTGCAAATGATTTGCGAGCTTTATCCGTCAAATGTGAAGCGTAAATCGAAAAACAGCTGATATTAAAAATGGCCGAGTTCGGCATATTGTGTGACAACAGTATATATGCAACAATAACTGGAACAAAGTTTGGGTGCTTTAACTTTCGTAATGTCACCAAGTGTCACATTTCTCTCTTGCGACCCAGACCGTTTGACCTACCCGAAGGTGTATAAGGTACCTGAACGATCGAGACAATGCCACACAATTTAGACCGGAACCCAGTGTTGGGGGGGGGGCTACATCCACAGAAATTGCCCCCTCCTTCGTATTCCACTGACCTCTCGGAAAGACGTGCAGACTCACATATTTAACGTGACCGTTCTCAGCGTGAACACGGGGACAGTTTGGACAGAGCCGGGAATATAACTCGTATCCTTCGGGTGCAATTCCCGTGACTTCGCCACTAGACTGTCCCGCCCCATCAATCATCAACTGTGTTGACAAACAAACTGAGGTTTGCTTTAGAAAGAAAATGACATAAAGTAAAAATCGAGAGATAAACAAAATGGGATGAGTAATTCGAAGTGGAAATGGTCAGACGTGTATACCCGTGCAACACCGAAAGTGTCCAAGTTCAAAAACACTCCGCGAAAAACTCTCCATGTAGTAAGTCAAAAAAGGAAAGATGCAGTATCGGGTGAGCTATCATATCAGCGTCATAGTTACATTATCTTAAGTACTAGTGCGTATCGCTAAAAAATATCTATAAGACTAGAGTTTTATATCTATGAGACAAGAGTTTTATTATTTCAAAACTAGAGTGATGTTAATCCGAGTATCAAAATATTTATATACTCTACATCGTATGTAGAAATCAGCATGTAAAAATCAGCACATACCTCCAGCTGCATGGGATACGTGTTTAAACACCTCCCAAATGTTTCACCGCTCCGGCGTTGCTTTAAGACATTGAATCACATATTTCTTTTCGTCCCTATACTGATAAATATATTTTACAAGGAAAACAATTATTTGATTGGAAGTAACATTTCTAGAACCGGAACTTGAAATCTTAAGTGAACCCCCAAACCTCTTCTAGAATTTGATGCCGAATCTATATTATTCACCATCTAAGTTCTATCTAAAGCCGAATTTGTAAAAAAAAAATAAATATTTAGAAGAAAAATTTTGAAACTGAATTTGAAAAGAACCGAATATGGAAATCATCAATGAGCTCCCAAAATCCCTCTAAAATCCAATGCTGAATCTAAATAAGTGAACATTTGAACTCTATCAATCCCTAATTTTGAGAAATAGATGTTTCAATGAAATATATTTGAAGTGTAAAAAGGAATTCGTAGTGGGAACCCTTAGTAAATTACCCCATCTCATTTAGAATTTGGTATTGAATCAATAGCAGCTGCCATGTAAATTCTGGTTGGAGCCATTCTTGATAAGTAGATATTTCAAGTAAAATGAAAATATTTGAACTTGTAATTGAAAAAAATATGGAAGAGAAATGTTTATTGAATTTGATGATTAATCTTAATCAGTTATTTTCTAAGCTCTATGTATAGCAGAAATATATGTTTAAAAGGAACTTTTTTTTTAACAAAAACAGTTATATCGAAAAAATTTTGCCGCCAATAAATGTGGCATTTTTTTAAAGACATTTTATTTCAAAAGATACTTCTTTTTTCAAAATGCATTTTTAAAAATGCAGTTTTACATTACCCTTTGCAAACCTTAATTTAGGATATAAATAGTGTGGAAAAAAAGTATTACAAACTGACGTATATACTTAATATCTTTTTTATATAACTTTTAAGTATTCATTCAATCAAAAGTACATTAACACTATTTTTTATAAGAAAAGTTAAAATTATTTTGCAAACTTTTGGGCCGTTCTCTGTTTATTCGAGTTTTAAAACTGAAATGAGTTTCTTTGTAATCGAACATATATTTATTTAAGTCTTTTGATAGAATATAAAGGCAATCATTTTAAAAACAGAATTATTATTTGATTATAAAATTATACAAAAGAAAAAGTAATACTATTATTCTCAAGCGAAAAGTTTATGGAATCAAAAAAGTTTAATTTTGTGTAGTTAATAATATTTTTAAGTATAAAAGATATATTTGAAAATTTACATTTGTTTTAACATTAAGAATAATAGTTCTGATAATAAGAAGAGAAATAGCACTTAAAATCAAGCGTTATGTTCTGCAGATTTAAAGGTCTCACTGTGCCAGCTAGGTATCAAATCACAGATATTCGACCTGGCCAGGTCATGCTCTGCAGAAGGTGTTATCAATCTTTTCATAAATGCGTACCACTAAAATCAAATTAAACATTTTTTGGTTCCACCAGCAAAAATGTTAATTTTTTTTTTATTAGAATCATGTTTTCGTTTAACAATAAACATATCCATTTTACGCTATTACAGTGTTGAAAAATTATTTCTAAAATAATAAAGTACTAGTAATGCCGGCGGATATTCTACCCGTAAGAAATTAGAAACGGGTTTATTCATGAGATATCTTAATGTGATGAAAGACAAAACTGAATCACTATATGTGTATCCGCAATACAAAAAGAGGTATAATTATATACCCTGTTGTAAATATATTAAAAATGTGTCCAATGGTCGGCTTCGTTTTCAGTATATGATGTCATATGCATTATAAAGCTTGAGTCCAGTGTCGTTTTTTCTCTGACAAGCTTCCGATGCACTCACCCAGCATTGCTCTTTAGTTATCAGGATTATAATGATTTTACACAACACACAAATCCCAACGGCTCTACCGTGCTTAAAACACCGGTTCTCGTTAGATCACCGAAGTCAGGCAGCATCGAGCGCGGTTAGTACTTGGGTGGGTGAGCACCTGGGAACACCGTGTGCTGTTGGCACATTTTGCGCGCGGCCCCCGGTGGTTTGCGCGCTAGATTTGCACGCTGCCACAAACTGCCGCCGTGTTCATGCGGAGTACGATCAAGTTAAACATGTGGGTCCGTAAGTCCTTCCGAGAGGCTGGTGGAAGGGGAAGGAGGGTACGGTCCCTGTGGATGCCTCCCCCACTGGGTTCCGGTCTAAATTGGGTGGCACTTCCCGGCAGTCCAAACAGTTACCTTACACCTTTCTGGTAGGTCGGACGGTCTGGGTCTCAACAACAACAACACATAAACCGAATATACACCAAAAACTGACTTTAGCGTCGAGAAAACGTCAGCAATCACTTAAAACCATAACAACATACTACCTCAGTGTACATTGACACACGCAATAGTTCTGCCTATTTACAGAGCCATACATGCACTAAGACATACACACACACACAGGACCGTACAATCTATTCTTGATGACCACAGTAGTTCACTTGAAAATTCGTTGTAAATATTAATGCGCTTGTAAGCTGAAGTTCGTTAAAGCGTAAGTTCTTAGCTAATACGCCGTCTCTAACAAGCTTACAGAACGCTAAGGCTCCGGGAAACGCCTGTTAAGAACCACTGGTATAGTGAATAATTTGTTTAAATATTATATAAAACTTTGTTCTTGTCAGACATACAAGCTGGTGATGCTTAATACTTGTTGAAATTGCTTTTTGTGATTATGCTGATGGAATAGTCAATCTTTGTAAAATCACTGCTAAATGTAATAAATAACAAAAAAGTAATCAGCTAGCTAATGAAATTGAACATTTTTTTCGGCGAAGAAAAAAATGGCTTTATGAGAGACATCATAGATTTTCTTTTGATAAGATTAGTAAAGATAATTATAAGGCATATAATAAAAATTTTAACAAGAAAATTTAATCTTTAAAAAAGGATTACTATAGTCTGGAGCCCAAAAAACTGCGAAAGATATATTAATTATAATTATACAGGTTTGCCAAGGATAACCGCAGTTAATAAAATACGTATTAATACATTTTCGGTTAAGACTGAGTTGATTTATCTAATTTAATGAATAATATGTTTGTAAATGGGATAAAGTCCGGTAATTTTGATAAATCTAAATTATATTACGGATTTCTCATATTAGGATTCGTTCTAATTTGAATTAAACTCATGGGACTAAGAATTTTAAAATGGTCAAAAGTGTCAAAGGTAATAAATCTACTGGTGTTAATGGAAGGACTGTTAAAATGATGAAGTATTATTCGTTATTACTCTCATTTTATCAATTATATTTTTAAAAAAATTTGAGTTATTTTCCGGAAAACATGAAGATTACGAAAATTATCCCACTTTATAAAAGTGGGGATTTTAATGCTTTAGGGATTTCTTATTCTTCTTTCGATTTTTTTCTCCTAAAGTTTTAGAAATACCAGTCAATGTAGAAATTCAAAAATACATTGACCAAAAACATTTTTTGCAATCATTGTGAGTTTTGATAGGGTCTTAATATTGAATCATCGTATTTAGCTGTAATAATTTTATTTTCTAACTTTGATAAAAATAAGAAAACTCTTATTTTTTAGATATTTTAAGGAATTTCGAAACGATTGATCATGAAATTGTATTGCAAAAGCTTTACGCATATAATTTCCTCTGTACAGTTCATAACTAGTTTAAATATTGAAATCAATTGGTTAACATCGAAATCATAAATTCTTGTACTATGACTATACATTCTGTTATCCCCCAGGGTTCAAATTTTGGTTATTTGTAATTTCTCATTCATATAAACGACCTATGTAATTTATATTTTCACTGTCAGTTAAGGCTCCTTTGCTGATGACACTGACTTAATTTATTCTAAAAGTTATAATGATTTACCATGCAATATGAATGACGATATGAAGCGTTTAAAAAATTGGTTTTTAGCTAAAAAATTAAATGTTAATCTTCCAAAATCCACCTAACATGTTGTTTTCTTTATACATTAGTAACAATTCTTAGACATTAGATATCATTTGACTACATGTTTGATGCAAAATTTATATTTTTATCTTGTAATTGATTATGTTAAAATAATTAGATAAATAGTTAAAATAATTAGTTTTACATAGTTTCATCCGGAAAATCCCCCAATGTACAATTCAGCATTAAAAACATCGTGCGATAGATCTTATACATCATTATTTCACTGTTACATGAGTAAATTTATTGAAATTATATATATCAAAAGTCATGTTCTAGCCACATCAGATTTTTATTTGGTCTGAGGATGTTTTTTACTTTCCCTGCAATACATGGCAATGTATAGGAAAAGTATTGGAATCATGCCAGAAATCTCAAATCGAGTTTTCGACGGATCTACACGTTTCGAGACCTCTAGAATACGAAAAAAACATTTTAGCGTTACGTCTGTGTGTGTGTCTGTCTGTGCAATGTATGTATCCACTCTAACTAAAAAACTAATGGACCGAATTTCATAAAATTTGGTATGTAAGCCACTTAGGTGAGACCCTTAGGTGTAAGTCACTTAAGTGGTGCTGATTAGTTTTTGGTAATACTCGTAAAAACAGAACCCGCCTTTTTTTGCAAACTGACCCGTAAAAGTTTCACATGCCCACTCTAGCTAAAATATTAATTGACCAAATTTCGCAAAATTTGGTAGATAAGTTACTTGTAGGATGCTGTGGTGCTGATTAGATTTTGGTACAACTTGGAAAAGAACAACCTGCCTTTTTCTACGAAATGGCCCGCAAAAATCGCAAAAATTTAAAAAAAAAGGACTACGTTTGCTGAAATGTATGAATTAAGTTCTTGTGTTATACGCAATTTTTGACAAGGATATGAATGTAACACACTGCATTATGCTTTAGGACTAACCGTTCTCAAGATATTTGAGATTTCTTGAATTTTTGTTACGCTGATTTCGGAAAATTGTTCAATTACCAAATAAAAAAAATTGAATTAAAAATGCAAATTTAATTATATTTGGTGCAATTAAACTCAATCTAATGAATTATTAAAAATCAAGAAAATATAAATTTGATTCTGCAGGGAAAGTCATGTGCTGCCCACATCAGATTTTTCTAAACTGTATCCATTGATTCAATTTAATCACGACTGTTTCACTTGATTTTGCGTCACAGCATAACAAAACGCTATGACTTCTTATCTATGCGTCATCTCTCTATTTCTAAGAGTATTTCTTTTTTTATATGAAATTCTTAACTATTTCAAAATCAATCATAACATTAAATCCACTCGTTGTTATTCCTAAAGCTAATCATGAAATTTTACTTCAGAATTTTTTGTGGTTAGCTCCTATTAAATATATTAATCATAAATCCCTTAATATATCTGGTTTTTCTAACGTTTCATCTAAAGAGTATAAGTTTGAAAAGTCACCTAATTGTTTAAAAAATAAGTTGAAAAATTAACTTGATTTATATGCAGATGCAGAAGTACTATTTCATTATCCTGAGTACCTCATTTACTAACGATTGCATTGCACCTGTTGCAGATCTCTTCGTATTGATTCAGCTTATCGATCTGAATGGAATTATCCCTAAAACACGTTATAGTAAATTGTTTGTGTTCCAAGTTTATACAAGGCCAAACTCTATTCGCCGTCTCAATATCAGACTACAACATTCTCGAGAATATAAGGTTTCTATTTCCAAGTTTTGAATGGCAATAGCCCATTAGATAATCTAGGAGATTTAATGTTATGAGATCTGAAATAATCTAGGATATTTAATGTTATGAGATCTGAAATAATCTAGCAGATTTAACATTAGGAGATCTGAAATAATCTAGGAGATTTAACGTTAGGTCTTTTGGAGTTGAGAATATTAAACTCGAGTTTTCTTCTATTTTTATACAATATTTTTTTCGTTATTCTTGTTCTCTCTAGTATATATTCATATATAATAACTAGCAGTATACCAGTTCTTCGTTCAGAGCATATAATATAAAAAAACTTAAATTCACAATCATGGGCAAATTCCTATAGAATACTAAATGACAATGTTAATTAAAATATTCTATTAAAATATTCTTTTAAAATATTTAATTTAATTTTCTGAAAAATCTTAAGAATATCCATCCTCGCTCTGCAAAATTATCTTCACTGGCAGATCTGAAGAGTGAAATATCTCAATCCCATGTATAAACATATTTACATAAAATATGAAATTGAATCTATATATGCGAAACAAAAGAGATCAATCATGCATAAAGCATTGATTATGAAACACTTTCCAACTTCAATGCAATTTTATTTAAATATCTCTAAAATGCGATACATTCCTCGGTAATAGTTTTAAAATTATCACAATACTACATTAATTTATTACATTTGGAAACTTAAAACTTCATCGAAAAAAATGAACTTCATTCAAATAACGGCATTGAAATATAAATTGCCTGGTTTAAACATCCATAAAATGCGATACATTCTTCAGTAATATTTTTAAAATTATCATAATACTACAATAATTTATTATATTTGAAAACTTAAACGAAAACAACTGAAATTCATTCAAATGACGTCATAGAAAAAATAACACGCCAGACTCTTTATATAAAACCAGCATTTCATTCATTAACTTTTTCCCATTCTTTCATTCATCACAATACTATAATAATTTGTTTTATTTAAAAACTTAGAACCATGGAGGTGCAAGTAATTTAACTCTATGCTTAAAACTTCATCAAAAAACTCGTCTGCATCTATGTGTAAAATCAATGAATGTTTCATTCATATCAGCTATATTGCATACTCCATAAGTTAAATAATTTTGAGTCAAGGAAATGCGGCAATTCTTATACAACAACTCATTCTACATCTTTTGGTGTTTACATTTTCCATAAGTGAGAATTAGGCTTCGTTATGGAAATAATCAAAGTTTGCTGATCATTTAAACTCAAATATATTGTAATTGCGTTGTTTTAGTATGTAGATGAAGAGAATTTAAACAAAAATAAAGCGGTTTTAGGACGGATACACCACTCAATATGAATTAAAAAGAACTTTAAAAATCACGATTTTGACACAAGATGGATATCATATTTTATTTTTAAGTGGGTCACATGATCTCTTCATATAATGGTCAAGTGATCTCTTCATATAAAGGGTATGATTAATATTTTAATTTTTATTTGAAAAACTGTTGAATATATTTTGCTTAATTTTTTTATATATTTTATGGGATAATTTGAATATTTTCTAAAACTTTCGAGGCAATTTGTGAATTTTAAATTTGTTAAAAATATATTTGAAAAATTAGGTCCCATAGGGTTCAATGTATTTCATTTTTTCTTCCCGGGTTCAATCCAAAACTAATTGGGTGATATTCATTAATATTTCCATAGGTCCCACAGACCATCTGAAGAACATATTAAAATTTCATTTTGATAAAGTCATTTTCACGGCAGTTATCGTGCTAACGGACAGACAGACAGACAGGCAGAATGAACAAAGTCATAAACACTTTTCAACTATGTTGTAAAGTGTTAATAGAAGCACTAAAAAAGTATGGAATCCGTACTACTTATATTCCCGAATATTAGAAGATAACCCGTGAATTAATAGAAGATCACGCGTACTTCAACATATGAGTTTCTAAAATATTTGCCAAAATAAAACAGATAACGTAATAAATTGGAAATATCCATAATGTCGTAATCGTTAAACCTGAAAGCCCGAATAGATTACAATATATGCCAAAATGAAAGCGGTGAATTTATATGGAAAGCTATACCCATACTACTTATATCATCCTAAATTACGAAAGATGTACCCGTGTTTTAGAAGAGTACCCGTATTACAATATGAGCTTAAAATATTTGTCAAAATAAAACAGATGACGTAATAAATTGAAAATATCAATAACACGTACAGATAACCTCTACTACAACATACGAGTTTCTAACATCTAAATGACACTAAATCAATGAAAATGACGGATCATTGACAAAAATTCAATATCTTGGAAAGTATATAAATATCTACTATAAAAATAATTTATTTTATTTACTGTAAAAGTAGTAAATGCATTGCTTTATATAAGAAAAGTCATGTGCTGCCCACATCAGATTTTTTTAAATTATGACAAGTAAAACTGTAGCGAATGTAAAAAGTCCATTTACAAGATATCAAGGTTTTAATTCCCAGTTTTGCATGAAAGAAATAAATTAAGCAAGTTTTATATGCTTATGTTTTTAAATTTTAAACTTTGGGTTTCATTCGATTCTACATTATTTGTCTACATTATATTTTTTCTAAATCAAAAAAAGTTAAAATTTTCACATAGTTATATCCCGGATCTCTTTAAATGTAAAATGTATATATAAAATGTTCTGCCGATACTTGTAATCAATGTTAGAACATACATGGAAAGAATTCGATTACAGCTTTTAAATCATTTGTGCAACTAAGTAAGGGATCAGGTGTCGAAGTGTATCCATTAATATAAAGGAAAACTGTAAAAAATTTACTTTAAAAAACAAATATAAAAACAAGACAATCTTATATGAAATAAGAAACACTCTACAATTCAAAATTGGTATCAAATGAATTATGATTTATAACTTTAATACAAATAAAAAAAATCTGATGTGGGCAACACATGACTTTCCTTATATAATGTAATTAATTTACTACTTTTACAGTAAAAAAAAGTAGGTTTTTCTTATAGTAGATACTAATATTCTTTCCAAGATATTAAATTTTCGACAATTAGTCGTCATTTTTATCCATTTGGCGAGATTTTCGTTAATTTGGCAACATTTCAAAAAGTCGCCAAGTTGACGACATTCCGCCAAATTCGTCGCCAAAATCTGGCCATGCGTTATGCACTAAGAAATAAGTTATTCTTACAGCAGATAAATGACTATTGGCGTTCAAACACAAAAGTATTACTAAAAGTATATTTTTTCATGAATGGAATGAGCTAGTTCCACTAGAATGATGTAACCCAATTTATCGCATGGTATTACATATGAAAAGTGAACATGTTTCTCAATAGGAATTTTTTTTTATATGACTTTTTGATAATTTTTTTTTTAAAAATGAACAATATCTCGAGAACGATTCATGTTAGCGTTCTCAAATTTATGTCAATCGTTTTCTAATGAAAAATTACATAAGAAATGTCTATTTGCGTAACTTTATTAGTGGTTTTGATTTTTTGACGATTTTTTCAAAATTTCATTCGAAAATTTAGGGGGGTTCTTAACATTCGATTGCATATAAAAGCAATAGGCTTCCAGTGTTTACGGATTGTGATTTTTGTACCAAATTTGGTTCGAATCGGTCCATTCGTTCGTCAGTTATCGTCTCCACAGACTCACTGACACACACACACACATACACACACACACAGACATCACTTCAAAAATGTTTGATTCGTGATCAGAGATGCTTGAAACGTGCTCTCCCGTCGAAAACTCGAATTCGAATTTTCGACCCCGTCACAATACTTTCCTTATACATTATGTATATAAGGAAAGTAAAAACGCTTTTAATATAATTTACAGGAAGTAATATTTTAAAATAAATTCTTAAACTGAAAAATTCGTAAATTCTTAATAAAATAGGAGAAACGGATTAAGTTTATTGCGCGTTATATTAAGTAAAAATTGAATTACATAAAATATGTTTTTCTCAAATTTTATCTAGTTTTCCCTTTAAATTACATTATAGAAACACCAAAATATAAACCTCTTCTTAATATAAAATGTTGTTATTATACATAATATCCTGTTCAATATATAAAAAATATAAATAAATTCTTCTAAAATGTAAATTTCTTTTTTTTATAGAATTTTGTAAAACTAACGAAATGAACTCAATATGAATTTAAACTGTATTTATTGTCCTTTAACTTTGCAAATGAACTATATTGAAGACTGAGAAACAACTATGTAATTCAGTCAAAATGTACTAATGTGCTCATTCGCCTGTTTGAGCAAGTGATGGTGGTAAAGTAGCAGATTACAGCCGGCGGAGCTTCAGAGATCAATCAATACGTTGTCAGATTTATATCTAGGTGGCAGATATTCCTTCCATGGAGGTAGTCAATTCCTCTCAAAGCATCTGTCAGCCAAAACTTTATCAATCCCAATCCCACAGGTATATATGGATTTTACCATGACGTAGAATTTCAAACTAACTGGTCATCTCTTTCGGCATCCGAAACACCTTAGCTTCAGCAGACTCTATACAGATAACTTTTGCAAGTGGCTGAATATTTCTGTGAACGAATGTGGGCCACATTTCTGTCTCTATCAGCATTTCTCTATCAGCTGTCTCTATCAGCTGTTCTTCAAGAATTATCGTCATGGCTATGGAACGTCCATCAGGCATACGTATTTGCACGACATCGTCAAAAGAGCCAGACCCAAGTTTTTTGATAAATTTGGGTCTGACTCTTTTGAATTCTGAAGTTGAATTCTGTTTGAAATAACTGAATATTCCATCGCACCATTCTGTAATGTTTTTCTATATGGCCCATTTCCCCAAAGTTTCTTAAGTCTTGGAACCATCTTATTTCGTCCCAATTGATGTTGCTAAATATCTCGGTGTCGGAAATAATTGGAAATCAATTGATAATTGGATGTTAAATAGATATCTTTATGTTGACATATTTGCAACTAGATGTTAATAAATGCCTTAATATTAAATGTAAGGTTTTAGCGTAAAATTAGCGTAAAATCGCCAGATTTTCTTACTCAATCCAAACCTCGATTTGAAGTGAAAACCGATAGTTGCTCGGAGTTCTACATTGTTTTTAGTCTGTATTGTTAGAATATATTATTTTGTTTGTTGTATTTTATTTTATTGTCTATTTGTTACATTTTAAACAATGCACATTGATATTCTTGTAAATGGTGATTGTTAGCTATTTTGTACATGTTACGAAACATTTAAATTCGGAAATTGTCGACAATTCTTGGCGATATTTGAAATTGTGAATGTCAGTAATTGCATCTTTTATCTATACCGGGAAATTCGATACACAAATAAAGACAAATATTTATCATGCTTTGCCCAGTTCTAAGTTTATATAACTAATTTAAATTTTAATGACTTAAGACTTTTACTAAATACTTCGCCGATTCGGTAGTCGAGCGGTCAGGGGGCATGCGTTTCCGTCTGATTTCTGGATTCCCGGGTTGCGGGTTCGAATCCTGCCATCGGGTATGGATGTTGTCATTTCGAGGCCAAATCAGACTTCCACCCTTCAAGGAGCCTCTATGAAAAAGTGAAGCTGCAAATCTCCTCCCCTTCGTCATGGGATACCCTGAGGGGTCCTGTGGACGTGGTGCGTTGGCGCTCCTTCACCACGGGGGAATTAGTAACGAACGAACTAAATACTTCAATATATAAAATTTAATACTAGTTTAAATTATAACTATGATTTAAAATAATTTCAAACTCATTAACATTGCTACTCTCAAGTCCCTGTTTTAATACCAATTACATGATGCGCTTCGCTCTAAGTCCTGTGTAATCATACTTGTCCAAACTATCGTTCGCATTCGGTATGCTGACAGCATTTAGTGGAATTTATGTCAATACTAAAAAATATGATGTGGACAGCACATAACTTTACTGATTCAAATTAGTTTCCTCTTTATTTCTTTAATAATTCATTAAATTGCTTTTTATTGCACAAAATAACGCGCATACTTATTTGAAATGACACTTAATTTGGACTTTTAATTCAATTTTCGGTTTCCCGTGGTATCTGGACGTATTTTTAAAAGCGGCGTACTAAAATGCAAAGAAAAATATCTCTTGAACGACTGGTCTTAGAGCATTGGGGTTGGTCTTAAAAATCATCGTTTAAAATTGTGTATAAAACAAGCATTTAATGGATACATTTGAGCTCAACTAATCCATTGTTTTAGATTTTGAAGATTTTTACGTTTCATTTAGCAAAAAATGGCAGGTTTTATTCCCCGAATCGCATCAAAATCTGATCAATCCAGGATAAATACAAACACACATACAGACACACGTCGTTACAAAAATATTTGATTCGTAATCGGAGATGCTCGAAACGTGCTCTCATATCGAAAATCTTAATTCGAATGTTTGACATAGTTTCGACAAAACTTTCCCTATACATTATACTATGTATATAAGGAAAGTAATAGTATTTGACCACCGCTCGTTATTCATATCAATTGGATCATTATATCAAAACATTCTAATAAAATATTTAATTTAATTCCCATGAAAGAAAGCATATACATCTCTGTTCTCACTATACAAAATTAATTTCATAAGTAGATCTGAAGAGTAAAACATTCTGGTCCTGTGTGTATATACTAAACAATTTAATTCACAAAACAATATGGAATTGGGTCAATATATGCCAGAATGAAAACGCTGTGAAATTGGATCAACATATGCCAAAATGAAAGCGCTACAATGATTTCAACAATTGGCTAAACTTTATATGAATTTGAATAAATTTGGCACATTAAGACAGATAACTTAGGATATCATAATTCAGTCATAGATGTAATTTCCTAAAATATATAAATATTCCTTCATTATTTAAATCGAAAAAGATTAAAAAATTATTTGCTTATAAACTCAACAATCTTGTTTCTTTTTTTCGGGATTAATTCCATTTCTTAGCAGCATGATATCATGTTTTTTTTTTCAAATAAATTTGCAGAAAACTATTATCTGCATAATGCTATTTCTATAGGAGGTTCGTTTTTTAATACTCTCCAACACAGTTCTAAAGAGTTAATAACTTTGTTTATTCTGTCTGTCTGTCCATCCGTTCGCACGATAATTGCGTTAAAAATGTATTTATCACAATGGAATTTTAGTATGTTCAGACAGTCTGTGGAACATATAGGAGTGAAAAGGAATAATATCACCCAATTATTTTTGGATTTTACCCGAGTTGAAAACATGAAATACATTGAACCCTATGGGACGTAATTTTTCAAACATTTTTTAAGCGGAGTTAAATTCCACATATTGCTTCGAAAGTTGTAGGAAATATTCAAATTATCATGTAAAATATGTAAAAAAAAATTCAAAATATGTTAGGTAGTTTTTATATAAAAATTGAAGTAATATTTACACCCATATAATATAAAGGTATCATGTAACTCATTTCAAATTTGAATATGGCATTCATGTTTTTCCCGTATAAAAACCGTAATGTTTGAAGATCTTATGAATTTATGAGTATTTCATTCATCCTAAAACCTCTTTAACTTTGTTGTAAAATGTTAAAAATAAAAAGCGTTTATGATTTTGTTCATTCTGTCTGTCTGTCTGTCCGTTAGCACGATAACTACCGTAAAATGACTTAATCAAAATGAAATTTTAGTATGTTGTTCAGGGGGTCTGTAGGACCTATGGGAATACAAATGAATAATATCACTCAATTAGTATTGGATTGAACCCGGGTTGAAAAAATGAAATACATTGAACCCTATGAGACCTAATTTGTCAAACATTTTTAAGCAGATTTAAAATTCACAAATTGCTTCGAAAATTTTAGGTAATATTTAAATTATTCCATAAATTATATAAAAAAATCAGCAAAATATATTCAGTAGTTTTTAAAATAAAAATTAAAATAATAATTACACCTCTTATATGAAGCGATCATGTGACCATGATATGAAGAGATCACGTGGCCCATTTCATAATGAAATATGGCATAGGAATTGGAAAATGTTTATGAATGAAATACTGCTTTTATAGAGAGAGAGAGTCAGGAGTGTTATTTTTTCTATGATATCATTTGAATGAATTTCAGTTGTTTTCGATGAAGTTTTCAAATATAATAAATTATTGTAGTATTATGATAATTTTAAAAATATAACCGAGGAATGTATCGCATTTCAGAGATGTTTAAACCGGGCAATTTATATTTCAATGCCGTCATTTTAATGAAGTTCATTTTTTTCGATGAAGGTTTAAGTTTTCAAATATAATAAATGAATGTAGTATTGTGATAAGTTTTAAAATATTACCGAAGAATGTATTGCATTTTAGAGATGTTTAAATAAAATTGCATTGAAGTTGGAAAATGTTTCATAATCAATGCTTTAAGCATGATTGATCTTTCTTGTTACATATTATCTGTGTATCCAAATTCTGTTCCAACGCAATTACAATATTTTTTTGGTTTAAATATTCACTAAACTTTGATTATTCCTACAACGAAATCTAATTTTTATAGATTGCAGAAAGTAAGTGAACCAAGTGATTATAAGATGATTTGTTTAAGTTCTACTGAATTTTTATCGTGCAAAATTAGTTAGCTCTGGAGTCTCATATATAAGTGATATGAATGAAATATTCATTGATTTTACATGAAGAATCAGGCACTTTATAGCATTAACACGTTATAACGATTCATATGTCAGTGACATTATATGAATAGAGTTCATTTTTTCGATGGAGTTTCAAATTTCCATGTTTAATGAATTATTGTAGTACTGTGATAATTTAAAAATATCAGTGCTGAATGTATCGCATTTTAGAGATGTTTAAATAAAATTGCATTTCAGTTGGAAAGTGTTTCATAATGCATGATTGATCTTTCTTGTTGTTAATATATTGAACACTCCTAGTCGTAGAAACTCAAAACATTGAATAAAATTTAAATAAATATTTTTTGCGGTTACCCATAAAATCTCATGAAATTTGGCGCAGTCGTTCTCCCGTGATAATCAGACAAACAGTCAAACGTATCTACCGGCAGATTTTCAATTTTATTTATATATATGATTTGTTATGCCTCAATTGCACTAAATGCCAATTCGTCTACGATTTTGGGAGTACATAGAGATATACAGCAAAATCATTTAGTGCTCATCTCTATACACACTATGTGACCAAAAATACCTGGACGCTTGTTCGACTGTAAACAAATTTTAATATGAAATACATTAATATGAAGTTGATTTAATCCTTGCATCCATAACAATCTTGAGCTTTCTACAAAACTTTTCACCTTTAAAATGTTAGTGTTATATTTACTAACGAAACTTTGTCATGAAATTGAGATTAAGATTATGTGCAAGTCCCTTGTTTAAACTCGTAAAATCTAGAAACAATCACATAATTTATCTTAAAATACCTTAATATCGTCTAATTTATTCTCATGTCCAGGCCAAAATAATCCCGTCTTCATACTAATTAATATTAGATCTGACCGCAGCTTGCAATAATTTTAAAACATCATTATAGTAACAAGTATTTGTAGTAAAGAGACGTTTATTAATTGCGTGTAATTTATCTCTTAGCACAAAATCACGGAAGACAGCCTCGAGAATTAATTGCCACTCCTTAACACATATTACCTTAATGCAAGCTTTAACTTGACATGTAACCTTCAGTGCTTGCATTTTGACGTTTACGTCAAAAGGAATTTAGAATAGCTTGAAAATTGTTATGGTTAAACTAGATTGTGATAATAAAATTTGCATTTTTCTGTAAATTACAAAAATTTAATGCAAGCTGTACATAAATATGTTTTTGAAGATTTGATGATTTTTGATTTCAAATATCTTAGGGCACGGGTAACGGAGTCAATCATAAAGAACACGTGACGAGGACGAAACGGAAGTAAGTAAACGGAAGTGACGTCATATTGTTACGAATGCCTAGCAAGAAACCATTGTTATAATTTGAACATCCGTGCCTCATGATTTGGTTGACAAATAATTCGGCAATTTTGGCAAATAACTTAAATAATCACCAACTCAGTGATATATTGATAAAAACTTTTCACATCTTGTAGATTAGGGGCGCGGTAGCCCATTGGTTAGCGCGCTGGAGTTGCACTCGGTAGGCCCGGGTTCGATTCCAGCCACTGCCAAAAAACTGCCGCCGTGTTCATGCGGAGTACGATCACGTTAAACATGTGGGTCCGAAAGTCCTTCCGAGAGGTTGGTGGTAGGGGAAGGAGGGTACGGTCCCTGTGGATGCCTCCCCCACTGGGTTCCGGTCTGAATTGGGTGGCACTTCCCGACCGTCCAAACAGTTACCTTACACCTTTCTGGTAGGTCGGACGGTCTGGGTTTCAACATCAACATCTTGTAGATTGGTTAAAATTTTCATGAGTTACGTACTCTTTTTAGAACTTTGCATAAACTCACCATCATTCACTTGGGTTGTTGGCATGATACGAGAAAAGATATTTTCCGAACTCAATACGGAATCCAAAATAAAAAATGTTCTTCTGATTTTATTGATTCTAAGTTTTTTTGTCTTTCGATCCAGACCATCCGACATACCAGGAGGTTTACGGTATCTGTTTGGATGGCCGGGACACTGTTGACTAAATTAGAACGAAACCCAGTGGGAGTGGCATCCACAGGAACCGCGCGTACCATCCTTTTCCCCTACTAATAACTTCTCGAAAGTTCTCTCAGAACCACAGATTTAAAGTACCCGTGGTCCACTTAGACACAGATATAGTTCAGACAGAGCTGGGAATCGAACTCAGGTCTTCCCAATAAAATATCCGTGCCTTAAGAATTAGATATACTTTGACAAAACTTACGCTCTCTTAATAGTGAAAATCGTATAGAAAATTGATTGGAAAAAAAAAATCAATTTCACCATTAAATAACTGTATTTGAAAGAAATTCATCTTACTTCAAAATATTGTATAGAGATAGTAGAGATCTCTATCTATTAGTGTTTTCTATCTTGGAATAATCTATTTCTCAATATAGGCTGTTGATATAGATTCGACTATTATCTCTATAGCATATATTCAGAAATCGATGATTCAAAGAATGATTTTGAACTGGAAGTAGAAATTCTTAGAGAACACCCAACCGTCTCCTGAATTGGTGCAATATCTTTATCAATTATCATTTAAGCTCAATCAATTGCTGGTCCTGGAACGCAGCTGTTTCAAGGAAGGTTTATGGTAAGATCCCAGATGGGAAGTATGCTTTGCACCCCTAAATATCTACATATTCCTTAAACAAATTATATTATAAAAATAAATTTAATTTACTAAAAAATTTAAATTAAAAACTCGAAGTTTAAAAGTATAATTATACCTACAGAAAAACTTATATTTTTGAAAAATAAAACTGTTTTAAAAACTAAATGTAAAATTTATTTCCACAGTTCAAAACTAACGTTTTTATATTCCTAATCTAAGCGAATCAAAATCCTCCCACTGATCTCTAAAAACTCCCAGGGTTTATATACATAGCTTTAAAACTAGCAAATTAATGTTTGCCTGTACATAAAAAGTTCATTAAAAATTTAGAAAACAATTTAAAATCTCTTTAACATTTTGCCCCCTTAAGCAGTTCCACCCACGCGCATTTTTAGAACACTGCAAATGTTTTTCCAGGAGCCCATTCCATTGGAATGTTTCTTTGTATTTTTACATTCGCCTAATATTCAGAAAACTGCTGAATATTTAGGCTTCCTCGTTATCAAACTGCTCTGGTTTTTTTTAAAGAAGTAAAATATAAGCGTCAAACTCACGTAAAATGTTGATAGCAAAACCAAGGAAAATTTATACCTCCCTGTTAACTACTATACTGAAAAAATATGTTACATAAAAAATCTGATGTCGCGCAAAACATGCCTTTCATCCTGTAAATACATTACACTTTGTTTTCTGACACAAAATAATACATGTATGGGACGGTTGTTTGAAATAATGTGAACTTTGCATGTTAAACATTCATACATATATATATACACCTAATATGTTTATGTGTGTATATATATATATATATACGATATGATACAGTATTCTAATAGTTTAAATTTTTATCTTCTCTAGGTATTTTACAATATCGCTCTAACATCAGTGCATATTGGATACATATATATATATATATATATATGTGTGTGTGCGTGTGTGTGTGTGTATGTATGTCAGTTTTTCAGGTGAGTAGTTTACAAAAGACGACTCCACTCTGCACAACCACATAATTTTACTTAAGACATTCTGTTATACGTACTGGTTTTAAGCTATTTACATCAATTTAAAGTTGAAGATATCTAACATCACAAATAATCGTCTTTGCATGCTCCTTTTCCGTATCTGTACTTCGTCCTTGCTGTCTCACTTTCGTCTCCGTCTCGCTCTTGATTCCGTCTTGCTTTCGTCTAAGCAATCAGTAGCGTCTAAGCGAATAAGGGCATCTCGTCCTCTCTCGTCTGAGTGACCTCCGCGATTCAACTCCTCCCTCCTTCCTTCCTTCTTTTCTTCTCTTCTTCTCGTCTGTCTAGCGTCGACTCCTTTATATAGTATCTCGCTGTAGGTGGCACTGCCCTCTAGTGACGTCCTCTACCGTCCTGGTTACCAAAATCCCCCCATATATATATATATATATATATATATATATATATATATATATGAAAAAAGTACAATACGTGGAAAGAAGCCAACTGGAGTATACGAATAGGTCTGGGGAAATTGTGACCCTCAGTTCCCGGTTACAAGTCGACTTTTTACTCCATTGGAAACGCTCCCGGAGCCGGTATAAGCCTTTGGCCTTATTTCCAGGAAGCATCAAAACAAAAAACGCACCCTAACCGAAGAAACGCGGACAATGTGGAACCACCAAAGTAACGGTTTGCAAACGAGTTTGAAAAAAATGGAAATCGTAACAACCACCCTTGTATGAAAGTTTTAAGCGTCACACCACATGTCGATCGAGCCATTCGGAAAGAAAAGGGAAAAAAAGCGCTCGTAGTCAGTAAATGCGTTGCCATCAGGAATTATATATCGAAGGTGTTGCCAACATCAGGTCGAAACGCATTTTTAGCTTTCTTGTACACTGCATTGTAATAATGTTTGATGAATTCCATAGGAATATTTTGTCTTAATGCCTCTCCGATGAAGATTGCGTCGCACTTGACACAATAATTTTTGTAAGTATGCATGCGTGCGTTACGTAAGAAATGATTCACCATGACGTTACAAAATATAGCAAGACTCATATTTGATTTCCAATTGATGACGTAATTGATTTCCATGTCAAAATGCTTACGTTTGTCGTATAGACGGGTGTAAGTGGATTCGTTTTCCTTGTAATTGATATTATTATCGAGATAATTAATCTCATTCCTTTGATCTACGTTGGCCTCAATAAGTTCCAGATTTGAAGGGTAAAAACCGAAGTCGAAGTTATTGCTGGATTTATTTAGTCCAGTTAAGACATCGTCAATGAAACGAAAATTTGGCATTTCGTTTAAAATATGTATACCCTCTACGTATTTATTGAGGTATAGGTTCGCCAGCATGGATGAACAACCTCCTCACATAGGTATACCCTTCCATTGTTTATAGTATTCAATGCCGTTAAATAAGGAATTTTCGTGAAGAACTATTTTCAGAATTGCCTTAAATTTATTGAAAGCAATGTATTTTTGCATGTTGTAGTTCCCATGAATCTCGACGATAATGTCGTAAAGGTCTTTCAGTTTAATATTATTAAAGGGGTCCTTAAAATCGTAGCTTTTATATATCATATGTGTAGGATGATTTCTTATATTATTAATCACCTCCGTACTAATAAATGCTAGAGAATGAAATCCTGCTTTTATAGAGATAGTCAGGCGTGTTATTTTTTCTATGACGTCATTTGAATGAATGTCAGTTGTTTTGGAGATGAAGTTTTCAAATATAATAAATTATTGTAGTGTTATGATAATTTTAAAAATATTACCGAGGAATGCATCGCATTTTAGAGTTGTTTAAACCAGGCAATTTATATTTCAATGCCGTCATTTTAATGAAGTTCATTTTTTTCGATGAAGGTTTAAGTGTTCAAATATAATTATAAAAAAATCTGATGTGGGCAACACATGACTTTCCTTATATAATGAAATGAATTTACTACTTTTACAGTAAAATAAATAGGTTTTTCTTCTAATAGATACTAATATCCTTTCCAAGATATTGACTTTTCGACAATTAGTCGTCATTTTCATTGATTATCGTCATTTTTATCCATTTGGCGAGATTTTCGTTAATTTGGCAACATTTCAAAAAGTCGCCAAGTTGGCGACATTCCGCCAATTTTGTCGCCAAAATCTCGCCAAGCGTTATGGACAAAGAAATAAGTTATATATATATATATATATAAATATATATATATATATATATATATATATAAACTTATTAGATATTGAATTTTCGACATATATTATATAACTATTATTATATATTTATATATTATATAACTTATTAGATATTGAATTTTCCACAATTAGTCGTCATTTTCATTGATTTAGCGTCATTTTTATCCATTTGGCGAGATTTTCGTTAATTTGGCAACATTTCAAAAAGTCGCCAAGTTGGCGACATTCCGCCAATTTCGTCGCCAAAATCTCGCCAAGCGTTATGAACGAAGAAATAAGTTATTCTTACAGCAGATAAATTGGCGTTCAAATGCAAATGTATTACTCAAAGTATCTTTTTTCATGAATGGAACGAGCTAGATCCACGAGAATGATGTCACCCAATTTATCGCATGATATTATATATGAAAAGTGAACATGTTTCTCAATAGGAAATATTTTTTTTCTATTTTATTTGACATTTTGATATTTTTTTTGAAAAATGTGCAATATCTCGAGAACGGTTCATGTTAGCGTTCTAAAATTTATGTCAATCGTTTTCTAATGAAAAATTACATAAGGAATGTCTATTTACGTAACTTTATTATTGGTTTTGATTTTTTGACGATTTTTTCAAAATTTCATTCGAAAATTTAGGGGGGTTCTGAACATTCGATTGCGTATAAAAACAATAGGCTTCCAGTGTTTACAGATTGTGATTTTTGTACCAAATTTGGATTGAATCGGTCCATTCGTTCGTCAGTTATCGTCTCCACAGACCCACTGACACACACACACACACACACACACACACACATACTTTCACACACACACACACACACACACACACACACACACACAGACATCACTTCAAAAATGTTTGATTCGTGATCAGGGATGCTTGAAACGTGCTCTCCCGTCGAAAACTCGAATTCGAATTTTCGACCCCGTCACAATACTTTCCTTATACATTATGTATATGAGGAAAGTAAAAATGAAATACATTGAACCCTATGGGACCTAATTTTTCAAACATTTTTTAAACAAATTTAGAATTCACAAATTGCTTCCAAATTTTTAGGGAATATTTACATTATCCCATAAAATATATAAAAAAAATTTCAGTAAAATATATTAAGTAGTTTTTTAATTAAAAATTATTTAATATATTGAAAAAAACAAATTCAATTAAATTCTGGACTTTTGGGATATCCTCCAGAAAGAAAAATATATATATATATTATATAATAAATATCTTTCCATGAGTTTAATCATTTTGTATATGAGAGAGGCTTCACATTTTAAAATAAACTTGGTAGATAACAATTTTTCAAATTTTTTTTTAATTTTATATAACTCTTCATGATATACTTATTTGATGGCATTTTTAATGCACTTTCCTACGTCCAAATGAGTTAATATTTGGTACACAGCTTAAATTTGTTGAACATTTTATTCTACAAAAATTTGGTGGATCTTTAAATATAGATCCTACATTTCTTACGAAATGGCCTGCAAATAATCCCCGTTCACTTCTATAAATCATTGTTGTAATATTGTTAAAAATTCTGATGTGGGCAACACATGTCTTTCCCTGCAAACTCATATTCACGTTCTCTTTATTTCTTCAATAATAATTTGAGTTTATCTGCACAAAATAACAGCCATAAGTATTTTAAATGACATTGAATTTGCACGTTAAACTTAATATTTTGGTTCTCATTTGATAGTTGGACTTATTGTCGAAGGTGACGTAGCGAAAACGCGAAATAACTAGAATATCTGAAGAACGGATAGTCTTAGAGTAATGGGGTTAGTCTTATTCTTTTTGTTGTCAAAAATCACGTATAAAATAGGAATTTAATTGATATAATTGAGCACACGTAGTCTTTTATTTTTATATATAACGATTTTAGAAGGCCATGAGTAGTTTCAACTAAAATGATTTTACCAATGTTGCGCAGAAGGAACTTACACATAAACGGATCAATAAAAAGTGACTTTTCGTAATCAGTATCCTCAAAAATGTCTAAAATTTTGAATTTTGTGCAAAGGTGTGTTTTAATTTCCCTAGAATACATGATGACACATAGAGTAATTATTAGAATCACATCGGAAATCTCTAGAGTTTTCGACGGATCTGTATGTTTTGGGACCTGTTGAACATGAAAAAACTATTGTTAGAGTGAAGTCAGCGTGGGTGTGGGTGAGATGATGTCTGTATGATCAATCTATGTATCCACTCTAATTGGCATACTAACAAACCAAATTTCTTAAAATTTGGTAGATAAAGTCACTTGTGGTGCAGATTAGACCTGGTGTTGATTAGATTTTGATATGATTCAGAAAAAAGAAACATGTCTTTCTTTGAAAAATGACTCGCATAAATCATATGTGTCCACTCTAACTGAAAAACAAATTGACCCAATTTCACAAAATTTGGTAGATCAGTTAAATGTGGTGCTGATTAGATTTCGGTACGAATCGGGAAAAAAAAATATGTTTTTTTTTTTTTTTTTTTTTTTGCAAAATGGCTTCCAAAAATTGTCAATATCTAAAAAGACTGCATACACTCAAATATATCAATTAAATGTTGATTTAAAAGTGATTTGTGACGACAAAAAAATCTGATGTGGGCAACACATGCCCTTCCTTATAAAATGCTATGAATTTACTACTTCTGCAGTAAAAATGTAGGTTATTCTTATAGTTGATACTTATATTCTTTCCAAGACATTGAATTTTCATCAATTAATCGTCATTTTCATTGATTTAGCGTCATTTTAATTCATTTAGCGAGTTTTTCGTTAATTTAGCAACATTTAAAAAGTCGCCAAGTTGGCGACATTCCGCCAAATTCGTCGCCAAAATCTCACCAAGCGTTATGGATGGAGAAATAAGTTATTCTTATAGCAATTAATTGCCTGGTTTAAACATCTCTAAAATGTGATACATTCCTCGGTAATAATTTTAGAATTATCATAATACTGCGATAATTTATTATATTTGAAAACTTTATCGAAAACAACTGAAATTCATTCAAATGACGTCATAGAAAAAATAAAGCGTCTGGCTCTCTCTATAAAAGCAGCATTTCATTCATAAATAATATATCATTCATGTCATTCGTCACAATACTATAATAATTTATTTTATTTAAAAATTAAGACCATGGAGCTACAAGTAATTAAACTCTATGCGTAAAACTTCATCGAAAAAAATCATCATTCTCTTTGTAAAATCAATGAATATTGCATTCATATCAGCTACGCAGACTCCATGGACTAAATGATTTTGTGTTAAAGAAATACAGCAATTCTAATACAACTCATTCTACATATTTTGCTGTTTACATTTTACATAGGTGAAAAATAGGCTTCGTTGTAGAAATAATCAAATTTGGATGAGCATTTAAACTCCAATTTATTGAAATTGCGTTGTTTCAGTATGTAGATGCACAGAATTTAACAAAATATAAAGTGGTTTCAAGACGGATACAACACTCAATATGAATTAAAAAGAACTTAAAAAATCACGATTTTGAAACAAGATGAATGCCATACATCATTTTGAAGTGGGTCACGTGATCTTTTCATATCATGGTCACGTGATCGCTTCATATAAGAGGTGTTATTATTATTTTAATTTTTATTTAAAAAACTACTGAATATATTGTGCTGAAATTTTTTTTATATATTTTCTGGAATAATTTGAATATTACCTAAAATTTTCAAAGCAATTTGTGAATTATAAATCCGCTTAAAAATGTTTGAAAAATTAGGTCTCATAGGGCTTAATGTATTTCATTTTTTCAACCCGGGTTCAATTCAAAACTAATTGGGTGATATTATTCATTCATATTCCCGTAGGTCCTACAGACCGTCTGAACAACATACCAAAATTTCATTTTGATTAAGCCATTTTTACGGCAGTTATCGTGCTAACGGGCAGACAGACAGACAGAATGAACAAAGTCATAAACACTTTTCAACTTTGTTGTAAAGTGTTAAAAAGTGATGTGCTGCCCGCATCAGCTTTTTCTCTGCAAGAAATGAGCTTTAAAAGTCTATAAAAACCCATCACCAATGGCTAACAAAACCCCTACAAAAGTCAGATTGAACTTTGTCAAAACAAATAAAAATATTTTTCAGTCTAAACTATGAAGTTTCTGTTAATAAAGTATTAATTTCCTTATTTAATATTTGGTACTTTTCTTCTGGATAAACATACATTATGTAAGAAACAACAAAACTGGATAGTAAATGTATTCCTTTATCAATAAATTAATTTAACAACAAATGCTTTATTAATTGTCTATAAATTGCTCAATTGAAACAAAACTAAAGCTTTCATGAAATATTTACGCAAATGAGCATCATGTGTTTATTATTTGCACTAACCTAATGCAATTCACGTACATATTCTATGCTCTGTACGAGGAAATGAGCAATTCCTATAAAAAACCTCAAAGTAAAGATTGCATATAAATATGTGAGGCCATTGGGAAGAAAGCTATTTAATTACAATTTGATATGTCAAAATTTGAATGATTCAGTCGAACTGAATTGTGATTGCAAATCCAATAAATATTGTAATGGAGATCTAGGTTACGTCATTAGTGGAGATATTAGTGTCATCGAAAATAAGGATTTGATAGCGATTTTTGGAAAGGGAACTAAATACCGTATACAGAATTATAATAACATAGAACAACTTTTTAAAGCCAATTTGGATGAATTTATATACAGAAATGCCGTTAAATATAGTTTACCTACAACAACTTTTAACGAATGGCGTTAACATATTAATCAAGGTTTTGTATCTTGTTGTGGTAACAATTAAACTTCAAAAGAAAAACTACATCTGGATTATAAATATTTAAATAATATTAAAAACAAATATGTAATCACTTACGTAGATAAGGTAAGTTCCAATTATGCATTTACATGCAAACAGTTTTATATAAAGGAATTGAAGAAGTGTTATGAAAATACAGATCTGTACATAGAAATCAAGCAGCAACCAATTGTAATCGAAAATAAAATAAAAGCGATGCATAAAAAAATCAATATTCTGCTTAAAAATATCAATTTTCCTTACTTGGTTTTAATACCAAAAATTCATAAAAAACCTATTCGATTCAGACTTGTTACAGTTGGTTTTAAAACTTATTTGACATTTGCTAATAAAAAACTGTTGTTGATTATGAAACCAGTACTTAAGCAAATCAAAAGTATGGGAGCTTGTATGATTACCCACAGTTTGGAAGTAATAGAAACATTAAAGCATATACCCGAACGCATTTACCTAAAAAGTTTTGACTTCAAGGACTTATTTAATAATGTACATCTAAACAATCTGTATGATATCCTAATTGCAACTTATGAAAGATATGATATGCAATCATATATTGAGATCAACAAATACAAATCTATTGTAAAAATAGTGATATTTGAAAACATTTTGTTTAATGGCTCCAGATATTATAAACAAATCCATGGAATTCCTATGGGTGGTGGATGTTCGTCGATATTGGCTGATGTTTACTAACATTGGTTCGAATCAAAGTCACACATTAATAATGAATTAATATATATGAGATACGTTGATGATGTTATAACAGGTGCAACAGACCCCAATTATCAATTCGATTTTACATTTTATCCTGAAGATTTAAAACTAATCGAGACAATAGAAAGTGATCCAAAGGAAATTAACTTCCTAGATCTCAATATTAGATACAACGACCAGGATCACATTATATTCAATATATATGACAAACCAAAAAATTTTGATATAAAGATCAATTATCTGACACATTTTAATAGCAATATATTCCGTAATGTTATTATACAATATCTAAAAAGACATCAACGAATCATCAACAATGAAAAGTAAAGAATAGATAGAGATATATTTGTGATAAGGGAAGCAATGCGACAAAAGTATCCTAAGGCCTTTTTAAAGCGTCAACTAAATGATCATTACAAAAATAAATATTCACAAGTACATAACATCATGGAAGTTTGTAATGACGAAATGGCAACAAAAAGAAATAGAGATTTGGATTACGATTTTATGACTATTTTCACTCATGGCGAAAGAAGAAACAACAGAATGCTCTAATGATTTGATATGGGAAAGTGAAACATGGTATGGTTTATGACTGTTTGTAATAATGAAGGGGAAGGATGAATTCTTCTTATAGTGTCTTTGGATTCTGACAAAGTTCTATAGGAATTAGGTATCATTTTTTCCTTACTCCTTTGAAAAATCAAGGTCTATTCATTCAAGGTACATACAATGGAGAAGAGCTACGGGAATTGTGGCCATTCCGGGAGTGTGCCGCGGCCTAGCAGCATGCTGTAACCGGGGATTTAAGGGGTCACAACCCCCCTTAGGCTTTTTTAGCATATTGCCCGCTAGCCTTCCCATCCATTTTTATTCCATTTGTATCCTAATTCTATCTTATTTTATTAAATTTCCTATAATGAGGAAAATGCTGCATTGCGCATTTCATTTATATGATTTTTATCTCGAACCTTTTAATCTTTTAACAATTTTTTTATTATATATATATATATATATATATATATATATATATATAAATATATATATATATATATTAGCAGTTATAATAATCTGTATCAATTTAAATAGTATTGAGCTTCTCTATATATCAGTAAATATTTTAATTATGTCTTTTAGTTGCTTAATTAGCTTAATACAACTTGTTCCAAACCAAAAAATTAAGAGAGAAATTATGTTAATGCCTTTTAATGATTTAACGCGATTCGCATCTCTGTGCTAGAAAATTGAAAACTGATAGATAAAGAAGCATTATAGAATTTATAATTAAGCAGTCTAAGCAGAAATTAAAAATACATTTTTGTATGATTTGAATAAAATGCCAACTAATTTCAGCCAATTTCGTGAGGAAAATAAACTTGTGGTCCCTACGGTACTACATTTTTCTTCTTCAATAGAATTCATTTTAATATTAATATATTGGTGGGTTAAGTGTCATTTCCTCTGCTCTTGAAATGCACAGACTTTGGACCCTACAACAGTTTTGATAATATTTTTTTGCTATATGAACATAATAGAATATCAATAACCTGTGTGACATGCATTTTACTTAACCATTTTCATTTATTATTAAATCATTTTCTAAAACACGGAAACGAACCTCAAATAGTTTCTTTTTGTTTCGTATACCTCCTGTATTTACGGTCGGAATCACTCACAATTTTATATTTAGCATAATTTTGATATCTGAAATCTTATGATGGCGAAGAAAAAATGGGTGCTGCAATTTGAATTTTCGAAAATAATGAGCAACTAAATATGTAGGCTACCCCTTATACTGAATAAATACACATTAATTTATTGTAGACGTTATTACGAGCCTAATAATAGATTTAGTTTGACTATGTGAATCGAATAATGAGCGATTTTCCAATTTTTATTGTTGGGGGGAAAACTGTACCCTCTTCTATATGACAGTCCGTCAACTAAAGTGACAATCAATTTATTATTTGTCAAAACTCTGGTCACGCGTATTTTGAATTAAATACATGCGTAAGGAATAACTGATCGCCCCTGCGGCAGCAAAGACATCTGATCAAAGATGCTTGGAACCTGTACAAGAATTATAAGAACAGAGCCGAAGCTAGCTTTTGCTCTAAGCTTATAATGCCGGACTTGTAAGCACGAGGTGCGGAGTTCGGTCCTGGCGACGCTCAATCACCACCTCTCGACGCTCAATCTCACCTCTCAACACGAGATGGCAGCACCACACGAAGTCAGAGGCCTTGCCACCTTCCTGGTTGACCACGACTGACGTCACGCCCGACGTACCACGCCTCCCGGCCTTTCAGTCCCTCAACTGAGTCTCCGATGGGGACACGCGGGTGTTTCAGGAATGGTCCCCCTCCTCGCCGAAATTCGACCCGGGCTCCTCATCAGGTGGGGGAGTGTGCGGCAGCAAAAACATCTGATCAAAAATGCTCGGAACCTGTACCCTAATTAAAAGAACGGAGCCGAAGCTAGCTTTTGCTCTATGCTTATAATGTCGGTCTTGTAAGCACGAGGTCCCGAGCTCGGGACTGGCGAAGTATAATCGCCACACCCCGATAAACACAGTTAGACTAACGCCACAAATAAATCAAAATATTTTTGCAACTGATGCAGTATTAATCTATCTAAATAAATAAGGACTTAAAAGGTATAATTAATGACCCTACTAAATACTGTATTTCAGTAAAAATTGTTATCTCACTGAAGACGTAATTGGGGGTTTGCGGATTTTACATCTCAGTGTATTTTAGGAAGTAAAATAAGTAAATATATTTTCTTTTAGCACTAGCACAGTATTCATAAGTAAATGTTTGTCAGTGCATCTAATGTGCGGAAAAATAAATATTATTATTATTATTATCAAAAAATGCATGAACAAAAAGCGAAAACATATCATGCAAGATCTGCAAAGATAAGTGTAATGATATTCGTGAAAAACTCATCGTAAATCAATATCCTTAAAATTCTGCTACAGGCTGGAATCTGCAACAACTAAAACAATAGATTCCATTCTGCGTTCTATTTATTTCCCTCTGAAGCTCATCTCATTTGTATTCAGAAGGAGTATCTTGCAAAATTCACTTTTTGTATTCTTCTCCCATAAAAATATGCCGATTTCGAAGGAAAAAAAGTCCTCGATGTCTCGGATATTCTTTTTCCGGTGTCAATGACAATAATATCGATTCAGGTGTTACTTTCTCATTTTATCTGCAATGCTAAGGCAAGACTACCGCATTACAAAGCTGATGAGGAGAATATTTCAAACAATGAATCCAATTAGGGAAATTCTAATTAACAAGAAATTTATGAAGACGGCTGATGATGATAGCAAGTTTTGCGTACACTTTATTTTCGACCGAACTGTCAGACATTTATATACACGTATTTTTACATTCGTGAGAAACTGGAAATGACATTTCCAGAACTGGTAGGAGAATCTCTAGTGAAACCCCTACCCCTTTCGATATTCGATGCCGAATTCATATCATCTAATCTCTATCTATAGCAAATGCTGAGAATGAATGTTTCAAGAATTTTTTTTTTATCATAAATGGGAAAACTGGAAATGGAAACCAGTAGTGAATTCCAACCCCTTCCTAAATTTATTGCTAAATTCATATCAGTTGTTATCAAGGCTCTTTCTACTGGGTGTTTCACTTGGTCTCGGTATAATTTTCAAATTAAAGGATGCAATTCAAATAAATTTCCCATTGACGTACATTGGTATATTCGAAGCGTAGTTACTGAAGAACACGAGAGGCGGCACTATTCCCTAGACTAAAAGGGATAAACAGACTGCTGGCCTTCTCACAGAAATCCTTATGTATACCGACGCAGGAGTAAATACATTGGGACACTATGGGACCTAAGTTTTCAAACATTTTTTAAACGAAAATAAAATTCTCAAATTGATTGGAAAATTTCAGTAAATATTCAAATTATCCTACAAAATATGTTGGGTAGTTTTTTAAATAAAAATTAAAAGAATAAGTACACTCATATAAATATATGCCAACGGCCCTACCGTGCTGAAAACACCGGTTCTCGTTAGATCACCCAAGTCAAGCAGCATCGGGCGCGGTTAGTACTTGGGTGGGTGACCATCTGGGAACACCGCGTGCTGTTGGCACATTTCGGGCGCCCTAGCCCGGTGGTTTGCACGCTGCCACAACTTCCGCCGTGTTCATGCGGAGTACAATCATGTTAAACATGTGGGTCCGTAAGTCCTTGCAAGAGGTTGGTGGTAGGGGGAAGGAGGTCCCTGTGGATGCCTCCCCCACTGGGTTCCGGTCTAAATTGGGTGGCACTTCTCGCCCGTCCAAACGGTTACCTTACACCTTTCTGGTAGGTCGGACGGTCTGGGTCTCAACAACAACAACAACTCATATAAATATGAAGAGATCGCCTGATCCTCTACAAAATAAAATATGGCATCCATATTTTTCAAACTGTAAAAATCGTGCTTTTGAAGTTCTTTTAAATTTATTTTAGTGTTACATCCATCCTAAAACCGCTTTACTTTTGCTTATTTTCTGTGCATCTATAGTCTGCTGTAGCGCAATTACAATATTTGAGTTTAAATAATCATTAAACTTGATTATTTCTACAACGAATCCTAATTTTATTGGATGCAGAATGTAAACAAGTGATTGTAAGATGAATTGTATAAGAATTGCTGAAATGTTTTCACGCAAAATTATTTAATTCTGGAGTCTGAAATAAAAGTGTATGAATGAAATATTCATTACCTTTACAAAGAGAACCAGACGATTTATATTTCGATGACGTCATTTGAATAAATTTAATTTTTCCGATAAAATTTCCAGTTTTCATGTAAAATAAATTATTGTACTTCTGTGATAGTTCAAAAAATATCACCGCTGGAATGTATCGCAATTTAGAGATGTTTAAATAAAATTACATTTCAATTGAAAAGTGTTTCATAACCAGTGCTTTATGCATGATTGATCTTTCTTGTTTATTTAGTAACTTTCTTTGTCCAATTCTTCGTGCATTATCCGGATCACAAGAAGAATTAAAATGATATAATCTGTAAAGAAAAACTTCATAAGGCACGGTAAATAAAACACGACTAAAGATATCAACCGATTTCAAGAGCAAGAAAAGAGCCTCCTTCTTCAAGATAAATGAGACAGAGCTCCAATGAGAACAAGAACGTACCTTACAAGAATTAGTTGCATCGCGTTACTTTAAATTGTTTCCTAATGTTAATTCTTTAATATTTAAATTTAATCTATTGGATTTTAAAAATACTTTAAAATTCAGTATTAGGTCAAAATGCGCACATTCAGCATAGTTACACGATTTTCTACATTATCTTACGCAACGGATTTGATTATTTTATTTTAAAATTGAAATGAAGGAAAATGGTTTTGATTACGGAACAAATCATTACTCTTTATTAATTTGATGTTGATTTATAAATTTTCTAAGCAAAAATGCTTCCCAGCATTTAAAGTGAAGGATGTTAACCCTTTGCATTATTTAAAATCAACTATTGACGTCTGGTTTTGTCCTTCTCACTAAAACAAACTACAGACGTCGTTAAAACCAAGCTCCTTCCATCCCATTCTCGCCTTGGAATGAAAATGAAGCCGGAATTTTCTGAAACCATTATTTAATCAAGGTAGCTGCGAAACTGTTGTATAACTACCCTTTAGGTAAACATGACCACAGTATTTCCGTTAAGTGAAAGCTTAGACGGCGATAAGTTTCTAAAAGCGGTTTCACATTTCTCGATGCGAAGTTAGATATATTGATATTTAAATATTTACGTGTGTTCATTTGCGATAGCACAAAATACAACGATTTATAACATATTCTGTAGAAAACTATAATTATTTTAGAAATATTTATCTTTTTCAGTAGAATATAATTGCCTTGTGTTATTTTACCAATATTTCATTTATATGTGTCTTAAATATGTATGTATATATGTAGTGTATTTGTATACTTGGTGTTTCAATTTTCCTGTATCTATCCAAACAAATTATCCAGTAATGATTTTAAATAATTTCCCAAGTGTATATTCAAATTCAAACATGTTTAAATAAACCTGGTGTTTTTTCTCCGACTAGATATTACTAAAGTATAACAACATTCAAACAATATTCAATTTTAACATATTAGAACAATTTTAGTAAATCACTTATGATACTTTAGTAATCTTATGTTAACTATTAAAAATATACATATATAAATTCGCCCAAACGCTATGTAAATTAATCTGAAATAAAAAAATACATTAACAGTACAAAAGCAGTTTGTTTAAAAGTATCTTTCTGTCAATTGGTGCATTTGAATCAATATATGTTAATCAACTTTTACTAACGAATTATGTTACTAACAAATTACGTTACTAACAAACATTACTAATAATGTTACTAACAAATGTTACTAATAACTTATGTCACTAACATATTTTTCGAAATGTAGTGTGAAGCCAGATTTAGCAACGTAGCAATTTTAAAATCTGATATAATAAAATGTATTGTGAATCGAATGTTACATTGTTAGTTAACGATAACACAATGGACTCTGGAGCCATGCCGGATAATCGGAAATTGATTAATTTATAACAGCGCATATTTTCATGAACATCCTCAACACTACTCGCATATACCTTCATGCCAGTCAAACCCAATAAGCGACCGGAATAGCCCAGTGATTGAGGCACTGAGAGGATTCGAGTTCGATTCTCGGCACTGCCCAAACTATTCCTGTTGTTTACGCTGTGTACTGTTACGTTAAATCTGTGGGTCCATAAGTCCTTCCGTGATTTTGGTGGCAGGGGAAGGAGGGTACGACCCTTGTGATTGTCGCCCCCGCTGGGTTCCAGTCTGAATTTTGTACCACAGTCCAGGCCGTTCAAACTGATAGCTTACACCTTCAGATAGGTAGGACTTTCCAAGTCAAATGATAGAAAGACCCAATGAGCAGTCAGGTATCTGACTCTACGCATTACGTC
Organism: Amaurobius ferox; assembly: GCA_951213105.1. Taxonomy (NCBI): domain Eukaryota; kingdom Metazoa; phylum Arthropoda; class Arachnida; order Araneae; family Amaurobiidae; genus Amaurobius; species Amaurobius ferox. Next base: position 17,782,710 of record OX578145.1, on the reverse strand, counting down.
GGTCAGGTCAACCACATTTGGAGGCAGATAGTACTTCGCCATATATCAAAAGAATACAGAGCTTGGTAGCCTTATAAAAATACGATGCCAGGGATTCAAAACCACTATCGGAAGATCACTCCAAAAAGATGACTTTCTGAGAGTGACTCTCTGATTACTCACTTTACTCTCCCCTGACGTTTTTAATGGATCACTATAATGACTGATCATGATTTTTTACTTTAGGATGCCAGCAACAAACGCAGCCAGAAATCGTGGACGAGCGGCACAGTATCTACCAATACTTACAATCCCATATAGAAGGATGAAAAGCAGCATGTGAGCGTCCAGTGGCGGTAGAATGCAAGTTAGTTCCCGACATTCAGTTACCTATCTAACAATGTATCCATTTGATTTTATTATTGTGAGTCTGATACAGTGGTAACTGGTGGTTAGTCGTATTTAGGATACTTCCTCCAATAAGATAAAACAATGACGCAGTTTCCCCACTCTAATAATTTTATTACCACAGTGAGAATAACAGTGCTAATAAATTAAATTATATTCTTCCGGTTTAGATCTGACAATCACATTAAGGTACATTGTTGAAGTTAGTGAATTTAATCTTCATACTATGGATGTAAGTTAGGCAAATGCTAATAGAGTTTAAATAATAAATTAATAAAGTTAAAACGTCTATATTTGATAAACTCCCAATTAATTACATTTATTTTGCAGTTAGGGTGAGTATTCTGAAAAAGCAGAAAATTGATGGGTTATTCAAAATACAATGCAACGGAATTGAAATGTAATCATAACCACTCTAAATATAATTATTATATTTCATCACTTAAAGGTTCTTTAAGTGTTACACCCTCTCCATAACGCGGCCCATTGGTTAGCGCGCTGGAGTTGCACTCGGTAGGCCCGGGTTTGATTCCGGCCACTGCCAAAACTGCCGCCGTGTTCATGCGGAATACGATCACGTTAAACATGTGGGTCCGAAAGTCCTTCCGAGAGGTTGGTGGTAGGGGAAGGAGGGTACGGTCCCTGTGGATGCCTCCCCCACTGGGTTCCGGTCTAAATTGGGTGGCACTTCCCGACCGTCCAAACAGTTACCTTACACCACCTTTCTGGTAGGTCGGACGGTCTGGGTTTCAACAACCCTCTCCATAATTAATGACGCCTTATTTTAATTATATCTCTCCTTTAATACTTTGATTTTAGGACCATACTTAAATACAAAGTAAATTTTTCATATTTTTCAATCTATACTAGATATGGAGCAAAAAAAGTATTTTCCAAGAAATGCAAATGCAGAATAAAGGACTTAATATAATAAAAAAATAGGTGCTTCATCAACTCTTGATTTCAATACATGATTTAGATAAATAATGGATACCTTCGTTGGTTGGTTGGTTGGTGTCGTGTTCCTAACATATTTATTAAGGAAGAATTGGATAACTTAGTTAATAATTGATTTCAAATTTGCAAAACCATATGAACAAGAAAAAAGTCTACCATCATCTACAATTTTCATGGTAAATTACAAATTTTGGAATGCAATGTAATAAAGGAACAGGTAATAGTCCCGTATAAAAAATGAATGAGATAACTTAATAATTTAGGTCTTATAAATTCATATACTAATCAAATATCCTTATACTCGTACAAAAAACAGTTGCTAGATGACAGAAAAAAGCCTAGATTAATTTATTAAATTTAACTTCAGATAAATGAGGAAAACTATTTCATTTATAGTTTTATTTCAAAATATGAAGTCTTTCAATGTACACAGTTCTTCATCTAAATTAGAAGCCGCTCTGCAACTGCGTCAAATCATTTTACTAGTATATTTGGAAGTTTGTCTAATATATCGGATAAGATAAATCCTTCAATGACAACATTAACTACTCCTATGATTACATTAAAAGAAGAAGTAAGAAGTCTAAAATCAAACTCTTAGGCATCATTATCAAATTAGGCATTATCAGATATTACGTAATATAAATATAACATGACTTCTTATACCTGATAAATAAATGCTTTGAGTTTGGTGTATTCCCATCATCTTGATAAATAAGCAGGGTCTTATAATTTTCAAATGACAGGAATTCTAAATTAGACCTTTTATATAGACTAGATCATTTTTTCCAATTTTAGGTAGCATTTGCGATAAAATATTTCATAGAACAATTACATATTACAAGGGAAATAATGATCTATTACTTTTAACCAATTCATAGCTTTCAAATCTGTACCTTTTGTCATTTTTCAAGAAATTTAGCGTTAGATATTAATGCAGTTTTATACTGACGTCCTACTCTATTAAGATTCTGTGAATAAAAGGATGGCATTTTTTCATTAAATAAAAGTTACACTATTATCTTGGTAATGTGTTGAATTGATTTTGATATTTGTTTTCGATTTTTCTCAACTTTGTACTAAAAGCCAGCAGCAATCGTGAAACTTTCTTTTAATACTTGAAACCAAGTTTTTGCGTCTTTTCTCCCCTTTTGCGATAATAAATTGATCTTATTGTGTTATAGTCGTTTAAATAAATCCATGATTCTTCAATTGTCTCAATATATTTCCATCTGCCAGCGGGTAAATGATTTTCATGGAGAATTCTACAGTGTTCTGCGCTCATCCGCATGTCTTGGCGAAAGACAGAAAACATTACGGTGTTCACCTTTTTCAAGATTTAAAGCTTCATTTATTATCTTGTTTACAGTAGCTACATAAGTATTTAAAGACACTGTAATTGGTTTTTGAGTCAGCGGATTTTCATTTGAGATAAAGACCATTTTTGAATCGTAAATATACGTATCTTCTTTGGGTGTTCATTCGTTATATTTTCTTTTCAGTTAAAAGCACTATTTGATACTTTTTCCCTTTATTATTAATATTATTGCTTATTTTTTATTTAGAAATGAGAATTCCATAGTTTTCATAGCGTTTTTTAATTACCTGAATAGGAGTATTTCTCTTCAACGAATATCACAACGATATATCACAACGAATATCACAACGATATCACATTCTTCTACAACGAAATGTCTGTTTACATGCGCCAATTTTAAAATAGACAAAATTCAACCACATCATGCGATAATTTAGCTTGCATGAAACGACCTGTTACCAGAAAATTATGTTGAATTGATTTAAATTTTGTTACTTTTAAAAATAAAATCGTTCTAAATATGTGTTAACAGCCTCTGTATTGGCTATGACTAAAATTTTACTATTAGATGTAAAATTTAATGAAATTCCATTCTATTCAAAACTAGTGCACTGCATTTGAATCAAGATTTTAACTACAATAACTCGTTTCAAATATCAAATTATAAACATATGTGAAACTTTTACACTAATACAGATCTCACGATTCTCAAAGGTATAAAAATATATTGACTTAAATCCTTTATATATTTTTATATATATATATATATATATATACATATAAAAATAAGTATATCACGAACGGAACTCCTATTTAATTAAAGGAGAAAACAGAAACCTTACAGAGGATGTAGCGCATAGCAGCTCTGCATCCAGAGTGGTATACAAGGATATAAACAAGAAGAAAAAATAAGCGAGAACAGGAGTGACCATATGATTTGCATAGAATGGCTGGGGTGGATTGCGACACCCCTTTCCCGCTTAAAGCAGCTTTTACGACCCGGGCAACGCTCACGGCACCAATGTAACTCAATGGTCAATCTCCCACATGTGCAAAGACAGAAGCACCCGAACGGACAAAAGAGCAAAGATGGAACCAAGCATGGAAGAGATACACCTTACTATCCAGCATGAAAACACAACATTTTATAAGGGAAAGTCGCACATGCGCGAAAAGACTTCAAGATGATAGGATCACAGATATGAAAATATATATGATTAAGAATTCTCATTTAGAATCAAACAATGTACAATTTCTTTCTTTGAAAAAGGAATAGTAATAATGTTGTAAAAAATATCTAGGGTAATTTCTTTTTAATGCATCATTTATTATTTTATTACATTCATGAATGCAGTCTTTTTTAAAAGTACTGTAGTTTCTGTTTCTTCGGAAGTACCCGATAATAATATTTCTGAATATATTTTTAGTGAGGTTTGAATTCCAATCAATAATATTATTAATTTTGATATTGTATGAATTTCTCTTGTCGTGTATGGTTGTATAAATTCCATACTGTTGGTGCTTTCTTATTGACAAATCCAGGAAGTCTGTCGATCCATCCTCATTGATCGGGTTTTCAATTAAGTCCAATTCCCTTGGGTAGAATGCAAAATCTATGTCAGGGGTGTTTGCATAACCCCCTAATATCACATCGTCAACATAACGGAAATAAGGTATTTCCGATAATAGATGGGTTCCTCTTTCATATTTGGATAGATAAATATCCGCCAATATTGATGAGCATGCACCACCCATGGGTATGCCTTTGACCTGTTTGTAGAAATGCATACCGTCATATAGTATGTTTTCATTTAAAACCAACTCAATCAAATCCAAATATCTTCTGAGAGTTATATATGGTTTTAAATTATACTCTTCATGTAATTCTTTCAAGATCATTTGTAGGTTTGTTAAATCGATGTTATTAAACAGATCCCTGAAATCGTAGCTTCTGAAGTTTAAATCTTTATGGCAAAATTTCAGTCGGTCTATCAATTCTTGACCGTTTTTTAACATTATGGAGTTTTGCTTCTTAATATCAGTCATAACATATTGGAGTAATTTCAGAAGTTTTTTATTTGCATGTTCTAGGTATGATCCGCATCCCACTGTTACAGTACGGAACTTGACTGGCTTTTTGTGTAACTTGGGAATGAGGATCAAGTATGGAAATTTTACTGATTTAATATCCATACCAATTCTTTTATACAGTGCTTTTATTCTATTAGTGATGATTGATTCGTTACTAGGAATTAATGTATACATGGCACAATCCTTATAGCATTGTGTTAAAGTATCGACATAGAATTTTTTACACGTGAATGCAAAATTCGATACGATTTTGTCGGTGTATGTCAATACGAATTCTTCATTAAAATGTTTGATTGAAAACGGAAATTGAGAACTCCCAGAATCCTTGTTTCTTCTCGGGTAGAATTGGCAAAAAGCACTGTAAAAGGCATATTTCCATGCGTTAAAAGTTTGTACAGGTATACTGTGTTTGACAGCCATCTTGTATATGAAGGTTTCCAGATCGTAATTAAATTCATTATAAATATCATTATATTCTTGTATTCGGTACTTAGTACCAAGTTGTAATAAGTTTTTGAGTTTATTATCTTTTATAAAATCTAAGTTTCCAGTAATTATATGCTTGTGGTAGGGATCACAATGTATATTTTTATGACATTGACAGGATTCAATATTAAATGAAGACACGGTTTTACATAATTTATTGTAGTTGAATAATCTTCTACCGTTGGTTCTTACAAAGCGATAGGATATCTTAATATTTAGATTAGGCAAAGGAAGACGTTCTTCTATATTATGTAATATTTGGTTGAATGGAATATTTTCGAACATTTTATTCTTAAATGTTGTGATAAAAAATTCTTTTGATTTGTTTATTTGATATTTTGGTTCAAGTGCTACATTATATTTTGCGGCTCTGAGTTTAATTAAATCCAGAATGATGTCCATATTAGTGTTTGTATCTTCTGTATTGCAGTTATTTTCACTTAAATTGAAATTTATAATAAAATTCCATATACGTTGTAAGTATTTGATTTTGATACTGTTGGCTATATTCTTGATCCATCCGAATTTCACTGTTATTTCTGTCTTTATGAAGGCTGAGATTTTTTCTTCTGTTTTGATATAATTAAATTGTTGCTTTTTATTTCCTCTTTGGTGTCTATAAGTTTTCTTAGGTATTGAATTTTCTAAGAGAGGGTATGCTTTACTATTCCTGCATCTTTCTTTATTGCAATTTTCCTTGAATAATAAAGTATTCAGACCATATGGATATGCAGAATTATATTGCTTTATATGGGTGTTTTCCCACCACAAGCGTTCAGAAAGGTCTGGTACTATATCAATAATAGTTACCATAATATTGCTGAAGGGGTGTATTTGAAAATGTCGTACTTCTAAGTTATTATTGGTGGATAGCTGTTGGATTTTGCCCACTTGACTTCGGTGCAGATTTATACGGATATTCAGGGAATTCTGCGTCTGTCCTATATATTTTGCCTGACAGGCAAGGCATGATATGCAATATACCACATTAAAAGTTTTGCAAAAGATTTTTATATTGTCCTTTTTTGTAGAAATTTGGTGTGGATTGGCTACGGGACAAAGCTTACATCGCTTAGAATTGCATTTCTTGAACTTGAAGTTCTTTATATGGTGGTAGTGTTGATAAAAGTCGTTAAAAAAAGATGATCTATTATAGATCGTGTCATTTATTACAAAAGAATTTACATTTTTTATGTTTGTCACAGCTTTATCATGGACAATTGTACAAGGCTTATAAACACTGCTCATCACTTGCTTCAATATAAAGATTAGGGTAACTGTATTTCGATAACACATATACCCTGATAATGTGTCACCGGGCATATATTCAGCATGGAATAAATTTGCCAGTCTCTAAATTTATATAAAGCCTTCATACATATTATATATCAACAGTTTTTTAACTCATGTTGAGGAGTAAGAACTTTATAGTAAAAATAAACGAAAAGTTTTTTCATATGCACATTCAAAAACAGTAAAAGCATCATAGAACGTTCAAGTATACTACCTTCACACTTGCCCATATTATGCTGTATGACAAATTTAAGCACTATTTTATACTTTTTTTCTTTTTTTCTAGTTATTTTGATTCATTCATAGAATTCGTTCTAAATAGGTATTGGAAAATACCAGATTCAATAAAAGCGATAAAAATACTTAAAAACCACATAATTAAAAAATTAAAAGACTAAAGTACAGAGATTACACAAATGCATACCACACTAAAATATACCACCATACATCAAATTAATAATATTATTGATTGGAATTCAAACCTCACTAAAAATATATTCAGAAATATTATTATCGGGTACTTCAGAAGAAACAGAAACTACAGTACTTTTAAAAAAGACTGCATTCATGAATGTAATAAAATAATAAATGATGCATTAAAAAGAAATTACCCTAGATATTTTTTACAACATTATTACTATTCCTTTTTCAAAGAAAGAAATTGTACATTGTTTGATTCTAAATGAGAATTCTTAATCATATATATTTTCATATCTGCGATCCTATCATCTTGAAGTCTTTTCGCGCATGTGCGACTTTCCCTTATAAAATGTTGTGTTTTCATGCTGGATAGTAAGGTGTATCTCTTCCATGCTTGGTTTCATCTTTGCTCTTTTGTCCGTTCGGGTGCTTCTGTCTTTGCACATGTGGGAGATTGACCATTGAGTTACATTGGTGCCGTGAGCGTTGCCCGGGTCGTAAAAGCTGCTTTAAGCGGGAAAGGGGTGTCGCAATCCACCCCAGCCATTCTATGCAAATCATATGGTCACTCCTGTTCTCGCTTATTTTTTCTTCTTGTTTATATCCTTATATATATATATATATATATATATATATATATATATATATATATATATATTAATCGAAACCAGACGATGAATTCGGATCAGCTTTCTGTGTATATATTGCTGTATCATCTGTCTGTGTATTAGTTTTTTCATTACAAAATTTATTCATTGCATACTAATATCACGGGGGACAGGGGGCGCGTGTGTGCCAAAAGGTGACTAACGTGCCAAGCATATTATATACGATACGAAAATAATAAGGTACTTGTAAGTTGTAATTAGTAAGAAGCGAATATGCTAAGCCGTGAATGTGTTAAGTCGTGACGTTCGTTGGCACTACCCATAAATGTTATACCCAGGTTCTACGTTCGAAAACTCTCTCGTCCAGGAGAATCCTGGATGACCTGCTGCACCAACACAGGAAGCCAGATAAGTAAATAAAAGACTTACCTTGCAAGCGCCATCTCCTGAAAACATTTATATTAATTACAATTTCAGGAGACAAAGATAACGTTAAATAACCACACAGTTTTAGAGATAAATCAATTTCTTTATTCAATATTGTAATTAAGAAGAGCAGGAGTTAAAATGATAACTGAATCATTATCAGGAAGCAGAACGCTAAGTAACTGTAACATTGGACTCAGGACCCATTCTAATATGTTTGCTACCACGGAAATAATTGAATGATAATAAGTTAATCAACGATATAAACAAAGTGGCACAGCAATAATTAAGTATATGATAAACAACATAGTTTAAGAGGTATTTAAGGTATGGTCTCAAAACGACAGGAGAAACTCCGCACTCAGAGATAAGCAAAATAGAACTGATAAATAAACAAGTTGATATAATTTAGGAACGGAAGTTAGGAATTACGTTAAGTTTTTAAAGAACCTTAAATTAATGTTTCCGTAAATAAAGTAGTTGCAGCGAGAGTCCCCTTACCTCAGGACACGTCGTTGAATAGACGTCTGGAGCATAGCTCCGTCGAAATGTCCTCGGGAGAGATTACCGTACCTCAGTAAATCCGGCACACCTCGTACATCGAATACACGGGCCCAGACAGGACTTGGCATTATACCGCTCCATTAGTCGTCAACGCATAGACTCGGCAGAAATGGACCTTGGGTCGACTCCCGACGAATTCCTGTGACGAATTCCTCTTTTGACCAGAGGTCGAAGATCTCGATGTCCGTCTGCGATGTTGGCATCTTCGGCTCTTCTTCCCATGCGCACGGGAGACCAGGGTTCGACTTGGGCCGAACACCGCACTCCGTGGTGGGTAACATATGAAAATACGGTCCGGGCCGACCTGATGGTGTCGACAACCAGACAGGAAGAGAGCACCGAAATATCCAGGTTTCTGCTTTTACATCCCGAAAATGGAAGATCGTCTCTCTAATCCAACTCTAACCTGTTGGAGAGCTATTTATCTGAATCAACCAATGGAAACTTCAAAAGGCCCACCCTCACAGCAGGGTTCCGAAAAAAGGAAGCAGACCCTCGACGCGCGGTCACAAATTATTTCCATAAGTTTCACTCCCCAAAACTATTGTGCAGAAAAGTAAAGTTCATGCCTTGCACTAACTTTACCAGGCCTCGAGCATCAAGCCACCATCTGCTCTGCCCGGGAATAAAGACCTTGACTTTAACGGTCAAATAATAACGAAACTTCTCTCTGAATGCGGTTTTCACGGATTAATAAAATGGCTAAAAGCTTTCCTTTCAGTGTAGAATATTTTGTATAATACATATTTAATAGACAAGAGGAATAATTAAAACAGGGCTTAAATTGATATAAAATATAGAATCTTGTTATATGATATATAAATTACGATTTTTACATAAGTGACGCGAGATTATGAAATTTCGTCACGACACTAAACTTCGGGAAAATAACTCCAATTTAAGCACAGCCTTATTCTATTCATCAAGCTTTTACTGAGAACATATTTAATCCAACTACATAAAAACAACCAATATAATACTACAAATATTATAATTATAATATTCATAATACTACAAATATTTTGCTTATGATTTGAAAGATCTCTTTTAACTGAATAAATACCCACTCGAGTAATAAATAAAATATGCTAATCTATTAAGCCAACTCGTCAATTAGCATTCTTCAGTATCAAAAGATTCTTCACTTCAAATATCAAATATAAAAGTAATCTTAACTGAAAATTTTCATTTTAATAACATCGGGTTTACTGAATATATGGGAAGCATAACTTCAATCTATTACTTAAGAATTTCATTCGTTTTAGAATTTAAAGAATTAAAAATGCGCTCACAATGATTATTTATTTAGCATTATTGAATATCCTGGCTTTTCATGATTTTTTTAAAAATTTGTATGTAAATGATGGGGAGCGGGGGTCTTCCGTATGTTCAATCACATATAAAATCCATCAGGTACAAGTATTCATGGATCGTAATAATCGCAGTACATTGTGTTTGGAACTTTCCATTCGTTCGTGAGATATCGCACTAACACGCGCACACACCCCCACGCTGGCGCACACTCTCTCTTTCCTTCTTTCTCTCTTTCTTTCTGTCTCTCTTTCTTTCCCTCTTTCTTTCTTTTTCTTTCTTTCCTTGGTTACCACAGGCCCATACTTTTTTATGCTGTAAAGGAAACAAATGGAACTTAAAACAATTAATAAAATTATCGAAAATTAAATCAATAAATACACTTGTTGAAAACTATCAGAGCATGATTATTTTGCAAGCTGTTCTTCACGCAAAACCATTTCAGCTCCATCAGACTGCTGCCGCCTTCGATTTTTATCTACTATTTAACAAAATAATATATCAAAAAAAATGTTTAAAATCTCGTCTGAGATATTTCTTTTCTAAGACGATTTCTGTTTACCAAAGAATGTTTAAGAAGGAAGTGTTGGTACAATTTACAAACGTTTAGCCAATTGCAACAAGACCCTTTCTAACACTAAACACGGCTATTTTATTGCGTAGTATTTAACTTGATTTGAAAACATTCAAAATCCACATTCAAATACGTTTGATTTAAACCGAAGGTCATTAAAATAGTTAACTGCAATGCTCTAGATTAATAATTAATCCTTTCATGCCCAACGTTAATGATATTTAGTGCACGGTTAATTTCAATTGTAGAAAACGGATATTTTGACGAAGAATTAGATGGGAGCTAGGTCTTAATTAATGTTCCATTAAAATCGGAAACATTATCTGCACTGAGTCGTTTCCAAGTTAGGAAAGAAAAACTTAATGATTTTAAATTTATGATTTTCGAGTGGAAGCTCATGTGTTTTCCTTATAACTATTCTCACGGGAAGTTAATATCTCAAAATAGCGTGCCGTCAAATAAATTTGTAGTCATTTCAAGAAAATTTAGTGCATATTTTAAACGTGAATATTTATTACACAATTTATAAATCTGCACTATAATGCCAATGGGTAACTCAATGAAAAAAACATAGATAACCGAAAAAAAATATTGCAGGTAAAGACCGCTTTTTCAGCGGTGAATCGCAGCACTACTATCTCACTGTGCGCCTAAGTCATCAAGAACTAGGTCTATGTCATCAAGAACTGGATCAATTACCTAGACGTTAGTTTAACATTATTCATCCAATCTATCAAAATCAGTATATAAAAATATTATTAATAACCAGTTAATAAGAATAAAAATGTTAAGTACATCATGTTACTACAAATAACACATTTTGAAATTCATAAACACCACTATCCAAAATACCTACTCGCTCAACCTTATTTTTGTATTTATTAAAACACATTTTAATTTTATTCAACACCCTGCTACAATCACAGTGTCACGGGGGAATGGGGCGCGTGTGCCAAAATGTGACAAACGTGCCAAGCATATTATATGCGATACGAAAATAATAAGACATTTGTATGTTTGTGTAAGAATAAAAGTTAAAATAATAATAATTTGAATAATCCTAAAGAGGATTAAAAAAAAGTATCTTACATACTTTTAATTCTTACACATTAAAATTAAATGATGATTATTTTAGAGTTGTAATTAATTCAAAACTTTATATCTGTATTTTATTTACTTATATTCATTTACCCTTTAATAAAAACTCACCTGTAAATTTAGACTTCTTTCTGAAAAACAATTATTATTATATACAAATACAACTTCTCTGAATGGGTACCAAAAACTGTTTATTAAGAAACACAAAAAAAAACAAATCAACCATGTTAATATAAAAAAGGCCTTCTTGTTCACGTAAAGCATTTGATTAAACATTAATTAGTTCAAAACGTCTCCTTCATCAATCTTGTGAAAAGGTAGTTTACATCTTAAACTTCATTTTAAAATATCCATAATTAGGTATTAGACACACATTGACATTCATCATTTATCCAATTTCTTTAGGCATATCTCATTATTCATGTGACATCTCAATCTCAATATAAAAAAAAAAAAACAATTCTGAAATTTATCTGTGTTTGTGTACTTAAGGGAAAGACCTTAATAGCGCAGGGGCTATATAAAAAAAATATCTAGTTACCAGCAAAACTAAATAACATGCGTTAAGCAAAAGCAAGGTTCCTATTTCCACTGCCCAAATAAATCAAAACGATATGTTTAAATTAATATTTGTGTTACTAATTATTATCTTAGTATCCAAATCAGAAGGAACTCTAATTGTTAGCTTTAGCAAACTTCTCCTCATTAACCAGTTATAATATCGCCGCTGTCAGGTATATGACCTGATATAAGGCTAGCTCACATCAGCGGTGGAAAATATTATGCTTAGATTTAACAAATTAAAGCTCTACCTTTTTATCTACTAATTTTAAATATATCCGTATTAACCATATCTTAATCATTCTACAATCTTTCTCATTCATAATCTCCTCATAAAAATCTCAATTTGTAAACAAAGCAAGGGTGTGTCTCATACTCAAATTAGTGAACTATCTTCATATCCATTTACGATTATAAAAAATGATCTTCAAGTAATTTTATTTAAGTGTGTCAATTTTATTCTAATTGAACATTTCATCTTTATTTGTGTGCAGTTATCCTTATACTAAAATGTGTTATGTCTTCGTGTCATTAATTATTTATGTTTATCTATATATTGTTTCAATTATTACATTATCAGATTATTTGGCATATACATTCAGACTTATAAGCTACGACATCTAACTAATCTTCTATGCTTATCAAATTTGCCTTGATTTCACTATATATATATTTACATTACATATCATCAAAACAATATTCTTATTAATTATATATATATACAAAATACTTAAATTCACTTATTTTCTTCTCCTTGCTGCCTTATAACTCTTTTTTTTTTTAAACTTCGTTACAGCAAACAATTATTAAATTTGTAGATCATTTGGTGTCTTAATCTATATTCACCATTTACTCACCCAGAATATTTCTTTGGTGATTTTAAGTGGTGTACACTTAGTAGTGCACTGATGATATCTTATTAATTTAAGCTCACACTTATAGGAGAAGTATCGAATGCACACTCACTGTATTTTTGTTGGTGAACTCTTATGTCACTTATGTTGGGGAATTCCATCTCTATGGTGAGGTATCGAGCGCACACACACACACTGACTATCGTTTGGGAAACACTTGTATTGAGATTATCTTCGCAAACTCCAGCGCTATCTCCGTATACATTCAGGCTCACGCTGATAGGAATTTTCTCTGTATCGGGATGATGTCTGTCCTCGGGATTCTGCTTTATGCTTGCTGGATCCGCATACTCGGTATACATCTTGTTTCGGGTTGATAGGAATTTCTCTCAGTATCAGGATGATGTCTGTCCCCTGAATACAATTCGGTTTCGTTGAAAGTATGCAACTCTCCGTTCGAGATTATTTCTTTCTTGTCAGGAATCACTCATCTTCTTCCACAATGGCTCGAGCACCCTTAAAGGACTGCAATGGCATTCAGAACCTTATTCGGGCCGGCGAACTTGTGGCTATGTTTTTCGTAACGGCATATTATTTTTGTGTGATTGTCCACATCTTTGCTACGTCATCACTCTTAATAGAAATTGGCTGCGACATGCGTCCACGTACACTTTGTACAGCTGCATCCTACGGCATCATTTTTCTCTCTAAGCTGACGCTTTCTAAAAAGGCACTTCAGAGAATAGAAATGCTTAATAATCGAAATATACAATTATTTCGTGATTATAGCCTTTCAATACTTTACAAAAAACACATTCCTCGGTTCGAGCAGATAGCACGAGGCTACCGCCTTCCCCGAGAATCAAAATTTTGCACTCTAAAAATCTGCGACCTTTCTCTGTCGCGTCCACGGATCGAGAGGGGGGTTCGATGTCATCCTCGCCTCTCCGTTGCTAGGTCAAAGGTCGCCTGTGATTGGCCAGATCTTCTGCCTGACCGCTGTTACCAAGCAAGAGAGAGCTTCGAGAATTCTCCTAAAAAAGGGGTTCACGATGTGACTGTTCACGTCCGGTTGTCCTTTACTGTGAAAGGACTATGTCGTGATAGTTTATCGCGACAGTTTGTAATTAGTAAGAAGCAAATATGCTAAGCCGTGAAGTTCGTTGGCACCACCCATAAATGTTATACTCATTAATGTTATACCCAGGTTCTACATTCGAAAATCTCCCGTCCAGGAGAATCCTGGATGACCTGCTGCACCAACACAAGAAGCCAGATAAGTAACCTTACAAGCGACATCTCCTGAAAACATTTATATTAATTACAATTTCAGGAAACTAAAATGACGTTAAATAACCACACAGTTTTAAATATAAATCACTTTCTTTATTCAATATTGTAATTAAGAAGAGCAGAAGTTAAAATGATAACTGAATCATTATCAGGAAGCACAACGCTAAGTAACTGTGACACTGGACCCAGGACCCATTCTAATATATTTGCTGCCACGGAAATAATCCAACGATAATAAGTTAATCAACAATAAAAATTAAGTGGCACAGCAACATTTACGTATAGAATAAATAACATGATTTAAGAGGTATGGTCTCAACAACGGGAGAAACTCGCACTCAGAGATACTCCGTTAAATATAAATTTAGAGGTCAGAATTTAAAAACTTAGAACATATTTAATTTAACTGGTATTAATTCAATTCAAGAAGTCTAATTTAGGATCTTTCAGTCTGTACTAATAAACGCGGTTGACTTCCTTCAGAGATTCGAACAATCGAAAGAAATTCTCTTACCTCCTGAATCGGAGAAGGGATCGCATACCAACATCCATTTAAGCCCTCGGTTATGCCGTCTTATCGAAAAACCGGACCCATTCGAGAATCGGTTCGGGCTCAGATTCATTTCGTCTAAGACATCCAGCATCTCGACCCGGCACAGTAACTTCAGGTCGGAATCATTTTTCAACGTCGAATTTTGGCAGGTTATTGACGGGCTCCTCCATGATGATCTACGACGATGATGACATCTTCGGCTCTACTTTCCATGCCCATGGGAGGCCAGGATTCGACTTGGGCCGAATCCCGCACTCCGTGGTGGGCAACATATCACATACGGTCAGGGCCGACCTGGGAGTCTCGACAACCAGACAGGAAGAAGAGCCACGAATATTCTTTGCAACAGCTTTTATGTAACCAGACGGATTCAGGCCCCAGAATCATTCGGACCTGTCAGAAAGCTAATTACATATATTGACCAATAGAAACTTGAATGGCCCACCCTCAGAGCAGGGTTCCGAAAAAGGAAGCAGACCCTCGACGCGAGGTCTCAAATTATTTCCATAAGTTTCACTCCAAAACAATTGTGCAGAAAAGTGCATGCCTTGCACTAACATTACCAGGCCGCAAGTAAAGCCAGACATCCGCTCTTCCCGGGAATAAAGACCTTGACTTTTAACGGTCAAATAATAATGAAAGCTTTACCAATCCCTGTAAAAAACTCCCTTAAAAATAAACAAGAAAGATCAATCATTCATAAAACATTGATTATAAAACACGTTCCAACATTCAATGCAAATTTATATAAACATCTCTAAAATGCGATACATTCCTCGGTAATAGTTTTAAAATTATTATATTACTACAATAATTTATTATATATGAAAACTTCATCGAAAACAAATGAAATTTATCCAAATGACGTCCTCGAAATATAAATCGCCCGACTCTCTCTATAAAAGCAGCATTTCATTCATAAATTTTATCCATTCCTTTCATTCATCACAATGCTATAATAATTTATTTTATTTAAAAACTTAAAACCATGGAGATACAAGTAATTTAACTCTATGCTTAAAACTTCATCGAAAACATCGTCTGGTTCTCTGTGTAAAATCAATGAAGGTATCATTCATATCAGCTATATTGCAGACTCCATGAGCTAAATAATTTTGAGTTAAAGAAATGCAGCAATTCTTATACAACTCATTCTACATATTTTGCTGTTTACATTCTCCATAAGTGAAAATTAGGCTTCGTTGTAGAAATAATCAAAGTTTGATGATCATTTTAACTCAAATATATTGTAATTGCGTTGTTTCAGTATGTAGATGCACAGAATTTAAGTAAAAATAAAGCAGTTTTAGGACGGATACAACACTAAATATGAATTACAAAGAACTTTAAAAATCACTATTTTGACACAAGATGGAAGCCATATTTTATTTTGAAGTGGGTTACGTGATCTCTTCATATAATGGGTGTAATTATTATTTTAAGTTTTATTTTGAAAAACTACTGAATATATTTTGCTGAAAATTTTTTTATGTATTTTATGGGATAATTTGAATATTTTTTATAATTTTTTAAGAAATTTGTGAATTTTAAATTTGTTTAAAAAATGTTTGAAAAATTAGGTCCCATAGAGTTCAATGTATTTTATTTTTTCAACCCGGGTTCAATCCGTATCTAATTGAGTGATATTATTTATTTATATTCCCATAGGTCCCACAGACCTTCTGAACACCATACTAAAATTTCGTTTCAATAAAGTCATTTTTACTGTAGTTATCGTGCTAGCAGACAGGCAGACAGAATGAACAAAGTCTTAAACACTTTTCAACTACGTTGTGAAGTGTTAAACATATTAATTAAATAAAAAAAAATATATGAAATCAACTTTCAAGGTCAGGAATTGGCATTTTAAATTTCGGTACGCATATACATTGTCGAATGGGAGATGATCAGATTTTGCTTGTCTGAAAATTATATCACCATATAAAATTCATAATGATTCAAACATTTCTTGTTAAGTTATCGTTGAGTTATCTCACAACTGAGAATTCGTATTAATCGTATTCTATTCATAAAAATTTTCCGAAAATTCTCTCTAGTTTGAGTTTGTATTTTTTTACATAACATATTTGCACATAATGGCTTGAAATATAATAACCGCACCTCACAAAAAGAAAGTATTTTCTGAATAAATCGTATTTTAATGAGTCGATTTAAATAGAATCATATGTAGTTATTTATGGATTTTACAGAATGCATTCACTCCTAATCTGTTCAACCTCTATTGAACTGTGTCAAATTTCGTCGATTGTTAAGACTTTTCGTCTGAAAACAAGCATTTCCGAGAAAATATGGAACTTTGAGGAGCGTTTAAGTTTTTTCAACTTAAAATGAACTTTTTCGAGAAAATCCGAAAGTGAATTTGAGATCTTTCTGCGAAATAGCTTTTATAAAATAATACAAGAAAGTTAAAGTGATTTATTACGCTCATGTTACCGTTTCCATCCCATGAATATATAAAAAAATAAATATGGATATAAAGGGTTTAGTAAATTATTTATTTAAAATTATGCTTATTTTTTGTTGACAAGATCTTATTTCACGTCTGTTTTCATCTTGTACACCGCACTTCAATATGAATTCATATATGACTTCCACAGCTTTCACATTATTATGTATCTGTCATCCGTTTCGCAAATACATTATCAGCAAATTGCTTCCAGAACTTTGTTCATAACAATAGCAATTTATCGCTACTTTGGAAAATTTGGATATCTGGTTGCTCATCGGGTTTTCTAATTTCGCATTTATTTGAATCGTAATCGAAAGTGATTTAAATATTATGAAATAATAAAAAACACTAAAAAACTACCAAATAAATAGCGTTCTTAAAAGAGCAACCCACTGACCACATTGACTTGGCTGAAGGTCTTTTAAATTATTTAACTTTTAACGAAATTTCAAAGTATTGATCAAAGTATTGTTTTTCAATTTTGATCTCGCCGTCGCAGATTATTTTGTAATCCCTAACCGATAATAATCGAAATTATGCTGAAAATTCTAATGTGAGCAGCACATGATTCATGTGGAAACCCCAGGCCGTCCGACTCATCCAGAGGACTTGAGTAACCATTTGGACGACCGGTACATGATTCATGTGAAAAAGTGGTGTAATGATCCATGGTACAATGCTTTTGATGTTGTATTATATCAAAAGCTTTTTCGGATGACAACTTAAAAAATCTGATGTGGGCAACACATGACTTTCCTTATATAATGCAATAAATTTACTACTTTTACAGTTTAAAAAAAATGTTAGTCTTATAGTTGATACTTATATTCTTTCCAAGATATTGAATTTTCTTCAATTATTCGTTATTTTCATTAATTTAGCGTCATTTTTATATTTAGCGAGATTTTCGCTAATTTGGCAACAGTTAAAAATGTCGCCAAGTTGGCGACATTTCGAAAAATGCGTCGCCAAAATCTCGCCAAGCGTTATGGACGGAGAAATAAGTTATTCTTACAACAGATAAATGACTATTGGCGGTCAAGTACAAAAGTATTACTCAAAGTATCTTTTTTCATGAATGGAACGTGCTAGATCCACGAGAATGATATCACCAAATTTATCGTATGGTATTACATATGAAAAAAGTCAACATGTTTCTCAATAGGAAATATTTTTTTTTTATTTTTTATAACTTTTTGATAAATTTTTTGAGAAATATGCAATATCTCGAAAAAGGATCATGTTAACGTTCTAACATTTATGCCTTTTTGCTCTTCTGTTTATTGATTAGAACCTGAGATGTGATCTGTTAAAGTTGTTGTTTTCAGCGCTTCGGCGCGAGCCGTAGTTCGAATTCGGCTTGAAATGTATCATTATTCCCGGCTGTGATGTGTGTTTTGCTTTTCAAGATGTGGATTGATTTGTTTAGTTTATAATCAATCAGCAGTCCTTTGCCGCTGTGCTCTCTGATGTTGTTTATGTCTGGAAGCTGCGACGGAATGAAGAGTCTTGCTCATTAGTTTCATATCATTTAAATAATGATCCAAGATGTTTCACGATTTATGTGATGTCGGCTGAGGAAGTCTTACCAGCCAATTAGAAGTTTGTTTATCCTGACAAGCTGCGGTTCTATTTATGATGAATGGAGTTCGCATTTCCGAGCCCAATTGACGGACATATGTTAAGTTCTCCATTTTGATGTCAGTAGTCCGGTACGGCAGTTGGGAGAAATGATTTTTTATTACTCGACGTCCAGCTGGTGTGGAGAATCTCTTTGGAGTTGAATCCCGTGGAACGGTCTTTTTCCGGATTTTCTGCTGGACATAATTGTGACCCTGTGCCATGGATTTTGATCTTTTGGTGTTCTCTGGATGTGCTTTACGTTTGGTGACTCTTCTGATGATTCTTCCTCCCGCTGAACTTTGCAGTTTCTTGGAGCCTTGGTGACATTATTCCTTTTCCTCCAAATTCTAATTGTATTTCTCAATAGTTAAAATATGTCTTTATTTCAATTGTTCTCAGTTTAGTTAATGAATAAGACCCCATCACACTTATATATTTTAAGTTACGAATCCTGTGGATTATTGTTAGGATGTTCTAAATTCCCTTTTGGCTAACTTATGTTCTTTTATCCCAAATTTTAGTTTAGACAAATAATTGTATAATTTTATTATTGTTAACTTTAAAATTTAATATTCTAACGTTTTTTCTACCACTATACGACCGGCCATTCCATTTATTATTTAAGTTGTTTATTTGATTTGTTTAGTTAATGAGATGTTTAAAATTTGTAAAATATTTTGGAAATTCTTTAAAAATGAAGTTTAAATTTTAATAAACGTTAGATTTTGAAAACCTAAATTCTGTGTTCTCTCTTTCTTTTACTTTTAATGTTTTTATTTTTAGGAAAGTTCCATTTAATTACATGTAGAGTACATATTTGTACACGTAGGGAAACTGGTCAATAGGTCCACTTTCAGTTTATTTAAGAATTCAGTTTATTTTCAGAATGTTTTCAGGTTTAAGGAACTTAGAATGGTTTATACTATAGAGAGTTTATTTCAGAGCTTTTTCAGATTTAATTTCAGATTTATTTTAGATGAACTTTACAGGTTTGAGGAAGTTTAGGAACTTTTGGAATGTTTTCAGGAATTTAGAATGTTTTGAAAATGATTTAGAATTGTTTTAGTATTTCATAATGTACTCCCCCCCCCAACATGTGTCATGAACCATGGGTTCAGAAATTTTAAAGCACCAGTACAGAAGTTTGATACATCTGATTTCCCTTTCCAAAGAGTGGCGATGGATTGTATAGGTCTTTTTCCAGTTTCCAATTCTGGGAAAAAGTATATTTTAGTCATAACTGACTATTTCACAAGATGGGCAGAAGCTTACCCATTGTGTGTCTCAGTAGTTCTTTGGAGACAATAACTGACGAAAGAATGGACCGATTCGAACGAAATTTAGTACAAAAATCACAATCCGTATACACTGGAAGCCTATTGCTTTTAAACGTAATCGTATGTTCAGAACCCCCCTAAATTTTCGAGTGAAATTTTGAAAAAATCGTCAAAAAATCAAAACTGCTAATAAAGTTACGCAAATAGACATTTCTTATGTAATTTTTCATTAGAAAACGATTAACATAAAATTTAGAACGCTAACATGAACCGTTCCTGAGATTTTTCACATTTTTCAAAAAAATTATCAAAAAGTCATATAAAATAAAAAAATATATATTTCCTATTGAGAAACATGTTCACTTTTCATATGTAATACCATGCGATAAATTGAGTGACATCATTCTCGTAGTTCTAGCTCGTTCCATTCATGAGAAAAGATACTTCGAGTAATACTTTTGTATTTGAACGCCAATAGTCATTTATCTGTTATACGAATAATTTATTTATCCATCAGTAAAGCTTGGCGAGATTTTGGCGACGAATTTGACGGAATGCCGCCAACTTGGCGACTTTTGGAAATGTTGTCAAATTAACGAAAATCTCGCCAAATGGATTAAAATGGCGCTAAATCAATGAAAATGACGACTAATTGTCGAAAATTCAATATCTTGGAAATAATATAAGTATCTACTATAAGAAAAACCTATTTTTTTACTGTTAAAGTAGTAAATTAATTGCATTATATAAGGAAATTCATGTGTTGCCCACATCAGATTTTTATTTACTTTCACAATAATTACTACTTTTTAACACTTTGCAGCATAGTTGAAAAGTGTTTATGACTTTGTTCATTCATTCTGTCTGTCTTACAGCAAGATAACTGCCATAAAAATGACTTTATCAAAATGAAAAATTTTAGTATGTTTTTCAGACGGTCTGTGGGACCTATGAGAATATAAATGAATAATATCACCCAATTAGATTTGGATTGAATCCGGGTTGAAAAAATGAAATACATTAAACCCTATGGGACCTAATTTTTCAAACATTTTTTAAGCGAATTTAAATTTCTCAAATTGCTTCGAAAGTTTTAGGAAATATTCAAATTATCCCATAAAATTTATAAAACAATTTCAGTAAAATATGTTAGGAAGTTTTTTAATTAAAAATTGTTTAATATAGGGAGAAAAACAAATTCAATTAAATTATGACTCTTTCTATAATCTCCATAAATGAAAAAGAGATATATTTTATAATAAATATCTTTCCAAGAGTATAATTATATTATTACTCTCCTTATATACATAATGTATAAGGTAAGTTTTGTGACGGGGTCGAAAATTCGAATTCGAGTTTTCGACGGGAGAGAACGTTTCAAGCATCCCTGATCATGAATCAAACATTTTTGAAGTGATGTATGTCTGTGTGTGTGATGGTGTTGTTCAAAAAATCCCATAAATTAAAAAAAATATATTAACTGTTGGGAAACATGTTCATTTTTCATATGTAATATTATGCGATAAATTTGATGACATGATTCTCGTGGATCTAGCTCGTTCCATTCATGAGAAAAGGTAGTTTGAGTAATACTTTTGTATTTGATCGCCAATAGTCATTTATCTGCTTAAGAATAACTTATGTCTGTGTGTATGTGGGTGTGTGTGTGTGGGTGTGTGTGTGTGTCAGAGAGACTGTGGAGACGATATCTCCCGAACGAATGGAGCGATTCGAATGCAATTTGGTACAAAAATCACAATCCGTGACTACTGGAAGCCTATTGTTTAAAAACACAATCGAATGCTCAGAAACCCCCTAAAGTTTCAAGTTAAATTTTGAAAAAATCATCAAAAAATCAAAATCTTTAATAAAGTTACGCAAATAGACATTTCTTATGTAATTTTGCCTTAGGAAACGATTGACATAAACTTTAGAACTCTAGCATGAACCGTTCTCGAGATATTACACATTTTTCAAATAAATTTATAAAAAATCCCATAAATTAAAAAAAAATTAACTCTTGAGAAACATGTTCACTTTTCAAATGTAATATCAAGCGATAAATTTGGTGACATCATTCTCGTGGATCTAACTCGTTCCATTCACAAGAAAAAATACTTTGGTGACATCATTCTCGTGGATCTAACTCGTTCCATTCACAAGAAAAAATACTTTGAGTAATACTTTTGTATTTGAACGCTAATAGTCATTTATTCGCTGTAAGAATAACCTATTTCTCCGCACATAACACTTGACGAGAGTTTGGCGACGAATTTAGCGGAATGTCTTCAATTTGGTGTATTTTTAGATGTTGCCAAATTAACGAAAATCTCGCCAAATGGATAAAAATGACGTTTAATCAATGACAATGACGACTCATTGAAGAAAATTCAATATCTCGGAAAGAATATAAATATCTACTATAAGAATAAGATTTTTTTAACTGTAAAATTAGTAAATTCATTGCATTATATAAGAAAAGTCATGTGCAGCCCACATCAGATTTTTTTGTGATATCATAGGTTCTGAAAGGCATATTAAAATATCTTAAATATTTATAACAGATTTATGAACTTTTTAAAAAAACATCTTAATTTGACTTTTGTCGCATTAATTGCGCAAGATCGTGGTTTATATCGATTCTTTCAATGGTGTACACAATGCAATATTTTTTAAACGCATTTTTCAGGAATATAATCGCCATCACCTTTACTTCTGTGCTGCAGTATAAATATTAGAGTAAGGCTATAAAGTATTTTCAGTTTCAGTGTATTCTATTTCACTATAAATAGATAGATATATTGTTGTCAGAATCATTAGAACTCTCATGTATATTTACAAGATATTTTTCTTTCTTTTCCTTGCACCAGATTGTATGGATCTGCAGTTTTGCTTTTGTCTTTTTTGAAACTGTAATTAGCTATTTTTGAATATTCTTTCTGATTTCAATTGAAGTGGCTCTTTTTTGTTTTAGTTTTTCTGTTATTTCTGTATGGCTTCGTCTTCTAGGATGTTTCAAACTACAGCTTTAGTTGGTATTTTAATCACTCTATTCAGTTAATCTTATTGACTAATGTGAAAAAACGTTTAGTAATGACAGAATTTCCTCCGGTGTTCAAAATTTTGTTAGATCGTTCTTCTCTTATAATTGTGTCGCAATTGCTTGTTGATGGCCTATGACGATTAAAAGTTATCCATTCTGGCTGTCTAAGCGAAATTTCAAGATTCCGAATTCTAAAATTGTACAACCAATTTTTTGCTTTAAATTATTTTTTTGAGAAATCTGGCATATCCTTTTGATTAATCATTGCAAATTGTCAGGGCCGTATTTGTACAGTACCAAAATTATCACGCACCATTTGTGGTATTGGGATTCGTGCAACACGTATTTTACGATATTAGTATGATCACCATCAAGACGGTGGTTTACGAAATTAACAGGATCTTGATTAACCACATTATTTTTATGCTATTAAATAAGGATCGTGTCCTTCCACACTTAGGATTTAGAAGACACACAAGCACCACCGAAGTTTACATATTTTACCCAGGTTCACCCTCTTGACCGGGAGTAAAGCTCCAAGATGACCTAATCGAACACTATAAACCAAAACAACCAATTAAACTTTAAGCCCTTACCTTTTAAGTACGTCATCTTCTTCAGCTACCATAATTATATATAAATAATACGCAACTCAGAGAGCTTAAATAAAAACACAGAATTTGCGTTAACTGAAATTACTTTATTAGAAACATTAAGGTATGTAGTTAAAATTATATAATGTCTCGAGATCAAATGCGTAAAAACTCAAATGTCTCGAGAACAGTTAATCCTATAGTAATAGAGCTTCTTATTATTTTTATCTCCAAACAGTACGAATAAAACAATAATTTAATTGACACATTTGAGCACGCGTAGTTTTTTATTTTATATTTTCTCCATTTCTTCGAGCCATTTTGCAAAAACTGCAGGTTCTGTTTGCCCAAATCGTACCAAAATTTAATCAGCACCTTGGTAACTACTAGTGTCTTATCTACCAAATTTTGTAAAATTGAGTAAGCAATATTTTTAGCTAGAAAGGTAACATGCGAATTTTGTTGGCCATTTCGCAAAGCAAGGCAGATTATTTTATTCCGAATTGTACCCAAATCTAATCAGCGCCAGAAACATCGACAAGTGACTTCCTTACCAAATTTCATGAAATTGGGTTAATTAGTTCTTGAGTTAGGGTGGAGACATTCATTGCACAGACGTCACTCTAAAATAATTTTTCGTGTTCTAGAGACCCCAAAACGTGCAAATCCGGCGAAACCTCGAGTTGTGATTTTCGACACGATTCCAATATTTTCTTTATACATTATCATGTTCCAAACAAGGAAAGTAAAACATTTGATGTGGGCAGCATATGACTTTTCCTACAGACCCAAATTCATGTTCTTTATTTTTTTTTTAATAATTCATTAAATTTAGTTTAATTGCGCAACATAACGCCGAATACGCACAGACGTCACGTTAAATCATTATTTTCGCGTTCTAGAGGTCCCGAAATGCTTAGATCCGTCGAAAACTCGACTACGATTTTCGACATGATTCCAATACTTTCCTTATACATCGCCATGTATTGCAGGGATTGCAATGTTATAATAAAAACACGTGAAAGATAAACCTAGGCGTTTAATGGACAATCTAAATATTCAGCCAAAAGTTGATAAACTTGATTGCTTAGCAAATGTTCGTAATCTTTCTAATTGTCGAATTACATTTGCGCCAAATGCAAGTTAATGGGGTACTTGAAAATATTTTGACATACCGTCATCTAGAAAAGCAAATATCAGTGTACTTACTTGTCAGCGTTAAAAAGATTCTACCGTGGAACTTGTACATCATTATTTTACATTGAAAGAAGTATTTGCATTATGTAGGGAAATTCATGAGCTGCCTACATCACCTTTTTTATCTGTCTGTTCTTGTAAAACTATTTTATAATCAAAATTACCATTTGACTGATAAAAACTTTTAGAAACTTTCTAAGATGTACGAGATTTCCAGCTTGTGATATAAATGTTAGTGCTGTGACCGCCCTTCGTATCCCAATTTCAAGAAGGAATCCCCATCTATGTACAAACTTCTGTTGTAGTTTGTTATCCATCTTAGTAGGGAATCAAAAATTAATTAAGTTATTTAGGTCCTGTTCATAATAAGTTTCAACAACCATTCACAATCGACAAAGAACATTTCAAATCATTTTTTTTAATTTAGATTAAGCAGTATGATTGCCCATTCCTGCCGAAGTTAAACATGTGACACGTCAACAACGCGAAAGTAATAGATGCGCAGAGGTAAACAGGAGACGGTACCAACTGTCACGCGCATACGGAACATAAAATATTTTCCAGCTCTGAATACTGATTAATGAAGAAGCATTCGAAATTAGTTATGAAAATGTTTAAGTGCACAGAATCAAAACTTTAAATACCGCAAACTTTAAACACACTACATGAGGTAGATGGCAGATTTTTAAAAACGAAATCTTTGTTAACATTTCTTAGCGGAAACGAATATTAACATTTTGAAGACTAACTTTTGGAAATTACTATTTATTTTCAGGGTCAAAAACGATGTGAAAGACATTTCGCAAAACATTCACAATTTAAATACGCCTAGTGCCAGTTATCATGCATGTGTGCAATAGTTGTTGATAACTTATAACATTTCTCCCCCGCTTAAACGGTCGGACCTCAAAGAGGAGATAATTTACCCAAAGTAAAGCCTTTTTGTTTTTCCTTATCACATCTTAAATACGGAGTAAATTAGTTCGAACGCAGCATGCGCCTTTACCTAGAAAATATTAGGCCAAGTTCAAAAGATTACGACGCTCACAAGGCAGTGAGGTTACCCTCTCCTGGTCTTCTACTAGAAGACCTGCCGATTCCCAGATGCAGTCAAAAAGATGAGAGGGAGTTGTTGAGGAGGAAGAACAGGTACAAGAATGAGGGACAACTCTGCCTCCTCGTTCAAACTTCATATCTTTAGTATGACCCCCCCCCCCTTAACCTGACTAATCCCTCAGACCGAACTTAACCTGACCCCCTCCTTACCTGACCCCTTAGTATGACCCCTCCTAACCTGACCAATGCTATCTGAATAGATCTAGGGTCATTCAATTGGAGCAATAATCCAGGGCTTTTAGTCGAGTACCAGTGATGACATGGAAGAGTATTTTGACAATTTTTAGAAATTTCTGGATATTTCTAGAAATGTTAAACTTAATCAACTTTTAAGACTTTATAGATTATCAGATAAAAAATGTCATGCTTTGAACATTAATCTCTCTATATTATAAAAATTTAGCTGCCGCCACACCACTGTTTGACAAATTTCTCGTTTATTGAGATTCTTTGTTTCGTACCGCAAAAAATATTGCATATAAAAATACGAAATTTGATACACTTATAGAAAAAGCTTCGGGGAATATGCTGAAATAAACCATTTTTGTATATATTTTACTTTTAGAAATATTTAATATTTAAGAAATATTTTGTTTAAGAAATATTTAATTTGAGCTGCGAGGTCGCGTTCTGGATAGACTAACAATAGTAAGACCACGGATTTTTGCAAACAGGTACTTACATGGGTGAATTTTCGCAGAATGGAACCCCTCTTTATAATCTCGATGTAGTTTTTGAGTTATTTTACATTTTATGCACTTCCGAATTGAAATTTGATTTCGTATCGGCACTTTTATCGAATTCTCTGTCTCGTACCGCATGAACTACAGCATACAAAGATAGGGAATTTGGTACATTTATAAAGAAATAATAGGGTAATACGATGAAGTAAACCGTTTATCGATTTAAACATTAGTTTGCATGAAATATGTCATGCAAATCTGTTATGTCATGCATATGTCATGCAAACCTGTTAATCCTGAGTTCGTGAAGCGAGCTCAGGATTAAAGAATGCAGTTTTTGGTTTCCCTGGTCTAAAAAAATCCTTGCTTTTACCTTCTATGGAAAATAGGAAAGGATCGAAAAAGAGATTTTTGAAAGTAGAATTTTTAGGAAAGGTAGATATGAAGCGAGTTTTGTGAGCGCAGAGAGTAGGGGGCCAAGCCTCCCGAAGGGGGTTGAACGATTGGTGCTAGAAGATGGTAGAGCCCTCTAGTAGTCAAAAAATACCAGTATATTATATAAATATCCAGTATATTTAATAATTGGTATAGTTAATAAGTTTAAGTTAGCTGAGTATTCTTAAATAACCCCCTTAGTACTTTATGT
Organism: Amaurobius ferox; assembly: GCA_951213105.1. NCBI lineage: Eukaryota > Metazoa > Arthropoda > Arachnida > Araneae > Amaurobiidae > Amaurobius > Amaurobius ferox. The sequence goes on along the minus strand of OX578145.1, from coordinate 17,755,268 downwards.
TAGCTAATTAACAATATTCTCTAGTATTAGCATTACAATGTATTTACATTCTCTTTAGCTTCCTCGCTTTCATTATTTTTCAGAGATTTAAAATGTTTCATAAATTTTATCTCTCAATCCAAAATTTAGAATCACGACAAAAGTTCTGTATAATCACAGTTCGTCAATAAGGGGATTTTTCCCAAGGACTCGAATCAAATGAACTAAATCCAAAGAGTTCGATTCTGGCTTTTCAAGTTCAACATGGCGTTGGGGACTATAAAAGCGGCAAGAGTCTCTAGGTTTGAAAAAGGAATCCTCCTAAAACTAAATAAAAGAAATTAGAAATTGAAAAATAAAAATCAGCCGGTCTTCCGTACATCTTCCTGGATCTTCCGAGAATAGTTCCCTAAGGAATACAATATTCCCACCGTTGAAAATAAGTCATTTCGGCTAAAGCCTTTGTCTTAACTTTTTAAGACAAATTTCCAACTCATCCTTCCTCTCTGCGATCACTGTCCAAGAAGAGCGAAAAGCAAAAAGCGCACGCAGAGCTTCTCCTCAATGCCGCTTCTCATTGGCGGAGAGAGGAGCAAACTTCCGAAGTTTCCCCAAGCCAGACGTGACGTCAATCCAAGCGGAGACAGCCACACAACGAACACAAGTTCGCCGCAAACAGAAACGAAAATTTAACGTTAAGTCAATGCGAACAAGGCTTAACACAGCCCCTGCACAGGCACGAAGGAAAGAGAGCTTTTCTCTCCAAAATCACACAAAGTTCATGACGCACAGAATGGCGACGTGACAATATATATATATATATATATATATATATATATATATATATATATATATATATATATATATATATATATATATATAATTATTTATTAATTATATAAATAAATAAAAATGAAAAATAATAAATTAAGTCAAAAAAATTAGAAAAATCAAAAAATTGAAAAATGAGATGCATTAACATTAATGTTTTGAATTTTATTTTCGCAAAAAAATTGTATCTTTTGCCAGTATTGAAACTACGATTTGAGAGCCCTTATAATGGTGTATAGTGGCATTAACGTTTATCCAGTTTTCCTATGAATTACTTGTTTAGTAAGAATTTTCATCTTTGATTCATGTTCATATTCGGAATTGCGTATATGAGTTGTTCACATTCTGAATTGCTTGTCCGGTCTCCAGCATAGACTCACTGTACGGGTCAGGGAGTATTAATGTGAACGTTCGTACTGCCTCCCTGGTAGAATTTTACTTGTTCATTCCGGTGCTTCTAGATAATTAAGCAGTTGAGGTTGATCGTGTATACACGTGATGGAAGAAGAAGGGTTTAAGCCGCATGGTAATACAAATTTTCTTAATGTATCCTATATTCATTTTTTTATTTTTTCATTTTTTGATGCCTGTAGTCTGGGTTGGAGTATTTATAGAAATGTACTATTGCTCTATCTGAAACAGGAATGTGTTTGGATTAGTTAGAGTTAAATACACAGACCTGAGGAGGAATTTGACTCTGACTAATCATCGAATTTGGGTTGGTGCTGTTCTCTTCGCTTATCGGCATTATGGCCGTGAATTTGCTTCAATGGTGATGTTAATATTACTTAATTTTTTTTTATTATTACATATTTCTAATATATATATATATATATATATATATATATATATATATAATATATATATATATAATATATATAATATATATATTGCAGATGTGCCAGATACTGAGGAATTCTTAACACCTCTATATAAATATTAATATTTGTTGAATATTTTTAATCACAATAAAGGAGAGTTTTATTTATCTTTGCTGCTTAATCTCAAGTAAAAATTAACAAATTTTTATATTGCGGACCTTATAGAATCTTGTCAATAAAACTGTTGTCTTTTTTATAAAACTGTCAATCGAAGATTGGGACAGACCACCTATTTATAGCAAATGATATGATAAATAAGGGTACTACTCATTTATTAAAAACAATTATGATTACAACATTCCAGAAAATGATATTGAATCAATCTTTGGAATTTTAGAAATATGCTTACCTTTTTGTTAGTGTTAAGAGGTCGTTCAAATTAATAAAAAATGGAAGTATTTACCTCCCTTGTGTCTTACTCACAACCCCTTACAGCTATGAGGTCCTCTTGGTTGTGCCTCAAAAGCTCCATACTCCAGGAGCAGATGTTTCAGTTGCAACTTTGTTCCACCTGAAAGACAGCTAAAAACAGTCGTAGAGGATAATTAACATATTTTAGAAGAATAAAAAATTCTCAAAAGTGCAACTATAATACATCTCCTGAAGTAGGTAAACGGTTTGTTCCATAGAACTGGGATCTCAAACTAAAACAGCAAACCATAGAAAAATTTCACTAAACCGAAGTACATCTAGGTGGAAACAGGGTTCCACCAACGAAAGTTTTTTAAAAAATATTTATTACAATTCGCGTGATGTGTACACTACAAATTTGGAATAAGACCTTTTAAACAAAGCTATTTTCCATGGTATTTAATATGGAAATATCCTCAAAAATTATGGTTGCCTAAGTTTGAGATCTTCTGCCAAGAAGCAAATATTCCTTATATCGGTGTTTCTCAACCACTGGGGCATCAAGATTATTTTATTGTGAGGTGTGCGGGAGCAATTAGCAAAATGAAGCTGTACCCAATAAGGGTTAGATGTTTGTCTGTGACATATACACTCAGTTTTCAAAAAGTATATGCACTCATAGCAAATTGTATTACAGCCATGAAACTCAGCACTCAAATGTCATTACGAACATTCTGGAACGACAATTGCAGTCTTCTCAGAATACCATTGATTTAGCTCATTAGTTGCATCATTTGTGACGGAACGTTTGCAGAGGGACATAGGCAACTAAGTCGACTGTATGCCGCATCGAATATCAGCTTGTATAGCTGCCAGAGTAGGATTTATCATTTACTAAAATATCATCTTCTTGTTGCCACCATTTCCTAATAAAACGTTACTTTGTTCCCAAATTCACATCTTTTGCATATCTCCTGAAGCGATACATACAGGCCGAGTTTCAAGGTTGTAGCTCAATTTCTTATGGGTGCATGTATATTTTTATAACAGAGGGTATTTTGGACTGCATTGCAAATTTTCAGAAGAGAACAAAAAACATTTTATACAACTACCTCTGACATGGTCATAGCACCCGGCAGTAGGAGGTGTTTCCAATAATTTAAAATCAGGGAAATATCTCTTTTAGAATTGAAGTCGGGGTTATACAGGATTTATGCCTATGAAACACGCCTTAAGGCTACGTTCAGTCTGAACTCAATGTTCTGAGAATTGCTGCCTTTTGTGTAGTGTGACGGAGTTTTTACACTAGTTACCACAAAGGCAAAATTGAAAAATGGTGGTAAATAACAAGTTTTTTGACTACCATTCCAGTGATGGTTATTCGATGCTCATACGTCCTAATAAATTATTTTTTATTCTTTTAAAAGTCTTGTGAAACAAACACGCAGAACTGTCTAAAAGGAATTACATAGTGTTCAACAATGGTGAAATAAAAAAAAAAATGACAGTCAATCTTTGTGTTCCACTTTCTAAACAGTTGCAAATAATGAACGGTTATTATGAGAGGGTATAAATAATTAGAATAAGAGTAGTCATCAGTAACATTTAAGAAATTTAGTTGAGAAACACCTTTCTGAGGCACTTAAACCCCTCCACCACGATAAGGTCGGGACCTCGTCGGAGGGGACCCCCCACCCCCCTCCCCTTATCCCTAATACCCTATCAACGACACCAAAATCTCAACAAACCTAACAAATATCCATCGGAAATGCAACAGACAACAACGCTATTAACTCAACGGACCCTAAAACCTATTTCTCAGACTCATATCCTAATGCATCAAACCCTAGCCGACAAAAGACACCAAGCGAGCCAGAACAACCGACATCTCAACACAACACTAGATGCAAAACCAACCTAGCAACAGAACCAAGCTATTTCAGATGAATGTTTGAACAGTATCTTTTTAACTATCGACTATTTTATATTGTCCTAGCAGCTATTGAAGGTACTATTTTTAGCTATTGAATTCAGTATTGTTTATGAAATGAACTATTGAATGTGCTATTGCTTCATCAGTTCTATAGATTTTACTATTGCATAGCATATTGAATGTAATGTTTGTAAAACGGACTATTGAAATTTCAATTATTGACTATTGAGATGACTATTGCCGGTTTACTGACTATTTTTAATTATGACAAACTTAGTACTTCAATTTAAATTATATAAATTTTTAATTTCAGGCCGAAACGGAAATGCAACCCCTCCTCAATTCATAATCTGTGTAGTTTCTTCATGTTATACTGTAAAATTAAAGAAGCTTTCAATTTTCTTGAAAACTACGTCAATTAATAATTTTGACGGATTCAGTTATAAAGGATTAATTGAAAGTTATATAATAACATAAAACAGAGCATGAACTGAAGATGGGCAGCATAAGATCTTTTCAATGCACTTAGATTAAAACAGGATACATTTATAAGGCATGCAAATGGTATCCTTTAAAAATTTATTTTTTGCACTCATTTCTGAGTGATGGCCAAACGATATTTTAGAAGTTGCAGTAGACATTCGGTATGAGCCATGACTCTTTCTCATTGCGAACGTTTGATATTATTTTTGGAGTGGAGAGATGGCCCAGTGGTTAAGGGGCAAGGATTGTTCTCGGAGGAACTGCCCAAATTATAACCGTGTCTGTGTGGAATAGGGCTTCGTTAAATTAAGGGGGGGGGGGCTGATCCTTAATGTTTCCGAGTCGTTAATGGTCAGCACGACTGGGTTCCGGTCTAAATTGTGTTGTTAAAGACTGTAATGTGACCCGTGACCCGCCCCTTGTGTTCTGCCTGTGGATGACAATATGGTTCACGTTTTGGCCGTTATGGGGAATGTTAGAATTTAAAGTGCCTTTGGGAAAATATATATTATTTTTGCTGCTTGAATTTAGGAGAGATATATAATTCTGTCCAAAATACGACTGTATAATTTAAATAGGTTTACACGTATTGAGCTTCTCTGAATGCAAATCGATGTCTTTGACTGACTTGTGGTTTGTTTCATTTTGTATACAAGAAGGTTCTCCTAGTTCTGCAATCAATAGGGTTTTAAACTAATTTAATACATTTCATTTGCTTGTTGCTTTGAAGGAGATAAAATTGGCTCAATGACTTCATAGCAGATCTAACCAGGGTTAAGGCCCTCCCCGTTTTTAAGAAAACCGAAGGAAAAACTCTATAGCATATTACTTATTATTAAAATGTTAAGAAATGATCGAGTTATATATATTTCTTACTTTTCTTACAGTTCATGGTAATGAATGATGAAAGTATCGAAATCGTGTTAAAAATCAGAATTGTGTTAAAATTTTAGTTTTCAATGGATCTGCATGTTTCGAGCAATCTGAAAAACGGATACGTTATTTTAGAGTGCCGTCTCTGTGCATGTCCGTCAGAGCAACATTCGCATCTATTTTTGTTCAACATCTATTTGACGAAATTTCCCTAAATTGGGTAGATGAATCACTCGTGGCTTACGCTGGTGTTAATTAGATTTGAGTAAGCGTTTCGGAAAAATAGAACATATCTTTTTTTTTTCACGAAATGGTTCCCAAAAATCGTTAAAATCTGAAACGGAAGACTCAACATCCTGAAATGTATTCAATAAATGTTTGTTTCTTATGTAATTTTTGATACCGGAACGATTAAACCTATTTCCATTAATCTATGAAAAATCGTTTTCGATATTTCAATGATTTCGAAATATTTCAAATTTGTTTTAATTTTTGTGAGCTGACGACATTTCGATAAGTCTCTAGATGAAAAACAAAATGTTTTCAATGAATGTAATTTTTGCAGATGAATGCGTGTGCAAATGAACACAATTCAATAGATTGTGAAAGATATGAAAACATGATTTCGAGCCTGTAAGGAAATTCACGTGCTTCACGTTGTTCACTGGTTTTTATCGGTTTTTTAAACAAGGAAATGCTCGGCATCTGCTCGATCCCCACTTGGACTTCCGTGCGACTTGTTTCTGAATATTATACTATCATTTTCATAAGTTTTAATTTAACGGAAATTCATTTTCATAAGTTTAATTTTAAGAAAATTCATTTATTTTCATTAATTTAATTTTAAAGAAATTCCTTTTCATGAGTATAATTTTAAGGAAATTTATTTTCATATGTTTAATTTTAAGGAAATTCATTTTCAATTGTTTAATTTTAAGGAAATTCATTTTCATGTGTTTAATTTTAAGGAAATTTATTTTCATATGTTCAAGAAATTTATTTTCATATGTTTAATTTTAAGGAAATTTATTTTCATATGTTTAATTTTAAGGAAATTTATTTTCATATGTTCAATTTTAAGGAAATTCATTTTCATGTGTTTAATTTTAAGGACATTCATAAGTTTAAATTTAAGGAAATTCCATTTCATAAGTTTCATTTAAAATGAGTTTCAATTTTAAGCAACGTTAAATATGTGCGTGCACCTTTTTATTCACTTTATTTTGTATTCAGGAGATGAGAAGCCATGGATGAGACCGTATCTCTACACCAACTTTGCACTTAAAACTAACTTAAAATCTAAAAAAATATATATAATAATACTTAAATATACTAAAATAAATTTCAAAATTAAGTTCTAAAAATTAAGTATATCACCATCATTTAGCAGGTAGGGCCGTACTCCGGAGGCTTGTCGTAAAGAATAGAGGTGCTGGGAAATTTCTTCATCTGAAAATAGAAACGAAATATTTTGGTTATAAATATATTTTCACGTGGATTAACACAAGTCATTTCTACAGAATATATATAAGCTATCTTTCTAGAATAATAAGTAGGTTATTCTACCTCAACCCTTAAATCTATAAACCGACAATCATGGAGAGGTATGGGAAGAGTCGCCTTATGATATCTCTAAATTTGAAAATCTGTCTGTGGGTATGTATGAGTGTGTATGTATCTGTCTCATCATGGAAGGAGAACTGTTTACACAGAATTTCGTGAAATTCCGGGGGTAGTCTTGAAATAGCCTCATTTAAAATTGAATCTATGTTTCGAGTTTTTAAAACCGGAAGTTAACGATATAGTAATTAAAAAACGTAAACCTTGCATAGAGATAGCATTATGCCGATGATAATATTCTCGTATATTTATCTGAAAAAAATGATATCATATCATTTAGCAACTGAATTAAATCCAGTGTGTTTATATAGCAAAGAGATTTTTAATAAATATTTTCCGATTTAATTAATTAAGAAATGTATATATAATTAAATTATATTGAAATTTCGGTTTTGACTAGATTTTACAAATTACGGTATTCATGTTTAAAGATGGCGGGGATTAAAATTTCAATTTCTTACGCCATCTGTGTTATTTTGCAAAGTTTTTCAAATTCAAAAATTGTACTGCGGGTACCCATACAATTTTAGCGCTTTCACTTTGGTATAAATTGGCGCAATGTCATATTTTTGTTAATTTGTTTACAAACGAGGACAGGATGTCTCATTCTTCAGATCTGTCTGTGAAGATAATTTTGTACAGAGAGCAGAGTCTTAAATTTTTAGTAACATTGATTTAATTATTTTTATAGAATGCTTTAAATAACAATGTCATTTAGAGTAAAACTATATGAATTTGCACACAATTGTGAAAATTCTCTTTCTGTTGTATATTCTGTACAAGGAAATTATATACTGCTAGTTTTGAATAAAATGTAGTTATTAGAGGTTCCATTCCAGCCAGAATCCTAAAGGGACCACTTGGTACTCTCGCATTCAGTGTTGAAGGCGGTGCGAATTGGATGGTTTTACAGTTTGATTTAATGTTTTGAAAAGTAATTCTGTCCCGGATCTCATTAAATTCGAAATTTTAAACTTGTAGATCTATCTAACGGGTCCACTCATTTGCAATAAAATCTATTCACACAAGTGTGGCTTGATGTTACAGTTAGAAAAATTGCTTTCACATGTTTCAATAAGTTACATACACAAAGAATTTAAACAAACAATCCTAATTTAAATGTTCTAATCTACATTTCAAGAATCTAATAGTTTTATTATGAGGTTATTAAAGTTCCGAAACATATGTATATCAAAATTTGTTATTAAGTGAAACTGTTAGCATTTACCGACAAAAACTTTTATTTTTCTGGAATGTTCTTTTAAAATTCGAAATGAGATATGTATTGTAGTCACAGAAGGCAATGAATACGAAGTTTTAAATTAATTTCCGGTTAAGGTATTTTTTGTCAGTCGCAACTATTATTATAAGTAATTTTTATTCAGACGTAACTATTTATATTTTGAAAATTAATATAGATTATTTTTCAGTTAGAAAAATAAGTTTTTATTAATTAGAAACTACGAATTATGTAAAATTTTGTATCTTATCTTACGCTAATATGTTAGTATATGAATTTTGTATGTAAGAAGAGAAATTTGAATTCCACTTACGTTGTAGATGCATTCTGGATCGATGACGCCCGGCATGTAAAAAATCTTGCAACCCGTCAGATCACTTTTACAAGATGCTCGTCTTTTCTGAAAATAAAAAGCAAAACAGTATAATAAAGGCTTTCGTTCATGGTAACCAATATAGTTAAAATAGTATTTCAAAGAAATTTATCATTTTAACAAAAAATACAATATTTGTAAGTTTGTTTTAAAAATGGCCGTTGTATTTTTTTGATAATTTTTGTTTTCATATCTTATGTCTGCTTGTTGAAAGACTCATAATTATCATTATGATTCATCTCCAGAAAGGTAGATTGGCTGTAGCATATGGAAAGTATAATGTGATGAAATAGTTCATTTTGATAGATTTTAAGGATATGGATCTTTCTGAATAAATGAAATAGGGTCACTTTTTATATAATTAATTCTTAAAATGTTTCAATTGATAGCCGTCGTATTGAAACATTATCATCTCGGGAAACTCGATTTAAATCCATTTACTTTAGCACTTGTAATATCGAAAAAGCGTGTTTGTTGTTTATGGTGTTTTAGTGTATGAACAACTGCAAATTCAAATAATAATAATTGAAAAAATCACGTTTAACTGTTATCAACCTCAAATGGTATTTTATCCTGCTATGTACAGGCAAAGTAAAGGCTTAATATAAAAAAAGAAAATAAGTGAATTTTGGCACAACTCGACGTTCTCATACAAGAATTACCTTTTTTTCAAATTGTACAAGACAAAATTTGAAAAATCGTTATCGAGAGTGCTAAATATTAAACTGCAGCAGAATATGTTATCCTTCGCTTTAAAGGGCTCGAAAGAATATTTCGATTGATACTATAGTTTGCAATGCACCCCTCTCTGAAATGAATTTGTCTCCCAAGGAGATAGCTAGCTAAACACGCTCGCTATGAATTGCGGATATATTTCACAAAAATGATTGACATTATAAAATCTCTTGATCATTGAGTCATACATATACCCTATTATGCATGATTATGTTCAGTTTTGTCCTATGGTGCAGTGTAAAGTTAATATAAAATTTCGAATACATTTCAAAGTTTTCCCTGGAATTCTATTTAGTTAATACATTCAATTGTTATTCTATTATTTATTTATAACATTCTATTTAGTTCTAAATTTATTGGTGACAAAGCCGGATATAAAATTTCTTGAAAATCCACATATTTGTGATTGCTATCGCGTACGCAAGAAATACACCACAAATATATAGACAGACATCACTAAATATAGTCAAACTGTGTTCACAATCTACATGGATCAATGGTTGAACAAGGTACAAGATGATATTTTGATACAATTTAAGGTACTTTAAACGAAGTTAACGAACTTGTCGCAAAAATTAGATGCCTAGCATTCATACGTAGAACAATAACATACAAGTAGCACAATCTTCAAGTAAATAGTAAATGGATACAACAGACGCCAAGTGGAAAGGTACAATTTTAAAGCAGTGGTACTAATTGGTCATGAAATAACTTTACCTTCATTCAGTACGAAATTTCTGTTTTTCAGTAAACGTTCTTTGTAAAATTTTCAAAACTTCAAAAACTACATTGCTATTATAATACACACTACGAATTGCGAGAACAGGGCGTCTAAAAAAAGTCTGCGTTGTATCATGTCCAAAGTTTGTGTCAATAACTTTTAGTAAGTTATGTTTTGGTATCGAAGTTCTCCTATTTTTCGTTTTAGGTTTCTTTACATCTTGTTCTATTATGTCCGAATGACCCTCAAAGAGACCCATTTTCGTACAAAGTCATATCAAAGATTGAACAGGTCAGAATAATTTAGTACCACCACACCTCTTATCAAATTATCTGTAGATGTTCGATTACTTTATTTTCTTTCCCATTCTGAGCATTTTACATTATAGATTGTTTTCATTACACAATACAATCGAGGTACATTATAGTTACTTTTCAGCGAAAATTTATATGTCTTGACCACATTTGATTTGCTTTTAAATTATACTGTGTCATTGCACTAAATTTTATAAATCCTACACTAGTTATTGAGATATTAAACGGAACTGAAATAACGGCAACATTCCAAATAAACTCTATAATTAACTTACAAGAGGATCCTTGACGCGGTAGTTAAACTTGAATGCATCCATGATATCCTCCTCGAAGTATCTTGCATCAAATGTTTCCACGACCTCTTCAACTCGGGCTCTGGGCTTGGGCAAGTCTTCATCCAGTTCGAATCCCAGATTATCCACTCCGCTCTCTTCTACGGATTCCTCAACAGCACCTCTCCTTTTGGACCTGCAAAAAAATTACATATTACGAACAGTTTTATGTATTTGAAAATAATTGAATCTGCACAAATGATTTCCTTTAAAGTAAATGCCCATATAAAATATTTTTATTTATTTGTCCCTAGAGATTTATCTGAATGGGACAGTTCTCTACCAGCAAATGTCATAATTACAAGACACACTTTGATGAATATTTTTATATTTTCAATATAAGATTTTGTTTTCGATATTTTACTTGAAGTTGAGTATATCCAGTAATCGATAGGACATTGCTTCTGACGTCCCTCTGGCAATAAAGTGTATCATATTTTTATGTCTTGACAAATGTTTACATTTTGTGTTCAATTGGCTTTTACACAATTGTTTTTAGGTTTTGATGAACAGAAATTTGATATAAAATCGGTTTTACGAAAGCATGGTGTTAAATATAATAATGATAAATATATGAACATGATGAATATATAAACATGATGAATATAAACTGTAGAAATGGGGGATCTCATGTTTGAATAGGATCATTTAACGCTAAACTCCTTCATTTCACTTATCATCAGCCTAACGTGGAGATGATGAATAGTTAGAATCTAACGGAAGACTAAACCCCTACCATATTCTAGGGCTAATATCAGACTGAACTGTGTTTTTGATATACACTGGACGAAAATATTGTTCGATCAGTCTCTTAAAACCATCTTATATGAGTATTGAAAATTCGATCCTCTTAATTTGGGTTTCTTCCGTTAGGTCATGGGTGGACGAATATTGAGAGAAACATGCTAATTTTACATACATTGGAATTCAGTTGAAGATCCTGCTTAAACTTAAAACTTTGATCTTGAGGAGGAACTATTTATTCTATATTATTATTTCTTCTTAAGCTTTAATATTTAATCTTAAGTCAAAAAATGTTAAGAAGCGATGCACAATTTGTGAAGTATTGATATACAAATGCGTCTTGACGTTCGTTAAAATTAATTAGCCTATTGATGTAAATCTCGAGGAGAAACACATGCACTTACAAAATCGAATAAAGATTTCCAAATTATATTTAGAATATTTCTGTACTACACTATACTTCCCTAAGTCTTTTTTAAGATTCAAATATTTCAAGTAAATTTTAAAGCTGAATGGCATAAAACCCTAGCCAATGAGTCTTAGTGTTTGGCCCATTTGCATAACATGGTATCTAATAATTTGCATAAATATATGCAGTGAAAATAGAAAGAATTTTATTCATACACGTTTTCAGAAACATTTTCAGGTAATACGCCTAAGTGAAAACTATACACGAGATGAAGAGTCGCGATTGAAACTTATATTCGCTTTGTACCGCATAAACTTCATGCTATGCAAAACAGCGTTCAAACGATATGATAAAATTCAAGTTTAATTAATACGGTTATATAAGAAGTTATGCATATTTGGGAATACACTGTTTAAGAAGATAATGGCAAACGACTAATACGAAGATGTTATTTCAGAAATTTTTGCGTTGTTATTTTGGCAAATAAATCGATGGACTTACTTCCTGCCTCCGAAGAAGCGTTTAATAGCTTTCCAAACCTTCATATCTTCAAAATATATTCAAATTACTTATTACTGAACGAGTCTTATAATTTTCAGACAAGCAAGTTGAAAGTTTATCAGAAAATGATCTCCAAACAATGAAAAAATATAAACATCCCTCATTGGTTGCGAATGTTTATTGTGACGTCACACATTCATTGTTGAGCTTAAATGTTTATTTTTTTTTCATTGTTTCAACTACACATTGTGACGCACGCGATTATTTTATTTTTAAAAGCAAATTGAACCAGATGTTTTGTTTTGGATTAAATAGAAATTAACTACTTACACACGATAGATTTTAGTTTAAATTTTACCCTCCTGATGCTGAGCGAACACAGTCTGGGTTCGTGAATTATAGTATATATTCCTTTAGCTCAGAAAACATCGATTATTTGTGAGTGCTCTCACAAATGATCGATGTTGTCTAGCGATAATACGATGGGATTTTGCGTTAATACGATGCAGTTTTCTTTAGAAGCTGCTCTGTGGATAGTGTCCCCTTTTGCGTAACACCACTTTCATTTCTATTCGGCATTTCGTGAATGGGCCAAGAAAAGTAGATGCACCATTTTAATATCTACAATAATTGTAAAACGACTTTGTATAATTTTCTTTCAAGACCGTCTAGAAGCCGTCTGGGGATTTGGAAGGCTGAATTTTTGAACACCTATAGTATCGATCGCGAAATTTGTATTTCTTCCCCAGGGGTGAATGTAATGGGGTTGTTGTTGTTGTTGTTGAAACCCAGACCGTCCGACCTACCAGAAATGTGTAAGGTAACCTGGATGTAATGGGGTGTCTTCGTAAAATATGTCTTGACCTTCAAGAAAAAAATCGAATCCTAACTCACTTCTAAATCATTTCTATATTCAGAAGATTGAATATTTGTATTCTTAGTATCAATTACGGACAGAAATTAACGGAGCAGGATTTCAGATTATTCCACAGTATGCGCAAAATAGGAGGTTGTGTGTGTGTAATAAGGCCTTTCCAGACCTTGGAGAATCCCTCCGGTGATTTGGGAGGCAGAATTTTTGAATACTTACCATATTGATCGTAGAACAGATTACAATGGAATAGAACGTAATTTAGTAAAATTTAAAATTTTCAACACTCTAACAATTTTCAACACTCCAACCCTTTAAATGCTAAACGAAATAAAACTTCTTTAAAAAATGTTATTTTAATTTGTGTAGAAGAAGTGTTTTAACATTGTATCTTTTTCTGTAGTTTACATGATGTACTTAACTCATAAAAGTACACATTCATAATTTTACTTTTATATATTACATTAAGTAAGAAGAAATGTATTTTTCCGGTAATTTTCAAATTGAAGATTTTGACAGAAATGCATGTTATAAATATATTTCCAACAATGTTTTAATGCATCCCAAACTAATTTTGATGGTTTACAAGGAAGTGGTTTAGTTGTCGGAAATTTTAAAATTAAGTTTAGGGCCTTCTTAAGTACAGTATTGGGATCTAATTATAAAAAACCAAAACCGCATATATATACCATAATTGCAACTTTTCTTACATATTTAGTATTACTAATCAAGTGAGGACATTGAAACAGAGAAAACATAGCTTTATAGTATTCGTATTGATTGCAAGGTATTCTGGTTCAAATCATGCCTTTTTGAGTTTAAACAATTTTTTTTTTGTTTATAAATTTAAACTAAGGTCTATACCAAGATTAAAAATAAAAAGAAAAAATGTGTTTTCTTTCGCGTGGGTGTCAGCATGACAAAGTCAAATGTATACATTGTAGAGTAAAAAGACAACATGAAAATTGCATAAATATTGGAGCAAGAGTCGCTAAGATAGATAAAAAAGCAAATTTAAAACATCGAGGTCGCTCTTTTCCCCTAAGACTTACTCCTTCCCCTTCCTCAAGTCAAGAGTGAAAATACCACAATAAGAGGGAAAATTACATTTCCTCAACTGCAAAGATAGAAACATCCCAACACTCTCTCCCTCTGCACTGAAAATCGTCTTTTGAAACTTAGCGTCTACGTGACTGAAAACAATTTGACACGTGCTGGAACCTCTGAAACTCGTCTATTCCTTTTTAGTAACTAGACAACCGAGGTCGGGGAGAAAAAGCTAAGAACTTATTTTCCGGATATGATGCGCGGAACATGCTAGACAATTTTTAAGTAAATTCTATTCTTAATTCAAATGAATTCTTAATTTGATTGTAAAAAAATTCCAACTAAAGCGACAAAGTGTTGAACTTTTCTAGAGCTAAGGAATGGAAGTTCACGATTCCTTATTTTAATGCCCGTTCCCCAAAAACTGCTTGTTTGGTGAGTTTTAAAATGACTTTTACGGATAATATTTGAAGTACTCATTTATAAATATCTTTATAATAAAAAACAAACCATTGACTTTTTATAAATTAGCTTTCTAGAGGCTTTTGGAAATGTTTCTGCTTCGCGTTCAAAGAAAAAAAATTGAGAGCCTAACTTTATTACTGTAGGAGGAGATACTTTTTCTGTACCTTTTGATTTAACTCTGATTTTAGAGCTTTTCACAAACATTAAATATTTCGAATTTTCGAAAGTTTAGGCAGCGTACCGACATCATTAGCTGCATAAAAAGGAAAAAACGCGAGATCCTAGCCCATGCTGGGAAATAAGGAGGTTTATACATATAAACATATATACCATGGGTTTTGGCTGTTAGATTGTACCACGTTATCTCAGAAATAGGATGACCGAAAGCTAGATCCGTTTTCTTGTGAACCATTCTATTCTTGAAGTTTTTGTTGGCAACCTTATTCTGGAAGCCCCCGTTCACCGAAACTCATAGCTATTTAACTTGTCTAATTTTACTGTTTAATATCAATGACGATGTTTATTAAACAGTCATTGGATATTTTCAGAAACACGGTATGCTCGCCAATGATACCGGTTTATTAATTGTGAATTGTATGTGTCCTTTCGTATTTTTGCAGTAAAAACTCAGGGCAGTTATTCCGTCTCAATTGAGCGGTTTATTGGACTTACTTTGTAAATACAATTGAAATTGAGACCGACTTCTTTCTAATCAAACGAAGACTAAGTTATCTTATAAATTATATCCGAACATTGAACGTACAGTATTAGAATAAAATATATAGTTTTGAATTCATTGAAACTGAAAAGAGTGAAGACGTTTATGACCTTGTGAAGTTGATAGACAGAGCTCCCTTTTATTTATGTTTATACTTTACTTTCCTTATACATTATGTATATAAGGAATGTGACGGGGTCGAAAATTCGAATTCGAGTTTTCGACGGGGGAGCACATTTCAAGCATCCCTGAACACGAATCAGACCTTTTCGAGATGGCGTGTGTGGGGGTCCTATTATTTTTATACGCAATCGCATGTACAGAACTCACCCTAAATTTTCGAGTGACATTTTGGACAGATCCTCAAAAAATCAAAATCTTTAATAAAGTTACAAAAATTGTCGTTTCTTATGTAATTTTTCATTAGAAAACGATTAAAATAAATTTTAGACCGTTAGCAAGAACCGTTCTCGAGATATTATATATTTTCCAGAAAAAATATCAAAAATTCATATACAGAATTTAAAAAAAATATTACCTATTGTTGAAATGTGTTCACTTTCATAAGTAATATCATGCGATAAATTGAGTAACATCATTCTTGTGGATCTAGTTGGTTCCATTCATGAAAAAATATACTTTAGGTAATACTTTTGTATTTGGTCGCCAATACTCAGTTATCTGCAACAAGAATAACTTATTTCTCCGTTCATAACCCTTGTCGAAATTTTGGTGGAATGTCATCAACTTGGCGACTTTTTTAAATGTTGCCAAATTAACGAAAATGTCGCCAAATTTATAAAAATTACGCTAAATCGATGAAAATGACAACTGGATGATGAAGTAATTATTAAAGTATTTTATTATATATGGACTATATCGCTTATTGAGGATGCTATCAATATTGATGATTGTTTAGAGTTGCGCAAAGTATAGGTTAATTCAGTATTTTTAAATAGTTTTACATGTTGTCATCCTGAAAATTACCAAATGTATAATTCAACGATAAAAACACAGCGCCGTGGATCTCTTCCATTATTTTTCTATTGTAAATCTAGGAAATCCATTGCATTATATAAGGAAAATCATGTGCTGCCCATATCAGAATTTTTGTTTTATATTTTAAATAGTTTAAAAATTAGTAAAGTGTATATTATGTAGATATACCACATTTTATACAAAAAAAAAAGATGTGAGACAAAAAAATTATAACTTGATTTCCTGAAAACAGGTGATTGAATCGTATACAAAGTTACCAGACGAAACGTTTTCTCCAGCCTACGAGAAGGATTCACCAAGGGATCTTGTCAACAGCCGATCGTCGAGATAGCGGTTCAAAATGTCAATATTGAGAAACGCAAGATACCGAGTTACTTATTAATAACTCTCTGTACTTACTACTAAAATACAAGGTCTATTTTGGGAGGACAGAAATAGAACATTTTCAATTATTGATAGACCTAGACTGCTGAGAGCGTGCTATTTGTTCTGTTGTAATCATGGACCATAATTTATGATTTTAAAAAAATACAATGGTGTTGGATATTTATGACTTTATAAGGGTCAAGTAGACTCACTGTCCAGATGACAATATCCTCAACGTTGTAATATAGCTTAACGAGCTGACGAGTCAACGAAAGTTGCAGCTGGGTTTCTCTGACCGTTTCTAATTTTTCAGCAACGTGGATGGAACCGATGAAGCCCTGCCCGTCCCTTAAATAAAGACGAAGAAAAATAAGGAGAGAGAGATGATGAATAGGTACCAACGAGATCAATCATAAGAATGTGACCTTGTATACACAAGAAAGTCAGTGCCGTAATAAAGAGAGTGGCTGGCCACGAACCCGAGAAACAAAGATGCGAATGAAAAATGGGAATGGCAACGATAGTCTATGCCGTAATTTACCCTACATATTGAATGATATATTGTATGATGAGATATCTAATGATTTAAACAAAAATTTAATGATACTTAACTGTCTGGTATAACATTTGTAATCATCTGTAAACCATATTACTAAGCTGTATTAAAGTTGTAAATATTTAATTTAGCTAGTAAATAAGTGAAATTAAAGTTATGTGTCATTACCAACCTATCAAATAATAAACTTATTTTACACTGGATTAAGTATCCAAATGATCGGTATGCGGCATTTGATGAAAAGTTTAATCAAGAGACGCAACGCAATGCTTGAAGAATAATAATGAAAATTTTGGTGGTTTCACACAATTATTTACATTAAGCCATTAACGTAAAGACAACATCACCCAAAAATAATATACATTCACTTATTATATTTATTTTATTCAATTCGTCTTTTGTCTTTATGTATTGCGTTGGGTTTGTTATCGGTCGGTATATTTGTGAAAGATATATTTCCCAAGCTGTGTATATTTCCCAAATGACACGTCCGAGAAAGGCAGTGTTTGTGGCAAAGTTATAAAATCAGAGTGCTAAAAGGCATTGCTAGGAATTCCGTTTAGGTGTTTTAATCTTAAGGGAGGAACTCTTTATTCTCCATTCGTATTTTTTCTTAAGATTTATTATATAAGCTTTTTTATTTAATCCTAAATCAAAAAATATTAAGAAGCAATGCACAAATTGTAATGCATTGACATTCAAATGTGTATTTGGCGTTCGAATATAGATATGAAAATTATATTTAGAAAAATTATGTAGTACATTATACTAACCTATTAAGAAAATTTGAAAATTCAATCATTTTAGCTGAATTTTAAAACAAAATGATTTAAAACCCTATCCAATGGGTCTCCTGGAACTTGTATTTGACCCATTTGCATACCATGATATATAGTAAATAGCATAAATATATGTAGTGAAAGATAGAGAATATTATTCATACAATTTTTCAGAAAGATTTTCAGGTTGTAAGGGTAAGTGAAAACTATGCACGACATGGAGATTCGGCATTGAAACTAATTAGCCTGAATATGATATTCGCTATGTACCGAATAAAATATATGTTATGCAAAAGCCCGATCTCACGATGCGATAAAACGCAGTTATTATATATATAACCAGTAATTAATAAGGTTATATTAAAAACTGTGCATAGTAAGGAATAAACTCTTTAAGGAGCTACTGGCAAACGACTGCTAGTACAATGATGCTATTTTTGAAATCTTTGCGTTGTTATGTGTGCAAATAAATCGATGGACTTACTTCTTGCCTCCGAAGAAGCGTTTAATAGCTTTCCAAACCTTCATACCTTCAAAATATTATCAAATGACTTATCAGTAAACGAGTGTTAGTATTTTCAGACTAGCAGCTTGAAAGTTTATCAGAAAATGATCTCCAAACAATGTAAAAATATAAACATCTCGCATTGGTTGCGAATGTGCATTGTGACGTCAGACATTCATTGTTGATTCAAAATGTTTAATTTTTTCCATTGTTGCGACTGTGCATTGTGACGCATGCGATTAGTTTGTTGTCTCTGTTCTAGCTATACAAAATAATCTTCACGGACAGATCTGAATAATAAAACAACCTGTCCCCCTTTTGTAAGCAAATAAAAAAAAGAACTTGAATCAATATATGTAAAATGAAAGCATTAAAATTGTATGGGACCCGTACTACTTATATACGCGAATATTAGAAGATATAACCTGTAAACCTGTATTAGTACATTACATGTAATTGTGCATTTCAAGTAAATTGAAAATATTTATAAACCCGTAATTGACTCCAATATATACCAGAATGAAAGCACTCAAATTATATGAGAATATATATATCCCCGTACTACTTATATTGTCGCAGATTAAAAATTATACCAGTGTGATAGTAGAAGATTACCCGTATTACAATATGAGTCTCAAAAATATTTGCCAAAATAAAACAGATGACGTTTTAAATTGAAAATATCAATAATCCCCGTAATCTTCATACCAGAAGGTCGTAATTGATTCCAATATGTGCCAGTATATATCAAAATATATGCCAATATACCTGTACTACTTATATTCTCGTAGATTAGAAGATATACCCGTACATTTGTACAATATTTCTCGTAAAACGTACAATATATGAATTTAAACAATTTTATCAATAAAACAGTGGTATATTAACTTGAAAATATCAACAATCCCTGAATCAATAATCCCCGAATCAATAATCCCCGAAAATATCATATATTTTATGGGATATTTTTTATGGATATATTCATTGGATATATTGTTCATGGATATATTTTAGTATACGTAGTTTTTTATTTTAGATTTTTGGTGATTTTTGCGAGCCATTTCGTAAAAAATGGCAGGTTGTTCTATTCCGAACCGTACCAACCTCTAACCAGCACCAGACCATCCTACACGTGACTTATCTACCAAATTTTGCGAAGTTTGATGAATTAGTATTTTAGCTAGAGTGGATAAATAAAATTTTTAAGGGCCATTTCGCAAAAATAGGCAAGTTCTGTTTTTACGAATCCTACCAAAAACTAATCATCACCAGGGTCTCACCCAAGTGACACACGTACCAAATTTTATGAAATTCGGTCCATTAGTCTTTTAGTTAGAGTGGATATATACACAGACACACACTCAGACGTCAAGCTAAAAATAGATTTTTCGTATTCTAGAGGTCTCGAAACGTATAGATGCGTCGAAAACTCGAGTTATGATTTTCGGCATGATTCCAATACTTTCCCTATATATTACCATGCACTGCAGGGAAAGTAAAAATCTGATGTGGGCAGCACATGACTTTCCCTGCAGACGCGAATTCAATATTTCTATATTTTTTAAGAACTCGTTAATTTGAGTTTAATTGTACAAAATAACACAACATTTTCATTTTTAATTCAATTTCTGCTTTTATTTGGTTGTTAGACATTTTTCCAAAAGCGTAAAACAAAAATGTAAAAAAATTCAATCAAATATCTCGAGAACGGTTAGTCCTGGAGTAATTGAGTTATTCTTATTCTTTCCCTCGTCAGAAATTACGTATAAAACAAGCATTTAATTGATACATTTGAACATACGTAGTCTGTTTATTAGATATTTGCGATTTTTGCGGGCCATTTCGTAAAAAAGGGCAGGTTGTTTATTTCCGAATCGTACCAAAATCTAATCAGCACCAGAGTATCCCACAAGTGATTTATCTACCAAATTTTGTGAAATTTTCTCAATTAATATTTCAGTTAGAGCGGATACATGAGATTTTTGCGGGCCATTTCGCAAAAAAAATGAGGGTTCTCTTTTATCGAATTGTACCACAAACTAATCAGTAACAGGGTTACGCCCAAGAGTTTTTGAGTGGATACATACATTGCACAGACACACCGACAGACACACAGACGCACATACATATAGAAACACACATAGACGCACATACATATAGAAACACAGACAGACACACACAGACGTCAGGTTAAAAATAATTTTTTCGTATTCCAGAGATCTCGAAACTTGTAGAACCGTCGAAAACTCAAGTTCCGATTTTCAGCATGATTCCAGTACTTTCCCTATACATTACCATGTATTTCAGGGAAAGTAAAAATCTGATGTGGGCAGCACATGACTTTCCATGCAGACTCAAATTCATTTTTTTTTTTGCTTCTTTAATAATTAATTAAATTGAGTTTCATTGCACAAAATAACACTAAATTTACATTTTTAATTCAATTTCTGTTTTAATTTTGTAATTGGACATTTTTCCAAAAGTAGCATAAATAATGCGAAAATCTCAAATATTTCGATAACGGTTAGTCCTAGAGTAATAGAGTTGTTCTTATTCTTTTCCGCATCAAAAATTACGTATAAATCAAGCCTTTAATTGATATATTTGAACATACGTAGCTTTTTTTAGATTTTGGCGATTGCTGAGGGTTTTTTCGTAAAGAAAGTAAGGTTGTTCTTTTCCGCATAATACCAAAATCTACTCAGCACCAGAGTACCATACTTCTATTTTTACGAATCATACCAAAAACTAATCAGCACCAGGATCATGCCCAAGAGTTTTTTCTACTAAATTTTATGAAATTCGGTCCTTTAGTTTTTGAGTTAGAGTGGATACATACATTGCACAGACACACAGACAGACACACAGATACACGGATGCACAGACACACACACACATGGACACACAGATAGACGCACACACAACCGTCACGCTAAAAATAATTTTTTCGTATTCCAGAGGTCTCGAAACGGGTAGACCCGTCGAAAACTCGAGTTGCGATTTTCCCTGCAGACTCAAATTCATTTTTTACATTCCCCGCAATACATGGTAATGTATAGGGAAAGTATTGGAATCATGTCGAAAATCTCAATTCGAGTTTTCGATGGATCTACACGTTTCGAGACCTCAATACGAAAAAACTATTTTGAGAGTGAAGTCTGTGTGTGTGTCTGTGTGTCTGCGCTTGTATGTATTCAATCTAACTCAAAAACTTATGGACTCAATTTCATAAAATTTCTTAGGTAAGTCACTTGGGTACGCTCCTGGTGCTGATTCGTTTTTGGTACAATTTGCAAAAACAGAACCCGCCTTTTTTTTTTTTGCGAAATGGCCCGTAAAAATATCATGTATCCACTCTAGCTAAAGTACTAATTGACAACATTTCACAAAATTTGGTAGATACGTTTTTTGTACGATACTCTGGTGCTGATTAGATTTTGGTACGATTCGGAAAAGAGCAACCAGTCTTTTTTACGAAATGACTTGCCAAAATTGCCAAAATCCAAAAAAAGACTAAGTAGTGTATGCTCAAATGTATCAATTAAGTTCTTGTTTTATACGCAATTCTTGAAGAAAAAAATATTATAAGACATTCCATTATACTTTAGGACTAACCGTTCTCCAGATATTTGAGATTTCTAGCATATTTGTTACGCCGATTTCGGAAAAATATCCAATTGCCAAATAAAAACAAAAATTGAATTGAAAATTCAAATTTAGTGTTATTTGGTTCAATTGAACTCAATCTAATGAAGTATTAAAGAAATAAAGAAAATATGAATTTGAGTCTGCAGGGAAAGTCACGTGCTGCCCACATCAAATTTTTTACTTTCCCAGCAATATATGGTAATGTATAGGGAAAGTATTGGGATCATGTCAAAAATCGCAACTAGAGTTTTCGGCGGATCTACACGTTTCGAGACCTCTAGAATACGAAAAATCTTTATTTAGCGTGACGTCTGTGTGTGTGTCTGTCCGTGTGTCTGTACAATGTATGTATCCACTCTAACTCAAAGACTAATGGACCAAATTTCATAAAATTTGATAGATAAGATCCTTTGGTGTGACCCTGATGCTGATTAGTTTTTGGTACAATTCGGGAAAAAAGAACTCTCCTTTTTTTTCGAAATGGCTCTCGAAAATCTCATGTATTCACTCTAGCTGAAATACCAATTGACCGAATTTCACAAAATTTGGTAGATAAATCACATGTGGGATACTCTGGTGCTGATTAGATTTTGGTACGATTCAGAAAAAATGAGGGTTCTCTTTTATCGAATTGTACCACAAACTAATCAGTAACAGGGTTACGCCCAAGAGTTTTTGAGTGGATACATACATTGCACAGACACACCGACAGACACACAGACGCACATACATATAGAAACACACATAGACGCACATACATATAGAAACACAGACAGACACACACAGACGTCAGGTTAAAAATAATTTTTTCGTATTCCAGAGATCTCGAAACTTGTAGAACCGTCGAAAACTCAAGTTCCGATTTTCAGCATGATTCCAGTACTTTCCCTATACATTACCATGTATTTCAGGGAAAGTAAAAATCTGATGTGGGCAGCACATGACTTTCCATGCAGACTCAAATTCATTTTTTTTTTTGCTTCTTTAATAATTAATTAAATTGAGTTTCATTGCACAAAATAACACTAAATTTACATTTTTAATTCAATTTCTGTTTTAATTTTGTAATTGGACATTTTTCCAAAAGTAGCATAAATAATGCGAAAATCTCAAGTATTTCGATAACGGTTAGTCCTAGAGTAATAGAGTTGTTCTTATTCTTTTCCGCATCAAAAATTACGTATAAATCAAGCCTTTAATTGATATATTTGAACATACGTAGCTTTTTTTAGATTTTGGCGATTGCTGAGGGTTTTTTCGTAAAGAAAGTAAGGTTGTTCTTTTCCGCATAATACCAAAATCTACTCAGCACCAGAGTACCATACTTCTATTTTTACGAATCATACCAAAAACTAATCAGCACCAGGATCATGCCCAAGAGTTTTTTCTACTAAATTTTATGAAATTCGGTCCTTTAGTTTTTGAGTTAGAGTGGATACATACATTGCACAGACACACAGACAGACACACAGATACACGGATGCACAGACACACACACACATGGACACACAGATAGACGCACACACAACCGTCACGCTAAAAATAATTTTTTCGTATTCCAGAGGTCTCGAAACGGGTAGACCCGTCGAAAACTCGAGTTGCGATTTTCCCTGCAGACTCAAATTCATTTTTTACATTCCCCGCAATACATGGTAATGTATAGGGAAAGTATTGGAATCATGTCGAAAATCTCAATTCGAGTTTTCGATGGATCTACACGTTTCGAGACCTCAATACGAAAAAACTATTTTGAGAGTGAAGTCTGTGTGTGTGTCTGTGTGTCTGCGCTTGTATGTATTCAATCTAACTCAAAAACTTATGGACTCAATTTCATAAAATTTCTTAGGTAAGTCACTTGGGTACGCTCCTGGTGCTGATTCGTTTTTGGTACAATTTGCAAAAACAGAACCCGCCTTTTTTTTTTTTGCGAAATGGCCCGTAAAAATATCATGTATCCACTCTAGCTAAAGTACTAATTGACAACATTTCACAAAATTTGGTAGATACGTTTTTTGTACGATACTCTGGTGCTGATTAGATTTTGGTACGATTCGGAAAAGAGCAACCAGTCTTTTTTACGAAATGACTTGCCAAAATTGCCAAAATCCAAAAAAAGACTAAGTAGTGTATGCTCAAATGTATCAATTAAGTTCTTGTTTTATACGCAATTCTTGAAGAAAAAAATATTATAAGACATTCCATTATACTTTAGGACTAACCGTTCTCCAGATATTTGAGATTTCTAGCATATTTGTTACGCCGATTTCGGAAAAATATCCAATTGCCAAATAAAAACAAAAATTGAATTGAAAATTCAAATTTAGTGTTATTTGGTTCAATTGAACTCAATCTAATGAAGTATTAAAGAAATAAAGAAAATATGAATTTGAGTCTGCAGGGAAAGTCACGTGCTGCCCACATCAAATTTTTTACTTTCCCAGCAATATATGGTAATGTATAGGGAAAGTATTGGGATCATGTCAAAAATCGCAACTAGAGTTTTCGGCGGATCTACACGTTTCGAGACCTCTAGAATACGAAAAATCTTTATTTAGCGTGACGTCTGTGTGTGTGTCTGTCCGTGTGTCTGTACAATGTATGTATCCACTCTAACTCAAAGACTAATGGACCAAATTTCATAAAATTTGATAGATAAGATCCTTTGGTGTGACCCTGATGCTGATTAGTTTTTGGTACAATTCGGGAAAAAAGAACTCTCCTTTTTTTTCGAAATGGCTCTCGAAAATCTCATGTATTCACTCTAGCTGAAATACCAATTGACCGAATTTCACAAAATTTGGTAGATAAATCACATGTGGGATACTCTGGTGCTGATTAGATTTTGGTACGATTCAGAAAAGAACATCCTGCCTTTTTTTACGAAATGGCTCGTAAAAATCGCCAATATCTAATAAAAGATGTTATGTTCAAATGTATCAATTAAATGCTTGTTTTATACGTAATTTTTGACGAGAAAAAGAGTAAGAACAACTCTGTTACTCTAGGACTAACCGTTCTCGAAATACGTGAGATTTTCCGCATTTTTTTACGCCGCCTTTGGAAAAATGTCCATTTACGGTATAAAAGCAGAAATTGAATTAAAATTGTTGTTAATTAATTGAGTTTAGTGTCATTTTGTACAACTAAACTCAATTAAATGAGTTCTTAAAGAAATAAAGAAAATCTGGTGTGGGCAGCACATGACTTTCTCTGCAGGCTTATATCCACGTTCTCTTTATTTTAATTAAATTTAATTCACTTTTAATTCAATTTCCGGTCTCATTTGACAACTGGACTTACTTTCAAATGTGGCGTAGAATAAATACGAAAAAACTAAAATATCTCGAGAACGGCTAGCCCTAGTGTAATATGATTGGTCTTATTCTTTTCTTCGTTAAAAATTACGTATTAAACAGGCATTTAATGGATATATATCAGCATACGTAGTTTTTTATTTGGCGATTTAGTGGCGATTTTTGCGAGCCATTTTGCAAAAAAAGGCAGGTGTGTTTTTTTACGAATCCTACAAAAATCTAATCAGCACCAGGGTGACCCACAAGCGACTTATCTACTTAATTTTGTGAAATTCGGACCGTTAATTTTTCAGCTACAGTGGATAAAAGCAAAAGGGCGGTTTCTTTTTACCCGAGACGTACCCAAAACTAATCAGCACCAGATTCGCCCATAAGTGACATACCTACCAAAATTCGGTGAATTAGCTTTTAGTTAGAGTGGATACAAAATCTGCAGAGACACACAGACACACAGACAGACACACACCCAAACGTCACTTTAAAAATATTTTTCATATTCTAGAGGTCTCAAAACGCATAGATCCGTCGAAAACTCGAGTTGCAAATTTCGACATGATTCCAATACTTTCCCTATACATTTCCATGTATTGCAGGGAAAGTAAAAATCTGATGTGGGCAACTTTTTTTTTAGATTTTGGCGATTTTTAAGGACCATTTCGAAAAAAAAGGCAGGTTGTTCTTTTCCGATTGATACCAAAATCTTATCAGCACCAGAGTATTGTACAAGTAACTTATCTTCCAAATTTTGTGAAATTTGGTCAATTAGAATTTTAGCTAGAGTGGATACATGACATTTTTACGGACATTTTGCAAAAAAATACGGGTTCTGTTTCTGCGAATCATACGAAAATCTAATCAGCACCAGAGTTATACCCAAATGGTCCTACCAAATTACCTACCAAATTTTATGAAATTCGGTTCATAAATTTTTGAGTTAGAGTGGATACATACATTACACAGACATACAGACAGAGAGACACACAGACACACAGACAGACACACACACAGATGTCACGCACAAAATGGCACTAAATTTGCATTTTTAATTCAATTTCTGCTTTTATTTGGTAATTGTATATTTTTCCAAAGGCTGCATAAAAACGGGGAAAATCTTAAATATTTCAAGAACGGTTATTATTAGAGTAATAGAGTTGTTCTTATTTTTTCCTCGTCAAAAATTACGTATAAAACAAGCATTTAATTGATAGATTTGAACATACGTAGTCTTTTTTCAGATATTGGCGATTTTTGGGGGCCATTTCGTAAAAAAA
The DNA here is from genome assembly GCA_951213105.1 of Amaurobius ferox. NCBI lineage: Eukaryota > Metazoa > Arthropoda > Arachnida > Araneae > Amaurobiidae > Amaurobius > Amaurobius ferox. The sequence goes on along the minus strand of OX578145.1, from coordinate 17,728,409 downwards.
GGCAGGTTGTTCTTTTCTGAATCGTACCAAAATCTCATCAGCATCAGAGTATCCCACATGTGATTTATCTACCAAATTTTGTGAAATTTGTTCAATTTGTATTTCAGCTACAGTGAATATATGAGATTTTTGCGGGTTTTTTCGCAAAAATAGGCGGGTTCTATTTTTCCGAATTGTACCTAAAGCTAATCAGCACCAGGGTCACACACAAAGGTCTTACCTAACAAATTTTATGAAATTCGGTCCATTAGTTTTTGAGTTAAAGAGGATACATACATTGCACAAACACACAGACAGACATCACTCTAAAACTAGTTTTTTCGTATTCTAGAAGTCTTGAAACGTGTAGAAACATCGAAAACTCGAGTTACGATTTTCGACATGATTCCAATACTTGCCCTATACATTACCATGCATTGCAGGGAAAGTAAAAATCTGATGTGGGCAGCACATGACTTTCACTGCAGATTTATATCCACATTCTCTATATTTTAATTAAATTTAATTCACTTTTAATTCAATTTTCGTTCACATTTGGTAACTGGACTTATTTCAAAGATGGTAGAGAAAATACGAAAAAACTAAAATGTCTCGAGAACGGCTAGTCCTAGTGCAATGGGGTTGGTCTTATTCTTTTCTTCGTTAAAAATTACGTATTAAACTAGCATTTAATGGATATATTTGAGCATACGTAGTTTTTTAGTTTAGATTTCAGAGATTTTTGCGTGCCATTTTGCAAAAAAGGCAGGTGATTTTTTTTCGAATCGTATCAAAATCTAATCAGCACCAGGGTGACCCACAAGTGACCGAATTTTTTGAAATTTGGTCTATTAGCCAGAGTGGATAAAACTTTTGCGGGCCATTTCGCAAAAAAATGCGGGTTCTTTTATCCCGAATCGTACCCAAAAATAATCGCACTCGACTCTCCCACACCTATAAAATTTTGTGAAATTCGGACTTTTATTTTTTAGTTACAGTGGACACAAAATCTGCACAGACAGACAGACACACACACAGACGTTGCGCTAAAAATTGCTTTTTCGTATTCTAGATATTTTATTCCGAATAGTGCCCAAAACTAATCGGCACCAAATTCGCCCACAAGAGAGTTAGCTACCAAATTTTATGAAATTCGGTCCATTAGTTTTTTAGTTAGAGTGGATACAAAAACTGCCCAGACAGACAGTCACACACGCAGACGTCACGCTAACAATAGTTTTTTCGCATTCTAGAGGTCTCGAAACGTGTAGATCCGTCGAAAACTCGAGTTGCGATTTTTGACATGATTCCAATTCTTTCCCTATACATTACCATGTATTGCAGGGAAAGTAAAAATGTCAGATACAATCTTGAGTTCTTGTATGCAGGTGATTGAATCTTACACTTGGTTACCACACGAAACGTTTTCTTCAGCCTATGAAAAGAATTCACCAAGTGATCGCGTCAACAACCAAACTTTGAGAAAATAGATCAAAATATCAATATTGAGTACCGCAAGTTATTGAAGTACTTATAATTACGTTTCTGTGCTTACTACACAAGGACAAAGTCGATGTGGTTTGGCAGAAATAGAGCATTCCCAAATATGGACATGCAGCCAGCAGCCTAGAATGTGGTTGTGTGCTATTTGCCTGATTGCATTCAATAATTCATGATCTTAACAAAATATAATGGTGTTAAATATTTATGAGTTTATGAGGATCAAGTGGACCCACTGCATAGATGATAATACTCTCAAAGATGTAATATTACGTAACGAGCTGACGAGTCAACAAGAAATAGAGCTGGATGACTCTGTCCATCCCTTACTCTTGAGCAAGACGGATGCAGCTGATAAAATTCTACCCTCCAAAAAATAAAGGCATAAGAAGCAAAATGGGGAGATCTGATCAATGTGTACCAAAGAGATCAGACATAAGAATACGACCAAATATGCTCAAGAAAGCCAAGATTAATGATAATTTTGACAAAATAATATACTAACAATATTCAAGTGTTTCTGCAGTAATATCCGTGCTCTAAGAAAATGGTTTGACACAATTATTTATATTAAGCCATTAACGTCCAGACAACATCACCAAAAATAATGCAAATCCACTTAATATATATATTTTAGCATTGTCCTTATCTCTAGCGTTCTATTGGTTATCGGTCGGAATATTTGTGGAAGCTACACTTCCCGAACGATACATCCTAGAAAGGTAGTGTTTGTGGAAAATCCAGGCAACCCAACACACTAGGGTATGGGCAGCTGTTTGAGTGCCCGGAAGATAGTGTTTGTGGCAAATTGTAAAATCCGCATGCATAAAGGCGTTTCTAGGGATTCAGTAAATCTTTCATGAAGGACTTATTTTCCTTGTGGTGGCGATGCGCGAAATTGACTAACTATGCTTTGAAATGCAATGGACGATATATTAACGTTATGATTCTAGACTTAAAAACGAGCTGTGTTACATGTTACATTAAATGCAGCCTGCCCATGGTGTCTGAAACGATGATCAAATCAGATATTTTTACATTCAAATCTAAATTATGTGTATGTAAAATAGCGATAGAATCAGCAAAAACACAATACATGTATAATTATACCGTCATTTCAAAGATTAAGCATAATACTAAAAAAAGATGCATAACATAATAGACAACGTCAACTAATAGAGAAATGTTATTTTTAAAACCTTTGCTTCGTTATTTATACACATAAGTCTGTGTACTTACTTTTTGCCTCCGAAGAAACGTCTAATAGCTTTCCAAAACTTCATATCTTCAAATTATAATCAAATTACTTATCAAATAAACGAATCTTAATATTTTCAAATTAGCAGTTTTAAATTTTATCAGAAAATGACCTCCAAACAATGTAAACGTATAAACACCTCGTATTGGTCGTGCATGTCCATTGTGACGTCATGCATTCATTGTTGACTATAAAAATGTTTTTATTTTACTTTTATTGTTGCGACTGCGCATTTTAAAGCATGGGGAATCGTGTATTTACAACACAAAATAAACTGCTTGGGGGTGATTTGGAACAGAATTTAGATTAAACTACCAATCCAAAGATATGTTAAAAATTTAAATTTTATACTTTTATTGATGGAGGAAATCCGGTGTTTATCATCTAGGAATTTTGTATCATGGAGATTTTATTTGGTTTATCAGCTGAGACAGCGCTGGCCATTTCTGTTCCACCCAAATTCTGTAACGTTTGTACGATACAATTTCCTATAGAAACTCCTTACCAAAACCTCTTGGGAGTATTCCATCCCGATGCAATGTAGAATTTCATGAATTGGGTATTTAACGATAAGGCGTGTAATGTAACATTGTGAAACTATATTCAAAGTTGTACAAAATATTTTTCCCTGTTTTTTATCTTGCAATTTAGGCTAAAAACTTAACCATATAATGCACACATAATTTTATTTTTGATGTGTCTATGGTCGCGTTATCCGGATAAAATCGGAGCGTTACGGAAGTTATAAACACATTGCACACTTATATCTACGAACCTAATAAACATAAATGTAAATAATTCATATTTGCCTTGTTGAAAAAAAGATGCCATTTATGAAAAAAATCTGATGTGGGCAGCATATGATGTTCCTTATATAATGCAATGGATTTACTACTTTTACAGTAAAAAAAATCTGATGTGGGCAGCACATGACTTCCCTGCAGACTCAAATTCATTTTTTCTTTATTTCTTTAAAAATTCATTACATTGAGTTTAATTGCACAAAATGACACTCAATTTGCATTTTTAATTCCATTTCTGCTTTTATTTGGTAATTGGACAATTTTCCAAAGGCGGAATAAAAAATGCGAATCATCTCAAATATTTCGAGAACGGTTAGTCCTAGTGTAATAGAGTTGTTCTTATTCTTTTCCTCGTCAAAAGTTACGTATAAAACACGCATTTAATTGATGTACTTGAACATTCGTAGTCCTTTATTAAATATTGTCAATTTTTGCAGGCCATTTCGTTAAAAAAACAGGTTGTTCTTTTCTGAATCGTACCAAAATCTAATCAGCACCAGAGTATCAAACATGTAATTTATCTACCAAATTTTGTGAAATTCGGTAAATTTATATTTCAGCTAGAGCTAATACATGAGATTTCTGCTGGCCATTTCGCAAGAAAAGGCGGGTTCTTTTTTCCGAATTGTACCAAAAACGAATCAGCACCAGGTTCACACCCAAGTAACTTATCTACCACATTTTATGAAATTCGATCCACTAGTTTTTGAGTTAGAGTGGATAAATATATTGCACAGACAGACAGACAGACAGACAGCCACACACATAGACGTCATGCTAAAATTAATTTTTTCGTATTCCAGAGGTCTCGAAACTTGTAGATCCGTCTAAAACTCGAGTTGCGATTTTCGACATGATACCAAAACTTTCCCTATACATTACCATGTATGGCAGGGGAAGTAAAAATCTAATATGGGCAGTACATGACTTTCGTTGCAGACTCAAATTCATATTTCTTTATTTATTTAATAATTCATTAGATTGAGTTTAATTGAACCAAATAAAACTAAATTTGCATTTTTAATGCAATTTTTGTTTTTATTTGGTAATTGTACTTTTTCCAAAATCGCGCTAACAAAATTGCAAAAAATCTACAATATGTTGAGAACGGTTAGTCCTAAAGTATAATGGAGTGGAACAACAAAACAAGAATTTAATTGATACATTTCAGCATACACTACTTAGACTATTTGTTTTTTTAGATTTTGGTGAGCCATTTCGTGAAAAAAGGCAGGTTACTCTTTTCCGAATCGTACCAGAATCTAATCAGCAACAGAGTATCCCACAAGTAACTTATCTACAAAATTTTGTGAAATTTGTTCAATTATTATATTAGCTGCAGAGGATAAATGAAATTTTTGCCGGCCATGCCTGGCACACTGTCACATCCTGGGTCACATCCAAGTAACTTACCTACCAAATTTTATGAAATTCGGTCCATTAGGTTTTCAGTTAGAGTGGATACATACATTGCACAGACACACAGACAGACAAACACACAGACAGACAGAAAGACACACACACAGACAGACAGAAAGACACACACACAGACGTCACGCTAAAAATAGTTTTTCCGTATTCTTGAGGTCTCGAAACGGGTAGATCCGTCGAAAACTCGAGTTGCGATTTTCGACATGAATCCAAAACTCTCCCTATACATTACCATGCATTGCAGAGAAAGTAAAAACAGGTTATTCTTATAGTAGATACTTATATTATTTCGAAGATATTGAATTTTCGTCAATTAGTCGCATTTTCATTGATTCAGCGCCATTTTTATCCATTTGGCAATATTTCCGTTAATTTGGCAGCATTTAAAAATCTCGCCAAATAGGCGTCACTCCACCAAAGTCGTCGCCAAAATCTCGCCAAGCGTTATGGACGGAGAAATAAGTTATTCTTATAGCAGATAAATGAGTACTGGCTTTCAAATAAAAACGTATTACTCAAAGTATCTTTTCTGGTGAATGGAACGAGCTAGATCCACGAGAATGATGTCACCCAATTTATAGCATGATATTACATATGAAAAGTTAACATATTTTTCAACAGTTAATATATTTCTTTTAATTTAGGGGATTTATTAACATATTTTTTATAAAAATGTGCAATATGTCGGGAACGGTTCATGCTGGCTTTCTAAAGTTTATGTCAATCATTTTCTAAGGAAAAATTACATAAGAAATGTCTATTTGCGTCACTTTATTAAAGATTTTGATTTTTTGATTATTTTTTCAAAGTTTCACTCGAAAATTTAGGGGGTTATGAACATTCGAATGTGTTCAAAAACAATAGACTTCCTGCATTCACGAATTCGAATTGTAATTTTTGTAAATTTCAATCGAACCGCTCCATTCGTTCGTGAGATATCGTCTCCAAAGACTCATTGAAACACACACACACACAGAGACATCACCTCAAAAATGTTCAATTCGTGATCAGTGCTGCTTGAACCTGCTGTCGTCGAGAACTCGAATACGAATTTTTGACTCCGTCACAATGTCGTTCCTATATGTTATACTGTATATAAGGAAAGTAATACAAAATTGATTTCAATGTTTTGATATTTTAACTATTTATTTCGTTAAAATATTTCTTTTTTTGTCTAAGCGAGTTTTTGCTTCAGATTACTTACTTGCACTACGTATTCTCAAAACGATAAAAGAGAGAGATATAAAATGTAAGATACAAAAATATTCATTAGGAGATTTATTGTCTAGATCAGGGGTCGGCAACCTATTGAAACGGAAGAGCCAAAAGTTACAATTTACAAAATTTCCCAGTTTTTAAAGAGCCACTAAAAATTTTCGTTTCAATATTATAGTATTTGCTTATATATATTGGATTTTGATTTAAAATAAACGGCTTTAAATACGGAATAATATTTATTCATATAAAAACACAAATATAGATAGTTACATCAATGGAAGCATAGGCTTTGCATGCCTTTTGAAAGTTTGATTAAATCTGGCTTATAACTTGTTACTTTCCCTGCAATACATGGTAATGTATAGGGAAAGTATTGGAATCATGTCGAAAATCGCAACTCGAGTTTTCGACGGATCTACACGTTTCGAGACCTCTAGAATACGAAAAAACTATTTTTAGCGTGACGTCTGTGTGTGTGTCTGTCTGTCTGTCTGTGCAGATTTTGTATCCACTCTAACTAAAAAAGTAATTGACCGAATTTCACAAAATTTGGAAGGTAAGTCACTTGTGGACGAGTCTGGTGCTGATTAGTTTTGGGTACGATTCGGGATAAAGGAACCCGCCTTTTTTTGCGAAATGGCCCGCAAAAGTTTGTATCCACTCCAGCTGAAAAACTAATGGACCGAATTTCATAAAATTCGGTAGATGAGTCACTTATAGGTCACCCTGGTGCTGATTAGATTTTGGTACGATTCTGAAAAAAATAACCTGCCTTTTCTTGCAAAATGGACCGCAAAAATTGTCAAAATCTAAACTAAAAAGCTACGTATGCTCAAATATATCCATTAAATGCTTGTTTAATACGTAATTTTTAACGAAGAAAAGAATAAGACCAACCCCATTACACTAGGACTAGCCGTTCTCGAGATATTTTAGTTTTTTTGCTTTTCCGCTACGCCACCTTTGAAAATGAGTCCAGTTAGCAAACGAGAAAGAAAATTGAATTAAAAGTGAATTAAATGTAATTAAAATAAAGAGAACGTGAATATAAGTCTGCAGGGAAAGCCATGTGCTGCCCACATCAGATTTTTATTTTAAGTTTCAAGCACGACTCTAGATTTTTATTTGTTAGTTGACTTCTAACTTTACTTTTTATTATATTCATGCAAGAGAACGCTTGCTGGCACGAATATGTCGACTCGAAGATCGTCAGCACTCCATATGCCAACTTCTTCACCGCACTGTAGCATTCTGGAAGACTATTCCATGCGCCGAATATGAGGGCCTCAACTCTAGGAATTTCTTTTTGAGTTGTCCACTTGTGCTGCGCGATGTGCATGCATTTCTGGACCCTCAACTCTTCCAACTGGCTCTTGAGTTCTGCGAACTTGCCACTCCACAAGTCTTTCATTTTCAAATCTAGCAATTGCGTTTGGAGCGATCCAGCATCAATTCCAAATGGCTCAATGTTGATCTCATTTGCATTTGCGTTGAGAGGATTTACTATGAACGCGAGAGTACTTTTGTTTGTTTTGAATTGCTCGAATCTCTCAGCGAATCCATCCTTCATGTTTTTTAAAGCTAGGCTGAAGTAATTCGTGTCAATAGTTGCATTGGTCTCATCGCGATATTGCTTCAGATTTTTAAAATGAAGTAATTTACCGCTTCCCATGTCTTCAACAAAAAGAAGTAATTTTTTTCGAAATAAACTACTTCTTCAAGCAAGGCGTAGGCTGGGTTGCCCTTTCCTTGCAGTTTTAGATTTAGTTCATTTAGTTTCATTGTGGTATCTACCATGAAGTTGAATTTTTGCAGTCATTTGTCTTCTTCCAATTCGGGATGGTCAATGCTTTTTCCATTGAGGAATATTTTTATTTCACTCAAGCACAAAGCAAAACGTTGCAATACGTTACCTCTGGAAAGCCATCGCACTTTATTGTGCAGAAGTAGGTCAGAAAACTGGCTATCTATTTCTGCAAGGAAATCTTTAAACTGGCGATGGTAGAGTGCTTTTGCCAAGATGCTGTTATAATCTTAATTACCAAGTTCATGACCTCAACTATTTCGGCCGGAAATGTTTGGGCACAAAGCGCTTCTTGATGAATTATGCAGTGAAACATTAGAATTTAGTGGTTTATTTTTTTCTGAAGAATTGATGTTACCCCTCTATGTATTCCTGTCATACTTCTGGCTCCATCAGTTGCTATAGAAACGATTTTTTTTATATCGATTCCATTGTCTTCCAGGCATTTTTGCACAGCATTTGCTATATCTTCTCCACGAGTTTGCCCTGAGAGCGGTAGCAATCCTAGCAGTTCTTCTTTTGGACCTTGGGACGACATATACCTGACGAAAAGGGTAACTTGTGCCGTGTCTTTTATGTCGCAAGACTCATCTATAGCAAGTGATAAGGCAGAAGCCAGTTGAATGTCTTCCACTTGCATATGTGTTACATTTGAAGACATTTTAGCAGTTCTATCTTGTACTGTTTTAGCAGATAATGGCAAATCTTTGATTTTTTTCATGATTTCTGCTTTGTTTTTAAAATCACGAAACAGTTCTCCAGATGCACGTATAAAACAATCTTTGACGTACTCACCATCTGTGAATAGTTTTCCTCTTTTTGCAATTTCTAATGATACTGCAAAGTTTGCCAGATTTACATTATTGGAAGATTGCGCCCAGTTACTTAGCATGGAACTTGACTGTTTTTTTTTTTTTTTGGAGCTCTTCAACAGCTTTTTTTCGTGCGTCACCTGTTGGATATTCACCAGCAAACTGGGTATGTTTTGTAGTGAAATGTCTCTCCAAATTTGACTTCTTATTGTGTGCGAGTTTTTCGTGGCAAATGAGACAAGTCGGAAGGCCATCTGTGTTGCATATGAATGCAAACGACTCCGTCCAATCCTGATTGAATTCTCGGTTTTCTTCTTCAGTTCTTCTCTTTCCTTTACCAGATGCCATGATGGCGCGGAGCTGAAAAAATGACTTTTTAAAATTTTACTTAGCTATCTAAAACGGCAAACAATTTATTTACCATTACTACTTCGTTAGCACGATCGTCAGATATGTAATTCAATTATGTTACTGATTATATTATATTATACGCGTACATACATTTGAGAAGATAATTCGCTTCTAAATCGTATTCTTCTTGAAACAACAAGCGAATAGACACGCAGAAACCACAAGCGATTAAATTAACACACATGCAACGTAACGTCGACCGCGACATCCGAGGATGACTGACTGACAACACGTCTAGAGCCTAGACGTGTTGTCTAGACGGTGGCTGTTTGGGTGAGACGGAAATGATATTCAATTGGCTGAAAGATAAACATGGTCACGGAGTCTCATCTCTAAGAACAAAACAATAGTTCAAATTTATCTAATTACGGTCATGTTAAGCGTAGCGATTTGTAATTAACGATTATGAAAATAGAAGCTATTGAGAAATTAGGTACTTAAAAATATATTTTCTTATTTTATAAGAGATTTGATAATAAAATATTAATTTTTTCGTATGGAACTGGAGAGTCGCAACTTTACATCAAAAGAGCTAGCTACATGCGGCTCGCGAGCCGCAGGTTGCCGACCCCTGGTCTAGATCAATAGTGTGTTTTTTAAAGCTGTTATAGTTTTTGAGTCATCGTCTTGTCTAGTTGAAAATGACTGAAAATTTTATGTCATTTAAATTTTTTAAGCTTATGTCTCGAAAAGTAAAATTGTTAACTATAAATAGTAATATAGTATTTATAGCCCTTTAAAAAATCCCTACAAAGATATTTAATTGGGTTTCGGATCGAATCTTCAGTTTTTAAAATAGAGTGATTTTAATTTTAATACGTATAATTATTTTGATTTTACATGATGTTATTTATCCGATTAGCCGATTTCCTACCTATAGTATATGTAAAATCTAGAATTTGGTTTAAATATTTCTTTTTAGGCCTTTTAAATTTCTGACTTGTTTTTCGACTCATTTTTACTTTCCTTATATACATAATGTATAAGGAAAGTATTGTGACGGGGTCGAAAATTCGAATTCGAGTTTTCGACGGTAGAGCACGTTTCAAGCATCCCTGATCACGAATCAAACGTTTTGGAAGTGATGTCTGTGTGTGTGTGTGAGTTTGTGTGTGTATGTGTGTGTGTGTGTGACAGTGAGACTGTGGAGACGATAACTGACGAACGAATGGATAGATTTGAACAAAATTTGGTATAAAAATCACAATCCGTAAACACTGGAAGCCTGTTGTTTTAGTACGCAATCGAATGTTCAAAACCCCTCTAAATTTTCGAATGAAATTTTGAAAAAATCGTCAAAAAATCAAAACCGCTAATAAAGTTACGCAAATAGACATTTCTTATGTAATTTTTCATTAGAAAACGATTGGCATATATTTTAGACCGCTAATCTGAACCGTTCTCGAGATATTGCACATTTTTCAAAAAAATTATCAAAAAGTTATTTAAAATAAAAAATAAAAATATTTCCTATTGAGAAACATGTTCACTTTTCATACGTAATACCATACGATAAATTGGGTGACATCATTCTCGTGGATATAGCTCGTTCCATTTATGAAAAAAGATACTTTGAGTAATACTGTTGTATTTGAACGCCAATAGAGATTTATCTGCTTAAGAATCATTTATTTCTCCGTCCATAACGCTTGGCGAGATTTTGGCGACGAATTTGGCGGATAGTCGCCAACTTGGCGCCATTTTTAATTGTTGCTAAATTAACAAAAATCTCGCCAAATTGATAAAAATGACGCTAAATCAATGAAAATGACGACTAATTGAAGAAAATTCAATATCATGGAAAAAATATAAGTATCTACTATAAGAATAACGTTTTTTTTAGCTGTAAAAGTAGTAAATTCATTGCATTATATAAGGAAAGTCATGTGTTGCCCACATCAGATATTTTTTTATTTAAGATCGCCCATCATTGGAGTACAATCCTTACGTTTTCATTTTGTATCTCTTCGTTCTTTTGTATCTCTTCTTTGTATCAATTTTGTATTTCTGTTATATTTGTTTTAATAGAAATTTGGGAATATTACTGCCTCTGAGCCGAATTGTTTCCTAAAGTAAATATACTGCGGGCCAGGCTAACTTGAGTATACATTTCAAGTTACATAGTACATTTGATGCAAATAACATTTGTGGGTGTCTTTTTGTTGGAAAAACGGAGCAGTACGAAAAATGTAAACACTTTAAACGCTTATACCTACTTACCTAATAGATAAAAATTAAAAAAAAAATTCTTGATTTATCGAAAATAACATCCAGATTATGAATGTGCAAACATATTTTCAATATTTTAATCCTTTGAACTATAAAAAGTAGACGAAAAACTTGAAAAAGTAGTTTTCCGAGAAGATTTTCTTTTATTTTTTCCAACTTTTTTTAACTATTAATTAGTTACCTATAAAATATAGGTATAGATATTAAACGACAAAAATGTGTACTAGAAAATTTAGTATTAAAATCTGTATTTATTATAAAAATATATATTACACTTTTCGAGTCATTGTCTTGTCAATTTGAATGATTGAAAATGTTCCGTTTTTCAAACCTATAATTTATATCTTAAAAACTATAATAGGTAGCTTTGAACAATACGCAAGAATTTGTAGCTCTTTCAAAGCCTTATAAGTGTATATAACCAGATTTTGAATGAAACTTATATAGCATCGCGTGTATAAAATATTCTAGTTTTTATTATTTAAAACATCAATTAGGCTTGAATATCATTGATTAGAGGAGATTAGCATTTTTTGTGTACGTCTCTGTGGTCAAGTTAGCATGACAGTTTTAATCTTCATCACAATCACAATAGTTTTGGAAGAGTGGTAATAACAGACAAAATTAATCTTTGTAGGTATATTCCTATTCATTAGATGTTCAGTTATGCATAACTCATACATCACAACTCAGCTATGCATCTATGCATCACAGTTCAGCTCTATGTGTCACAACTCAGCTATGTTTCGCATTGTGAAGGAGCCTTGACATGATGGAAAATGGTGTGGAACTGTTAGGCATTTATGTATAGTTTTGCCCACATATTTCGTACAGTTAGTGATGTGGAACGGAAAATTTCCCGGGCATGAAAAATTTATCGCTATTATTCGCCGGAAAATTTTCAGCTTTTTATTTTCTCCGTAATTCATTTGAAAATGAAAGACAATATACTTTTCACACTATGTTTTGAAATTTAGGTAACTTTACAAGAAGTCTTTGGTTATTTAGTTTTTAATTTTGAAGAGGAAAGGGAATAATTCTTTATTTTATAAAAAAGGGATAGATAAAAACTCGAAGGGTTTAAGTGGCTTTTTACTCATTTTGATCAAACCAAACAGCAGATCATACTTTTATATGCCTTTTCTTTCAGAAATTAATTCTGAGAATAGAAATATATATATATAGGAAAATTTAATAAATACGGACTAATTTTGCAATTGATTTAACTGAAGGAAAATACTTTAAAACAGCACCAAATATATGCCTAACTCAATATTCATTTATTTAATATATATATGAGTCTGACTCGAATGTAAGATCAAATACTGTTAAAAATCACTGGACAGCATAAATTCCAGCTTAGATTTAATATTTAAGAATACATTCAAAATTTTCCATTTGAAAATTTTACGGAATGTACACTTCTTTACGTACATTCATGCGAATTGTAGGAAGAGCCGGAAATGATATCTCCAGAACCGGAGTAGAAATTCAGAAGTACCCCCCCCCCACACACACACACACACGCAACCCCCTCCGAAATTAAATGATGAATGCATGTTAATCAATATCTAAACTCAATATGTAGCTAAAGTCGAGAAATTGATGTTGCATGGAAAAGATGAATTATTGAATCGCAGAAATATAGAAATAACCAGAAATGAAAATCCGTAGTGAACTTCCTCACCTAGTCAGAAATTTTACACTGAATCCATTTCAGTCATCCTCTAAGCTCTATCTATAGTATATCCTGAGAAATAGATGCTTAAAATCTGTATTTTAGGAAAAACAATGGTATTGCCATGAATAACGAACGAAGTATTTACACATTTCTATAAGATTAAAAATATTTCAATAATTCAACCATGGAGGTAAAAGTAAGGAGTTAAAACTTCATAAACCCTACAATGCACGATTTTTTATTTTTTCACCAAAAATTTTTTTTTAATGATTTTAGCTTAAGTATATGTGGAAAAATATTAAAAAATATATTTAGCTTTTTCTATTGGTTAATTTTTTAATTTTTAGGTTTTATTCATATATGAATCAGTATGCATTTAGCTACCACTTTCAATTGGTATTGAAGAGATAAAAAAAATGATTTACCACCATATAAATAATAAGTTTGGTATAAAAATTCTAAATTATACTTTGCTTATAAAGAGAAAATATATTTTAATTAAATTTAAATTTTTAATTAAATTTAAATTTTTTATTAAATTTAAATTTCAGATATTTTAATGTATTTTATTATTATTATATTTATGCAAAATGGAAAACATCCCTTCTTTTTACAGCCGATAAAAGGTTGTGTATTGCACTTGGACAAATTTGCATCTAGTACGATTTTCATTGCAAATTAGCTTCGATTTCATTGCAACTTAGCTTCGATTTCATTGCAAATTAGCTTCGATTTCATTGCACATTGCATCTTTTTCAAAAACAACGAAGTACCCCTAAAACATAATCCCATCATCTCGAAATTTCGCATTCAAATTCCTTTATACCAAGTATGCAAATGATTAAATTTGCAACGCCGATGAGTGTTAACTTCTGTCATCGCAGGCGTTCCTACTGCGCAACTAGTGTCCTAGGTTGCGCAAATAGTATCCTAGGTTGCGCAACTACCTAGAATGCGCAACTAGCATCTTAGAATGCCAAGGTGCACGAATGCGAGGCAAGATCGAATGATTGTGCGACAGACTCAAACTAGTCCAACGGAGTAATTGTCGGCCATCCCATGTGCTACAGCCTCTTGCATACGACATGTGGTACCTTATACCAGCTCACGGGCTTGGCTGAGATGGGGTTTTGCTCACGGCAACCTTTGATCATCTGTTGAAAGACTGAATCGTGATTCATCGCTAAACACTATACGATGCCACTCCAAATGACTCTGTCGATGTTGTAAGGTTATGGGCAAACGTCTTATAGGTCGCCGTAAGCATAAACCCACCTCAGCCAAGCGCCGCGAGATGGTGGAAGGTACCGCGTGTGGTATTGTAGAGGTTGTAGCACGTTGGATGACGGACAATGATGCCGTAGGGCCAGTTCAAGCCTGTCGCACAATTATCGGATCTTGCCTTGCAGCCGTGCACCGTAGCCTTTTAGAGCCTTCATTCCGTCGATGAGTTTCTTGCAGCAAGCATTTCTGTCAGCACCTTTGCACAGCAGTGTTCGTGAGGTGCAGGTGGCAGCCTATTACTCGTTATGACTAAACAGCTTTACGCAGCCCGATTCGTCCACGTATACGACCACGTTCGAACTCGTATAATTGCGTATAAGGTCTTCGGCAACGTCATAAAGACATTATTAGTTGTGTCTCTATGGAACTGCAACGCCGATAATGAGCAAAGACAAACCGTCTCCATTTTTAAGCTGTTTTATAGGATATTAGCTGCGCACAATAAATCCGAACTATGGCCGAAGTTAACATTCATTGGCATTGCAAATTTATTCATTTGCATACTTGGTATAAAGGAATTTGCATGCGAAATTTCTGGATGATCGGATTATTTTTTAAAGATCTTTTTTTTTTTCCAAAAGAGTGTATATATTAGTGTTATACCATTAGGACTGGGATTTAGAAACTTAGTGGGGTTTTTAAAGACGAGGGGGGGCATTGTTGCATTGTTATCGAGTTTAAATATTCTCTGAAATATACATGATATAGTTAATTATATATATATATATATATATATAACTAATTTAAACGATTTGAAAAAAAGAAAAGGGGAAAACCATATGAATTGCATAAAAATGGCTGAGAGGGATAGCGACCTCTCATTCCCGTTTTAAGTACTTTTCGTCTAGACAACGCCCACGGATACCAATGCAATTCAATGACAGATCCCCGTAGCATGTGCAAAAATGAAAGCTCCATAATGCAGAAAAGGAGGCCTCAGAATGCAGACAGAAAGAAGACAGAAATGGAACGACGAAATCACGTTGGCAATGATGCTACCTACTAAAACGTATCGTCCGTTTCGCCATATATAGTATGTACCCATACGCATGCGTACCTCGATTCTTCAAATATGATGTCATATTCACAAGTCATTAAAGAATGAATAATCCTCTTCTTTAAAGAAAGAATTGTAAATATCTTTAAGGAAATTCCGTGGGTAATGATTTTTAAGTGCTTTCTGTAAAATGAGTTTGTTGCATGTGAGACAATCTTTTTTGAAAGTATTATTATTACGATTTCTTCTCAGATGTCCTGTTATGATGTTGCGGAAAATATTCCTAGACAAATTCGACTTCCATCCAATTATTTGGTTAATCTTCATATCATAATTATTACGTTTATTGAACAGAACTGTATGAATTCCATTTTTATGTTTGTATCTAATGGTTATGTCCAGGAAATTAACTTCGTTTTTGACACTATTAGGGTTCTTGATAAGATCCAATTCCGGAGGATAAAAGTCAAATTCCAATCCAGGAGTATTTGAGTAATGGCCTAAAATCACATCGTCCACATATCTGTAATATGGCATTTCATATAATACATGATTATTCCTTTCGAAATATGTTAAATATATGTCTGCCAGGACTGATGAACAGCCCCCGCCCATAGGAATACCCCTAATTTGTTGATAAAAGACACCTCCGTTACATAATATGTTCTCAAACAAAACGATCTGAATTAAATCCATATACCTTCGTAAAGTGATTACTTTTTAAGATTGTATTCTGTATGTACCAGTAAAAGTATTTCATGCAATTTTTTAAGATCAATGTTGTTGAAGAGGTCCCGGAAGTCATAACTGGTGAACTGTATATCTTTATTGCAATACTTCAGTCGTTTAATTACTTCAGAGCTGTTTTTTATGATTATTGGATTTTGTACTAATAAAGCTTTATATGCAGGTTTAAGTATATTCATAAGTTTTTTGTTAGCCAATGTAATATATGTATTACATCCTACAGTTACAGTACGAACGATCCTACAGTTACAGTACGGAATTTGCATGCGAAATTTCTTGATGATCGTATTATTTTTTAAAGATCCTTTTTTTTTCCAAAAGAGTGTATATATTAGTGTTATACCATTAGAACTGGGATTTAGAAACTTAGTGGGGTTTTTAAAGACGAGGGGGGGCATTGTTGCATTGTTATCGAGATTAAATATTCTCTGAAATATACATGATGTAGTTAATTATATATATATATATATATATATATATATATATATATATATAAATTTTTGTTTTTCAAATATTAACAAAAATGCACTCAATGATGTTTAAGTAAATCAGAAAAATGTATTTATCAATTAGGAATTAATTATTCAAACTATCAAGTATGATGTGAACTGGTACAATTGTTCAATTGTTCAACTGTTTCATAAATAGGTTTTATAAAACAACGGAGTGAAAATTTCACCACCATCAATACTGAAATTCTGGTAATTTCCCAGTTGTGTATCAGTTCTTACAAAATTGCACTGAAGTGTTAGTATGTGTGCCGTTGCAACATTCACCCCGAAATGTCCAGAAATATCACTCTCTCTGACGATTCTGAAGAGATCGAATTGAATTCGATGTTACTATTTGCACCTAGCACCGATCCAATCGATTGGCAGTTCTGAACACATTACTAAATATCTTTTGAGTGGCATCCATAACAGTTGTTTATTTTCATTATGTTTATCTTTTGGAAAGTATTGGGTGTATCAGTGTCAGTGAAATTATTTTAATTAAATTAATTTAAATGGAAAATTCACCCGATATGTTTTTAGTAATGCCATGTCATTTAGAAAATATTGTTTAGCAGTTGGATTTTTGAAGTAGTAAGTGTGATAACATTACTTGTATCTGTATTAGAGTTTTACTTAATAGCAATCACATACAAAAAAAAGTCCATAAAAAAGTTTGTGATTTACGATTTGCTTTCCTTTTGCTGCATTTTAATGCAAATATATTTTTTATAACTGTATAAAATAAGTAGATTGCATACCGATTTAGCGTACTGGTTGAAATGCGGTAACGTGTAGGTAAGTGTCAGTTTCATTTCATTATTGAAAACATTTGTATTTAACTTAAATCTGAGGTATTTATAGCACTTTATAAGTAAGTGTAACAGCCATTCATATCGTATTATCTTGTTGCATAAGTATAATACACGTAAGCGAATTGAAAGAAAAATCGAATTCTGTAAAGCTTGTTAGAGCTTTCAAAGTAGCTGTATTGTTACGTTCATTTCAGGCGGAGTCATTTGTTGCTTCTACGAGATACCGTATCTCTATTATTGCTTTAAAAATGAAATCACATTGCATTCGAGATTACCTGGGCCATAATTTCCACTAAGTATAGGGATAAAGAAATGTAATTTAAATTATATTTATATGTATCATACATGGCGCAACTCTGTTAAGCTTGTTAGTGCTTTCAAAGTAGCTGTATTGTTATTTTCATTTCAAACTGAGTCATTGGTTGCCTTTGCGAGATGCTGAATCTTTGTTTTTGTTTTAAAAATGAAATCTCGTTGCTGTCGGGTTTATCTGGACCATAATTTAAATTTATATGAATATTTATATGTAAATTAAATTATATTTATATATATCAATTATAACGTAACTCAACAATAATCTGATATTAGAAGCTCGAATGTTATATAGGACGATGAATTGATTATTAGATCTGAAAGGCATTTCATAGACCTTAATTTTTTTAGGTCGGTATGTAATTTTTGTTTCAAACAAATATAACATAACGTGGTATATCAATTTTTTATACGCAATATCAACTATATGTGTAGATTTACTTGCAATATTATGTTTTTAGCTTATAAAACAAAGAAATAAGTTTTAATATGGTGAATTACGTTCAAGCATGTTTTTATTTTATAATTTACATACACAATAGTATAAATGGCTTTCCTCTTGATATCTGTCTATTTAGTTAATTAAAGAATTTTTAGATGTTCCATGAAACATCCAAATCCACTCGTCATAACATCTGAATTTCTGTTGGAATCCCTGACACTCCTATGGATCTGCGATAAAGGCGGGGGTGTCTATCCTGTCCTGACCGTGTTGGTACGATTCCTGCTAGAACCTTGGTTATTTCTCTTGTGTCTTCTTTCCTATTTTCTTTCCTTAACGTGTACCCACGGCCGAGTGTTTAGGACTGTTGACTGACTTGATCACTAAATTGCAGGGGTAGTCGGTATGCCTCACGGAATTTGACACCCCTCAAACCGTATTGATAAGCTACGTGTGCTGAGTTTTTCACGGTTTCCCTGGTATGGAACGTAAATACGAAGTATTTCCCTTAAAAGTATTCCATGAATGGCATTCCTTCCGATTCTCATTCATCGGTTTTGCGTCAGGATGATTGGTTCTTGGGTTGTGTATGGACCGGAGGCTCTTTACTGGCCTCTGGCTCATAGGTCATCCACCGGAAGCAAACACTCTGACGCAGTCCCGAGCAGGCAGTTTGCAATTTTTCATAATTAATATTTCCCTTTTAATTTAAGGATTACAAAAATAATTCTAATGTTATTCAGTATTTTTATATAATTACTGTAGCTGTTTTATTATAAAAATATGATGTGGGCAGCACTTGACTTTCCTTATATAATGCAATGACATTACTACTTTTACAGCAGGTCTTGAAATCGGCCTCTCCACTGGTTTTCTCCTTATTGACGTCTCGAAGGCATTTGATAAACTTTGGCATGACGCATTAATATACAAACTAATTCAGCACAACATGCCAGACTCACTTATCCATTTAATAAACTCCTACCTTCGGGACAGATCATTCATCGTCCGCCACAACAACAAATACTCCAATCACAAACCACTCAGGGCAGGAGTCCCACAAGGCTCGCAATTGGCTCCGACCCTTTTCAATCTATACATAAATGATATACCCAGAGCACCTAATAACCAACTTGCTATGTACGCGGGCGATACTGCCATTTACACTAGAAGCTCAAAAAGATACGTAATTCGCTCCAGACTTCAAAAACACATCAACACAATTTCCGCCTGGTTTCGAGACTGGAAAATAAAAATAAATGAAAGCAAAACCAAATATCCACTCTTCTCAAAAAAGAATAAGAAACCTAAAGAAATTAAAGTAAATAACAAAATCATCCCTTATGTTAACACAGCCAAATATCTCGGGCTAACCTTTGATGCAAAAATGACTTGGAAACCACATATTAAAAACATAATCAAGAATTTCCATATAGCCCGAAACAAGCTGTCCACCATTCTTCATTCCCCTTTTGCTAGCTACCAAAACAAAACATTACTTTATAAAACTGTACTACGCCCGATCTTATTATATGGCTCTACGATATGGGGTTTCACCGCAGCCAGCAACCTAATTAAAATCCAAAGAACCCAAAACAAAACCCTGCGTCACATAAGGAAAGCTCCCAGATATCTTAGGAATGACGTCATTCATCGGGACTTCGGAATCTCTAAAGTCAACTATCAAATCGCCAAAAATGCTACAAAATTTTTCAAAAATTTAAACAGAATCCCAAATGAAGAGATATGTAATCTCCCTGAATATGATCCGCACCAATGGAAGTTCAGAAAAAGGCCAAGAGCCTCTACAATACTAGTGCAAACCAATCAGAAATCACCATTCTAGAAATTCAACAACTCGATAAATGAAAACAGTAATGACAAGACTTCTTAATACTCATTCTCGGTGTACACAGCTGCACATCCCTAAATACTTATATAATTATATATATATATATATATATAAAAAAAAAATTAAAAAAAAAAAAAAAAAAAACTTTAATCACTGCCTAATAGTCATCTCTCTTTTACTCTCATCCCCCTTTTCTGGAGCATCTTATGTCATTTCAGAGTACATGATCTTTAAGTCTACAACTCGGAGATTCGGCCTAATATGGCCAGGCGCTCCATAACCGTAACCCCAATGGATGGGATACTTTTACAGCTAAAAATATGTTGATTCATTAGTCATTTTCTTTAATTTAGAGTCATTTTATCCATTTACAGCTAAAAATATGTTGATTCATTAGTCATTTTCTTTAATTTAGCGTCATTTTATCCATTTGACGAGTTTTTCGTTAATTTGGCAATATTTAAAAATGTCGCCAAGTTGGCGACATTCTGCTAAATTCGTCGCAAAAATCTAGCTAAGCGTTATGGACGGAAAAATAAGTTATTCTTACAGCCGATAAATGACTATTGGCGTTCAAATCCAAAAGTATTACTCAAAGTATATTTTCTCGTGAATGGAACGAGCTAGATCCACGAGAATGATGTCACCGTATTAATCGGATGATATTACATATGAAAAGTGAACATGTTTCTTAAGAGTTAATATTTTTTATTCTACTTGATTTTTTGATAAATTTATTTGAAAAATGTGCAATATCTCGAGAACGGTTAATGCTAGCGTCCTACAGTTTGTGTCAATCGTTTTCTAAGGAAACATTGCATAAAATGTGTATTTGCGTAACTTTATTAAAGGTTTTAATTTTTTGACGATATTTTGAAAATTTCACTCATAAATTTAGGGAGGTGCTGGAAATTCAATTATGTTTAAAAACAACTGGCTTCCAGTATTCACGGATTGTGATTTTTTTACCAAATTTCATTCGAATCAAGGTCGGTAGGTATGTCACTTGGGTGCGACCCTGGTGCTAATTAGCTTTTAGTACGATTCGGAATAAAAGAACCCGCTTTTTTTTGCAGAATGGTCCGCAAAAGTTGCCTGTGTCCACTCTAGCTGAAAAACTAGTGAACCGAGTTTCACAAAAATCGGTTGATAAGTCCCTTGTGGGTCACCTTGGTGCTGATTAGATTTTGGTACGATTTGGAAAAAAGTAACAAGCCTTGTTTTGCGAAATGACCTGCAAAAGTCGTCAAATTCTAAACTAAAAAACTATGTATGCTCAAATATATCCATTACATACTTGTTTTATACTTAATTTTTAATGATGAAAAGAATAAGACCAACCCTATTACACTAGAACATGCCGTTCTCGAGATATTTTAGTTTTTTCGTATTTTCTCTACGCCATCTTTGAAAATAAGTCCAGTTACCAAATGAGAACAAAAATTGAATTAAAAGTTAATTAAATTTAATTAAAATAAAGAGAATGTGGATATAATTCTGCAAGGAAAGTCAAGTGCTGCCCACATCAGCTTTTTTTTATCTTGTCTTTGTGATCATAACAATAACTGGGAATTGTTCTCAAAACAAAATTAACTTGAGTGTGGCTGAATTTGACTATCTCATACCAGAATTCATTTTTATGTGGTTTGTGTTTTCTTTTCTTATATTTTTTCTTTTTTTTCCAATTTTACAAGTAAAATTTTGAAAAATCGTTATCGTTGGTGCAAATGATTATAATTATTACGTGTTACCCTTTACTTTAAAAGGCTTGAGAAAATCTTTTGATTGATACAACATGTGCCAAAGTAGTCCCGTTAAGGATCCCTTCATCCATATTTTCGTTAAAATAATGCTAAAATAAGAATTCTATACTTAAGAAATTTCAAAATGTGCTGTTGTTGCTTATTCTTCCTGGTCTAGCCATGGCTAAACCAAGTCTATGAGACCATGAGCCGTCAAAAAGTCGTATCCCTTAAATATAATTACTAAAAGTTTTATTGCCAATAGTAAAGTATGCGCACCCCCAAGGTTTGGCTATATAATATACACTTAATTTGGATAAAAGTAACACCACACAGAACTATTTAATTTAATTACCATTTATTTGCATATTTTACTGCATTAAACATTACTGCATTTACATTTTCAAAATAGAATAATTGTAATATAAAACAAGAAAGAGCAGTCATGTATAAAGCACTGATTTTGAAACACTTTCCAACTGCAATGCAATTTTATTTAAAAATCTCTAAAATGCGATACATTCAGCGGTAATATTTTTAAAATTATCACAATACTACACTAATTTATTATATTTGAAAACTTAAAAATTTAGCGAAAAAAAATGAACTTTATTCAAATAACGTCATTGAAATATAAATCACCTGGCTCTCTATATAAAAGCAGTAAATATTTCATTCATTCATTTTTATTCCATTCCTTTCATTCATCACAATACTACAATAATTTATTATACTTCAAAACCGAAAACCATGGATGTAAAAGTACTTTAACACTGTGCTTAAAACTTCATCGAAAGAGTCTGCTATAAAATAGTCTGCCATAGAACCATAGAGCTATAAGTAATAGAGCTATAGCCATAGAGTTTTAAGTCTGCCATAAGACCATAGAGCTATAAGTAATTAAACTCTATGCTTAAAACTTCATCGACAAAATCGTCCTTCGTTATGTAAAATTAATGATTGTTTCATTAATGTCAGCGATATTGCAGACTCCAGAGCAAAATAATTTTGCATTAAAGAAATTCAGCATTTCTTATGCAACTCTTCTTAGAGCATGAGATATTTACATTCTCCATCTGTAAAACTTAGACTTTTATTGTAGAAATAATCAAAGTTTAATGATCATTTAAACTCAAATATATTATAATTGCGTTGTTTCAGAATATAGACGCAAAGAAATTAAGCAAAAATAAAGTGGTTTTGGAACGGATACAGCACTAAATATAAATTAAAAATAACTTTAAAAATCACGAATCTGACACAAGTTCGATGCCATATTTAACTTTTAAGTGGGTCACGTGAACTCTTCATATAATATGGATGTAATTATTATTTTAATTTTAATTTAAAATGCTAAAGAATGCATTTAGCTGAAATTTCTTTCATAACTTTTAGGGGATAATTTGAATATTTTCTAAAATTTTTGATGCAATTTGTGAATTTTAAATTCTCTTTGAAAATATTTGAAAAATTGGGTTCCCTAAGGTTTAATATATTTTAATTTTTCCTCCCGGGTTCAATCCAAAACTAATTGGGTGATATTATTCATTTAAATTCCCAAAGCTCCCACAGACCGTCTGAACAACATATTAAAATTCCATGTTGATAAAGTCATTTTTCCGGCAGTTATCGTGCAAACGGGCAGACATACAGATAGACAGACAGAATGAACAAAGTCATAAACACTTTTCAACTATGTTGTAAAGTGTTAAAAATGGATAGAGGAAAATCAAATATTTTAGTTTAGGGAATTTCAAATTCCCAAATACTTAACACTTATTGCGAATTCATCTATAATGCTTATTCAAATGACAGACTTATTTTTTTTTTCAGTTTTAAACGTCTATATTGCTTGCGTTGAACTCTTTAACATGCTTATAGGAAGTACGCATTTAAGAACAAAATATTTATAATATAAACAACAAACGCCCATCTCTTAAATCTATCCTACTTGGACGGTTTAATCATGAAGATATGTTTTTTAAAAATAATGTATGTTCAATTTTTTGTATTCGGCCGAAAATCTAGATTTTCAGTTAAAACAAGAATTTTGAGTGTCATAAGAACTTCTTTGTTGTGACATAAGTGTTATAAAATAATCATAAGCTCTTTTATTTCAGAAAGATTATTTTTTAAATTTCAAACAGCAAATGTGCGTATATGTATGTTTTCAAAAACCAACATTGATATAACACGATAGTGCGTTTTACAGATATTACTACTGCAATGTGTATGTCCAGCACTGGATTTACTATATCTTCTTCTGGTATCCTATTTTTTATTGGATTTTAGGAGAATGAAACATAGTTATGAGGCTGATAGATAATTTACTTTTTTATCAGCCTTATTAGTTTTTTTTAATTGTTTTTTAAACATAACACCTTAAAAAGCTTGCACTGCAACTTAGATAAATTTTAAAACAAGACTTAAACGAAAGAATATGTGATGGGGGCAGCACATGATTTTCCCTACCGACGAATTTGATGAATTATAATGAAATTTTGTCTTTATTTCATTAATAATTCATAAAATTGAATTTTATTGCACAAAATAACATGTATACTTATTTGAAATTATAATGCATTTAAAATTTTAATTCAATTTTCGTTTTTGTTTGGTGACTGAAGGTAATTTCAAAGGTGGTGAAGCCAATCAAAAATCAGCGAAAAAACCCATAATGTCTCGAGATCAAATGCAAAAAAAAAACTCAAATGTCTCGAGAACAGTTAATCCTATAGTAATAGAGTTTCTTATTATTTTTATCTCCAAACTTTACGTATAAAACAATAATTTAACTGACACATTTGAGCATGCGTAGTTTTTTATTTTATATTTTCTCCATTTCTTCGAGCCATTTAGCAAAAATTGCAGGTTCTCTTTTCCCGAATTGTACCCAAATTTAATCAGCACCTTCGTAACATACTAGTGTCTTATCTACCAAATTTTGTAAAATTTTGTAAGTGATATTTTTATCTACAGCGGTAACATGCGAATTTTGTTGGCCATTTCGCAAAGAAAGGCAGATTATTTTATTCAGGATTGTACCCAAATCTAATCAGAGCCAAGAACATCCACAAGTGACTTTCTTACCAAATTTTTTGAAATTTGGTTAATTAGTTCTGGAGTTAGGGTGGAGACATTCATTGCACAGACATTCAGACACACATACACAGGCGTCACTCTAAAATAGTTTTTCGTGTTCTAGAGACCCCAAAACGTGCAAATCCGGCGAAACCTCGAGTTGTGGTTTTCGACACGATTCCAACATTTTCTTTATACATTATCATGTATTGCAGGAAGGTAAAAACATTTGATGTGGGCAGCATATGACTTTCCCTACAGACTCAAACTCATGCGCTCTTTATTTTTTTAATAATTCATCAAATTTAGTTTAATTGCGCAATATAAAGCTGAATGTGCATGTTTAATTCAATCTTTGCTTTTATTTGGTAACCGGACATTTTTTCAAAGGCGGCGTAATAAAAATGTAAAAGACTAAAATATCTCGAGAACCGTTAGTTCCAGAGTAACGTTTAGTTCTAGAGGTTGATTTTACTTTTTTCCTCGTTAAAAATTACACACATAAAACAATAATTCAATAGATACATTTGAGCATACGTAGTTTTTAATTTTAGAATTTGGCGACTTTTACGGCAATCGTGCGAAAATCTAATTAGCACCAGGGTTTCCCACAGGTGATTTATCTACCAAATTTTGTGAAATTGGGTCAATTAGTTTTTTAGCTAGACTCGATACATGAGACTTTTGCGGGCCATTTCGAAATTAAAAAAAAGGTTATTTTATGCCGAATTGCACCAAAATCTAATCAGCACCAGGGTCACCCACAAGTGACTTACCAAATTTTATGACATTCGGTCATTACTTTTTCAATTAGAGTGGATACACACATTGACAGCCAGAGAGACATACAGACACACGCACGCACAGACGACATGCTAAATTATTTTTTTCGTGTTCTAGAGGTCCGAAACATTTAGATCCGTCGAAAACTCGACTAAGATTTTCGACATAATTCCAAAACTTTCCTTATACATCACCATGTATTGCAGGGATTGCAATGATATAATAAAAACGCGTGAAAGATAAAACCAGCCGTTTAATGGACAATCTATTTGTGCAACCAAAAGTTGATAAACTTGATTGCTTAGCAAATGTTCGTAATCTTTCTAATTGTCGAATTACATTTGCGCCAAATACAAGTTAATTGCGCACTTCAAAATATTTTGACATACTGTCATCCAAAAAAGCCAATGTCAGTGTACTTACTTGTCAGCGTTAAAAAGATGCTGCCCTGGAAGTTGCATATCTTTATTTTACATTGAAAGAGGTACTTGCATTATGTGGGGAAATTCATGTATTCTTGTAAAACTATTTTATAGTCAAAATTACCATTTTCACTGATAAAAACTTTTAAACTTTTATTCGCTTTTCTTGCGAACTCCAGAGATGTATCTGAGCAGTACGAGATTTCCAGCTTTTGGCTCAAATGTTAGTGATGTGACCGTCCTTCGTATCCCAATTTCTAGAAGAAATCCCCATGCATTCACAAATGTCTGTTGTAGTTTGATATCCATCTTAGTAGGGAATCAAAAATGAATTAAGTTCTTAAGGTCCTGTTCGTAATAAGTTTCAACAACCATTCACATTCGACAAAAAGCATTTCAAATCATTTTTTTTTAATTTAGAATAAACAGTATGAATACCCCTTTCTACGGAAGTCAAACATGTGGGACGTCAACAACGCGAAGGTAATAGATGCGCAGAGGACGGACAGGAGACGGTACCAACTGTCACCCGCATATGGAACATAAAATATTTTCAAGCTCTGAGTACTGATTAATGAAGAAACATTCGAAATTAGTTATGAAAATGTTTAAGTGCACAGAATCAAAACTTCAGAACACAGCAGAAACAAATAAAAGCGTAATAAGTGAGCAGTTTGCTTAGCTATTACTTCATAATTAAAAGTTAACTACATGTGATAGATGGCAGATTTTTTAAAGCGAAATCTCTGTTAACATTTCACAGCGAAAACGAATATTCACATTTTGGAGACTAACTTTTGGAAATTACTATTTATTTCCAGGGTCGAAAAAATGCAAAATAAATTTCACAAAACATTCACAATTTAAATACGCCTAGTGCCAGTAATCGTGCATGTGTGCAATGGTTATTGATAACTTATAACACTTCTCCACCGCGTAAACGGTCGGACCTCAAAGAGGAGATAATTTACCCAAAGTAAAGCCTTTTTGCTTTTCCTTATCACATCTTAAATACGGAGTAAATTAGTTCGAACGCACCATGCGCCTTTATCTAGAAAAATGCTAAGCGTCTTTAGCTGGAAAATATTAGGCCAAGTGCAAAAGATTACGCCGCTCACAAGGCAGTAAGGTTACCCTCTCCTGGTCTTCTACTAGAAGACCTGACGATTCCGTGATGCAGTCGAAAAGATGAGTGGGAGTTGCCGAGGAGGAAGAACAGGTACTAGAAGAAGGGAAAATTCTGTCTCCTAATTCAAACTTCATATCCTTAGTATGACCCCCCCCCCCCTTAACCTGACAAATCCCTCAGACTGAACTTAACCTGACCCCCTCCTTACCTGACCCCTTAGTATGACCCCTCCTTACCTGACCTCTTAGTATGACCCCTCCTAACCTGAGCAATGCTGTCTGAATAGATCTAGGGCCATTCAATTGGAGCAATAATCCAGGGCTTTTAGTTGAGTACTAGTGATGACATGGACGAGTGTTTTGACAATTTCTAGAAATTTCTAGATATTTCTAGAAAGGTTAAATTTAATCAACTTTTTAGAATTTATAGATTATCAGATAAAAAATATCATGCTTTGCACATTAATCTCTCTATATGAAAAAAATTTTGCTGCCGCCACCGCCGCTATTTGACAAATTTCTCGTTTCTCGAGATTCATTTGTTTCGTACCGCAAAAAATATTGCATATAAAAATATGAAATTTGATACACTTAAAGTAAAAGCTTCGGGGAATATGCTGAAATAAACCTATTTTTATATATAATTTAGTTTTAGAAATATTTAATGTTTAATAAATATTTAGTTTAAGAAATATTTAATTTGAGCTGCGAGTTCGCGTTCTGGATAGACTAACAATAGTAAGGCCACGAATTTTTGCAAGCAGGTACTTACATGGATGAAATTTCGCATAACGGAGTCTCTCTTTATAATTTCGATGTAGTTTTTGAGTTATTTTACATTTTATGCACTTCCGAAATGAAATTTTTTTCGTATCGACACTTCTATCGAATTCTCTGTTTCGTACTGCAAGAACTACAACATATGAATATAGGGAATTTGGTACATTTATAGAGAAATAATAGGGTAATACGATGAAGTAAACCGTTTATCGATTTAAACATTAGATTGCATGAAATAGCTCGCGAAGCGAGTTCAAGATTAAAGAATGCAGTTTTGGGATTCTCTGGTCTAAGAAAAATCCTTGCTTTTACCTTCTATGGAAAATAGGTAAGGATCGAAAAAGAGATTTTTGAAAGCAGAATTTTTAGGAAAGGTACATATGAAGCGAGTTCTGCGAGCGCAGCGAGTAGGAGACGAAGCCCGCCGAAGGGGGTGTTAACGAGTGGAGCGAGAAGGTGGTAGAGCCCCCTAGTAGCCTAAAAATACCAGTATATTATATAAATATCCAGAATATTTTGTAATTGGTATAGTTAATACGTTTAAATTAGCTGAATATTTTTAAATAACCTCCTTAGTACTTTATACTAACTTATTAACAATATTCTCTAGTTTTAGCATTACAATGTATTTACATCCTCTTTAGTCTGCTCGCTTTCATTATGTTTTACGATCCCTTATTCCGTAGCTTTTATAGGTGAAACTACAACATTTTATTAGCAATACTGTTTTTTATATCTCACGATTGGCGACAGTTGATCTTCACTTTTGTCTCCTGCGAATGCCAACTTTAGTCTCATTCTTTTTGAATTATTAGAAGACATGTGCAGCATTTTCTCAGATATATTTGATTCTTATTTTATGTTTCAATCTTTAAGCTTATAGGCTCAGTAGACAGCGTTTATAGATTTTAACTATCTCTGTCTTCAGATACTTTTAGATTTTAACTATGTCTTCAGATTTTTTTAGTCATTTTGAATAGATACTAGGTCTTGAAAAGGAATCTGTTCAAAATGAATTCATTTTTAAGCCTAATGCTTTTTCACTTATTTGTCTTTTATGTTTGATCATTTTCTGTTTTTCAATTTTAAAATCTCACCATTGATATTTGTAGATTATATACATATTGTCATATCGACATTTTGTGCGATATGGACTACTTGTTTGTGCGACTCGAAAAGTTCCTCTTTTCGAAGCCATTTTCATGTTTAAAAGTTCGTTTAGGTAGACTTTTAAGGGATTTTGATGTTCTGTCCTGAAATGCGAATTTGTTGTTTCTGTGGTTCGCTATTTCGTCGCCTGCTCTCCGTCTGGAGATGATGTAGAGTGTAGACTCTTGGAAGGAGAAATGGAAATTTTGCGCCCCTCTCAGCGAATGGGAGGAGTTTATGGGAGTGTATATTAGCGTTCGACGTTGTTGTGCGGGGCTTTTCGCTCGGAAATTTGCAAGCCGTGAAGTTGCGGCCGTGCTGGATAAAATTATGAGAACAAAGGAAGTAGGGCCGGTGGCCCGTTATGCCGTTGGAATTATTGATTCCCTTGATATCTAATCCGGAAAGATCTACGAAGAAGATTCCTGACGAAATCTGCTTTTAAATCCATGCTAATATATTTCCATTTTTGTTTTAGGAGAATGAGAATTTCCGAGATTTTAAGCCTACCAGCCGACGAATCGAAATTTAGTCTATGGTATTGAAACAAGTCCCTGCCTTACTAAGAAATTCTGGTCTTAGCTAAATTTAGGGACTCTTGAATCTAAATTACTTTGAGATGACCCAATGGAGGTAAATTTTATATTATAATAAAACTGAACTGTGCAATCTTAGGCGTAGGACAATTTTTTCTAAAGAACTGAAGTCTATTTGAATATGAATCAATTGGCATTAACATCTAGTAAATTGTTATTTCTAAGTGATATATTTAATATGTTTATTTTGTGGTATAATATGTCTGTTTGTCAGTTTAGAAATAATTCTAACGGATCATAAGTATTTGAATAGATATTAATAAATAATATTAATGCTATGTGAGACTGTGTTTAAAGATTTGAATATAATAATTGATTATAAATGAATAAATTGGAGTTTAAAAATCTTAAATAGCTTGTCTTAGAATTGCATGCATACCACACCATTTAATCTATTTGTCTTATTGCTGCTACCCATCTAGACATGAATTTTCCTAGACAGTAATTATCCTGGGTACTTGCTTGGTTCAATATAAGTCGAGTTTAGTCGCAATGTACTATTATTTCTGTATTACATTTCTTTTCATAGCGGTCCTGTTCTGTCGCACCGTGACAGAAATGACCGTTATGACAATATAGCTGGATGACTAGATATGCTATTTATTCTCCACTTGATTGACGAATCTCTATCTTTTACATCTTTATACGTTGCTATCTTATATTTTAAGTTATGTTTATATGAGTTACAACTTATCTCTAATCTATCATTGGTATTTCATATGATATATTTATTATGTATATAATATATATATATATCTATATATTAGTATATATCCACACGTATGAGCACACACATTATTTTTTACACTAAAAACATGATTTTATAGCTTATTTTTTTACACCTCTATATTTAATTTACACCTCTATATTTATTTTTTTTAACACCTCTATATAAATATTAATATTTGTTGAATAGTTTTAACGACAATAAAGGAT
Organism: Amaurobius ferox; assembly: GCA_951213105.1. Taxonomy (NCBI): domain Eukaryota; kingdom Metazoa; phylum Arthropoda; class Arachnida; order Araneae; family Amaurobiidae; genus Amaurobius; species Amaurobius ferox. The sequence continues at coordinate 17,697,726 of OX578145.1, read as the reverse complement.
CTTATTTTCCCTTGCTGCTTAATCTCGAGTAAAATTTAACAAATTATTATATTGTGGACCTCATAGAAACTTGTCAATAAAATCTGATGCATTTTTTATAAAACTGTCAATCGAAGATTGGTACACTGGAAATACTAATTTTAAATGGAAGTTAAGGTCTAAGGAAGCGATTTCTATATAAAAACGGCAAATGATTTCCATAAACGCTAAAACAGGGATATTTCACCTTCTTATCGAATGTATCCAGTTAATGAAACATTTCTGCGTTTGAATAATTTGGCAATTTACTAATGTATGTCGACAGACCACCTGTTTATTGCAAATGATTTGATAAATAAGGGGACTACTCATTTATTAGAAACAATTATGATTACAACATTCCAGAAAATGATATTGAATCCACCTTTGAAATTTTAGAAATATGCTTACCTTTTCGTTAGTGTTAAGAGACCATTCAAATTAATATAAAATGGAAGTTTTTACCTCGCTTGTGTCTTACTCACAACCCCTTACAGCTATGAGGTCCTCTTGGTTGTAAGGGGCTCCGATTTCTATATAAAAACGGCAAATGATTTCCACAAACGCTAAAACAGGGATATTTCACCTTCTTATCGAATGTATCCAGTTAATGAAACATTTCTGCGTTTGAATAATTTGGCAATTTACTAATGTATGTCGACAGACCACCTGTTTATTGAAATGATTTGATAAATAAGGGGACTACTCATTTATTAAAAACAATTATGATTACAACATTCCAGAAAATGATATTGAATCCACCTTTTAAATTTTAGAAATATGCTTACCTTTTCGTTAGTGTTAAGAGACCATTCAAATTAATATAAAATGCAAATATTTACCTCCCTTGTGTCTTACTTACTCACAACCCCTTACAGCTACAAGGTCCTCTTGGTTGTGCCTCAAAAGCTCCATACTCTAGGTGCAGATGTTTCAGTTGCAACTTTGTTCCACCTCAAAGACAGCTAAAAACAGTCTTAGAGGATAATTAATGTATTTTAGAAGAATAAAAAATTCTCAAAAGTGAAACTATAATACATATCCTGAAGTAGGTAAACGGTTTGTTCCATAGAAGGAGGGATCTCAAACTAATACAGCAAACCATAGAAAAATTTCACTAAACCGAACTACATCTAGGTGGAAACAGGGTACCACCAACGTAAGTTTATAAAAAAATATTTATTACAATTCGCGTGATTTGTACACTACAAATTTGGAATAAGACCTTCAACAGCCATTTTCCATAGTATTTAATAAGGAAATATCCTAAAAAATTATGGTTGCCTAAGTTTGAGATGTTCTCTCAAGAAGCAAAATATTCCTTATATCGGTGTTTCTCAACCACTGGGGCATCAAGATTACTTTATTGTGAAGTATGCGGGAGCAATTAGCAAAATGAAGCTGTACCCAATAAGGGTTAGATGTTTGTCGGTAACGTATACACTACATGCATTCAAGTGTCATTATGAACACTCTGGAACGGCAATTGCAGTCTTCTCAGAATAGCATGGAATTAGACATGGAATTAGACTATGATTAGATCGACTGTATGCATCGAATATAGGCTTTTATAGCTGCCAGGGAAGGATTTACCATTTACTAAAATATCATCTTGTTTCCACCATTTCCTACTAAAACGTTACTTTTTTCCCAAATTCACATCTATTGCATATCTCCTGAAGCGATACATACATGCCGAGTTTCAAGGTTGTAGCTCAATTTCTTATGGGGGCATGTATATTTTTATAACAGAGGGTATTTTGGACTGCATTGCAAATTTTCAGAAGAAAACAAAAAACATTTTATACAACTACCTCTGACATGGTTATAACACCGGCAGTAGGAGGTGTTTCCAATAATTTCGAATCAGGGAAATACCTCTTTTAGAATTGAAGCCGGGGATCCACAGGATTTATGCATATGAACAGTGCCTTAAAGCTGCGTTCAGTCTGAGCTCAATGTTCTGAGAATTGCTGCCTTTTGTGTAGTGTGACGGAGTTTTTACACTAGTTACCACAAAGGTAATATTAAAAAATGGTGGTAAATAACAAGTTTTTTGACCGCCATTCCAGTGATGGCTATTCGATGCTCATACGTCCTAATAAATTATTTTTTATTATTTTAAAGGTTTTGTGAAACAAACACGCAGAACTGTCTAAAAGAAATTACATTTTGTTTAACAATGGTGAAATAAAATAACAAAAACTAACCCTCGATTTTTGGGTTCCACTTTCTAAAAAGTTGCAAATAATGAACGGTTATTATGAAAGGGTATAAATAATTAGTATGAGAGTTGTCATCAGTAACTTTTAAGAAAATTTTTAGTTGAGAAACAAGTTTTTGAGGCACTTAAACCCCTCCACCACGATAAGGTCGGGACCTCGTCGGAGGGGACCCCCACCCCCCTCCCCTTGTCCCTAACACCCTATCAACGACACCAAGATCTCAACAAATCTAACAAATATACATCGGAAATTCAACAGACAACAACGCTATTAACTCAAAAGACCATAAAACCTATTTCTCAGACACCTACCCTAATGCATCCAACCCTAATCGACAAAAGACACCAACCGAGCTAGAACAACCGACACCGCAACACAACAATAGATGCCAAACCAACCTCAAAACAAGAAGCAGCAGAACTTAAAAATCAAAATGAATAAAAATAAATCCTGGCCCAATACCAATGAGCTAAGAAAAGAAAATGTACTCAGAACTGGAATCCTTATAGCACACAGAACCAAACTATTGCAGATGAATGGTTTAACAGGGTCTTTTAACTATCGACTATTTTATATTATCCTAGCAGCTATTGAAGGTATTATTTTTAACTATTGAATTCAGTATTGTTTATGAAACGAACTATTGAATGTGCTATTTCTTCATCAGTTCTATAGATTTTACTATTGCATAGCATATTGAATGTAATATTGCTTGTAAAACGGACTATTGAATTTCTATTATTGACTATTGAGATGGCTATTGCCGGTTTACTGACTATTTTAGATTATGACAAACTTAGTACTTCAATTTAATTTATATAAATTTTTATTTTCAGACCGAAACGGAAATGCAGCTCTACCTCAGTTCATAATTTGTATAGTTTCTTCATGTTATGCTATAACATAAAAGAAGCTTTCAATTTTCTTGAAAACTACGTCATTAAATAATTTTGATCCAGTTATAAATGCTTAATTGAAAATTATATAATAACATAAAACAGAGTATGAACTGAATTTGGGCAGCATAGGATTTTTTCAATACACTTAGATTAAAACAGGATACCTTTATTGGGCATGCAAATGGTATCCTTTAAAAATTTATTTTTTGCACTCATTTCTGAGTGATGGCCAAACGATATTTTAGAAGTTGTAGTAGACATTCGGTATGAGCCATGTATGTTTCTCTTTGCAAAAGTTTGATATTAATTTTGGAGTGGAGATATGGCCCAGTGGTTAAGGGGCAAGGATTGTTCTCGGAGGAACTGCCCAAACTATCGCCGTGCCTGTGTGCAGTACGGCTACGTTAAATTAAGGGGGGAGGGGCTGATCCGTAAATCTTTCCGAGTGATTGATGGTCAGCATGAGTGGGTTCCGGTCTAAATTGTGTCTCTAAAAACTGTGATATGACCCGTGACCCACCCCCTGTGTTCTGCGTGTGAAACATTGCGGGATGACAATATGGTTCACGTTTTGGCCGCTATTGGCGAATGCTAGAATTTAAAGTAAATATTGGGAAAATATATATTATTTTTGCTGCTTGAATTTAGGAGAGATATGTAATCCTGTCCAAAATACGTATCTATAATTTAGATAGGTTTACACATATTGAGCTTCATTGAATGCAAATCGATGTCTGCGCTGACTTGTGGTTTGTTTGATTTTGTAGACAAGAACTTTCTCCTAGTTATGCAATCAATAAGGTTTTAAACTAATTTAATACATTTCATTTGCTTTTTGTTTTTTAAGAAGATAAAATTGACTCAAGGATTTCATAACAGATCTAACCAGGATTAGGGCCCTCCCTCTTTTTAAGAAAACCGAAGGAAAAACTCTATAGCATATTACAAATTATTAAAATGTTAAAAAATGACCGAGTTATATATATTTCTTATTTTTCTTACTGTTCATGGTAATGAATGATGAAAGTATCGAAATCGTGTTAAAAATCCGAGTTGTGTTAAAGTTTTAGTTTTCAATGGATCTGCATGTTTCGAGCAATCTGGAAAACGAACACGTTAGTTTTAGAGGGCCGTCACTGTGCATGTAACGTCTGTGCAACATTCGTATCTATTTTAGTTCAACATCTATTTGACGAAATTTCCCTAAATTGGGTGCTAGTGTTAAATTGAATTGAGTACGCGTTTCGGAAAAATAGAACATATCTTTTTTTTTTCACGAAATGTTTCCCAAAAATCGTTAATACCTGAAACGGAAGACTCAACATACTGAAATGTATTCATTAAATGCATGTTTCTTATGCAATTTTTGATACCGGACCGATTAAACTTGTTCCCATTACTCCATGTAAACTCGTTTTCGATATTTCAATGATTGCGAAATATTTCAAATCTGTTTTAATTTTCGTGAGCTGCCGACATTTCGATAAGTCTTTAGATGAAAAAGAGAATATTTTCAAATTGCTAATTGGATGTAATTTTAGAAGAGAAATGCGTGTGCAAATGAACTCAATTCATCAGATTGTGAAAGAAATGAAATCATGATTTCGAGCCTGTAAAGAAAGTCACGTGTTTCACTGGTTTTTATCGGTTTCTTAAACAAGGAAATTCTCAGCCTCTTTTGGTCCCCACTTTGACTTTCGTGCGACTTGTTTCGGAATATTATACCAACATTTTCATAAGTTTTAATTTAACGGAATTTCATTTTCATATGTTTAATTATAAGGAAATTCATTTTCATGTGTTTAATTTTAAGGAAATTCGTTTTCATATGTTAAATTTTAAGAAAATTCATTTTAATGTGTTTAATTTTAAGGAAATTCATTTTCCTATGTTTAATGTTAAGGAAATTTATTTTCATATGTTCAATTGTAAGGAAATTCATTTTCATGTGTTTAATTTTAAGGACATTCATAAGTTTAATTTTAAGGAAATTCTATTTCACAACTTTCATTTTAAGTGCGTTTCAATTTTAAGCAACAGTTAAATATGTGCGTGCACCTTTTTATTCACTTTATTTTGTATTCAAGAGATGAGAAACCATAGATAAGACCGTATGTCTACAACAACTTTGCACTTAAAACTAACTTAAAATCTAAATATATATATATAGTAACACTTAAAAATACTAAAATAAATTTCAAAATTGAGTTCTAAAAATTAAGTATATCACCATCATTCAGCAGGTCGGGCCGTACTCCGGAGGCTTGTCGTAAAGAATAGAGGTGCTGGGAAATTTCTTCATCTGAAAATAGAAACGAAATATTTCGCTTATAAATATCTTTCCACATGGATTAACACAAGTCATTTCTACAGAATATATATATAATCCATCTTTCTGGACTAGTAAGTAGGTTGTTCTACCACAGCCCCTGAATCTATGAAGCGACTATCATGAAGAAGTATGGGAAGAGTCGCCTTATGATATCTCGAAATTTGAAAATCTGTCTGTGGGAATAACCGCGTGTGTATGTGTCTGTCTCATCATCGAAGGAGAACTGTTTACACCGAATTTCGGGAAATTCCTGGGTAGTCTAGAAACAGCTTCATTTAAAATTGAATCTATGTTTCGAGTTTTTAAAACCGGAAGTTATCGCTTATAATAATTGATAAACGTAAACCTTGCATAGAGATAACATTATTCAGATAATAATATTCTCGCATATTTACCTGAAAAAAAAATGAAATCATGTCGCTTAGCAACTGAATTAAATCCAGTGTATTTATACAGCAAACGATTTTTAATAAATATTTTCCGATTTAATTAATTAAGAAATGTATATATAATTAAATTTTATTGGAATTGGGGTTTTGATTGGATTTTACAAATTACGGTCTTCACGTTTTAAGTTGGCGAGGATTTAAATTAAAATTTCTTACGCCATCTGTGTGATTTTGCAAAGTTTTTCAAATTCAAAAATTGTACTACGGGTACCCGTACAATTTTAGCGCTTTCACTTTGGTATAAATTTCTGCAATATCATATTTTTGTTAATTTTTTTACAAACGGGACCAGAATGTCTCATTCTTCAGATCTGTCTGTGAAGATAATTTTGTACAGAGAGAACAGATTCTTAAACATTTTAGTAGCATTGATTTAATTATTTTTATAGAATGCTTTAAATATCAATGTCATTTAGTATAATACTATACGAATTTGCATATAATTGAGAAAAGTCTCCTTCTGTTGTATATTCTGTTCAAAGAACGTCTATACTGCTAATTTTGAATAAAATGTAGTTATTTGAGGTTCCATTCCAGCCCGAATTCTGCAAGGACCACTTGGTAGTCTCGCGTGCAGTGTTGAGGGGGTGATAATTGGATGGTTTCACAGTTTGATTTAATGTTTTGTAAAGTAATTCTGTCCCGGGTCTCATTAAATGCATGTTCGAAATTTTAAACTTATGGATCTATCTAACGGGTCCACTCCTGTGCAATAAAATCTATTCACACAAGTGTGACTTTATGTTACAGTTAGAAAATATGCTTTCACATTTTTCAATAAGTTACATACATAGAGATTTCAAACAAACATTTCTAATTTAAATATTCTAATCTACATTTCATGAATCTAATAGTCTTATTATGGGGTTATTAAAGTTCCAAAACATCTGTATATCAAAATTCGTTATTAAGTGAAACTGTTAACTTTTACCGAGGAAAACATTTATTTTTCTGTAATGTCCCTTTTAAATTTGAAATGAGACATGTATTGTAGTCACAGAAGGCAATGAATACGAAGTTTTAAATTTTTAATTTCCGCTTAAGATAATTATTGTCAGTCGCAACTATTATTATGCGTTACTTTTATTCAGGCGTAAATATATTTATATTTTGAAAATTTAAATCGTTTTATTGTTTCTTCTTCAGATATAATGATGCAATATCATAATTTTACAATATGATACATGCGAAACAATGCAATAATGATCTATAAACAATTAATTTTTATTAACACAATATAAGTATAACTCTGAGAGAATAATGAAAATAAAAGTTAACGATTTGCAAATAAAAATAATAAAGTATTAAGGAAACTATCGAATATATTTTACTCTTTTAAGTACCATTGCAGTTACTGATTTGTTGAAAAGTAGCTTGAATCTACTTATTCACAATAAGAGTAACTGCAACAAGTAAAGTTTACCCATTTAGCTACCAAATCTGATTAAATAGTTCTTCGTTCCCTGTCTTTCTGATTTAGATTTAAGTACAATCTTATGTATAGCCCTTTTTTGTACTTTTTTGTACTTTTCGCTTCCATGTTGCCTCGAAAATGCTCGCCAAGAACGCTCAAATTATCACACATGTGACATTCATCCAATGCCATTTCTCTATTTGAATAACTCACGAATGCATTTTTAAATTCTAATAGTAAGAACTTCATGTATCGATAGTGAGATCTCTAAAATAATCTCAATTTAAATATATATATATATATAATTTGCAATCTGTGAGGACCATATAGCTAGCTAAGAAAATAGTTTTTCATGTAACTTTTTCTTTAAATCTTTTATGACTAGTATTTTGGCTGACTAACTCACAACTTATTATTTGCCATCATGTAATTGCCGTGAATTACAGAAATCACCTGGTTCCTGCCAAAATATTATATACGACTCCAGACGAAATGATATTTGTTTTTACTTATTTTTCCTCTACTTATACTACCTCTTTCTGTCTTGTTACAGCTTCTCATTTGAGATTTATAAACTATAAATTAGATTAACAAATTATTTCAGAGAATTTTAATTAATATAGATTATTTTTCAGTTAGAAAAAGAAGTTTTTATTAATTAGAAACTACGAATTATGTAAAATTTTGTATCTTAGCTTACGCTAATATGTTAGTATAAGAAATTTGTATGTAAGAAGAGAAATTTGAATTCCACTTACGTTGTAGATGCATTCTGGGTCGATGACGCCCGGCATGTAAAAAATCTTGCAACCCGTCAGATCACTTTTACAAGATGCTTGTCTTTTCTGAAAATAAAAAGCAAAACAGTATAATAAAGGCTTTCGTTCATGGTAAGCAATATAGTTAAAATAGTATTTCAAAGAAATTTATCATTTTAACAAAAAATACAATATTTGTTTGTCTTAAAAATGACCGTTTTTTTTTTTTTTTTTTTTTTTTTTTTTTTATAATTTTGTTTTTTCATATCTTACGTCTGCTTGTTGAAAGACTCATGATTATTATTATGATTCATCTCCACAAAGGTAGTTTTGCTGTAGCATATGGAAAAGGTAACGTGGTGAAATAGTTAATTTTGATAGATTTTAATGATATGGATCTTTCTGAATAAATGAAATAACGTCGTTTTTTATATAACTAAATGCTTAAAATGTTTCAATTGATAGTACCGTCGTATTGAAAAAAAATCTGATGTGGGCAACACATGACTTTCCTTATATAATGCAATGAATTTGCTAGTTTTACAGTTAAAAAAAAGTTATTCTTATAGTAGATACTTATATTCTTTCCAAGATATTGAATTTTCTTCAATTAGTCGTTATTTTCATTGATTTAGCGCCCTTTTTATCAATTTGGCGAGATTTTTGTTGATTTGGCAACAATTAAACATGGCGCCAAGTTGGCGACATTCTGCCAAAATCTCGCCAAGCGTTATGGATGGAGAAATAAGTTATTGTTACAGTAAATAAATGACTATTGGCGTTCAAATACAAAAGTATTACTCAAAGTATCTATTTTCATGAATGGAACGAGCTAGATCCACGAGAATGATGTCACCCAATTTATCGCATGGTATTACATATAAAAAGTGAACATGTTTCTCAATAGGAAATATTTTTTTTATATATAACTTTTTGATGATTTTTTTTGAAAAATGTATAATATCTCGAGAATGGTTCTAAAATAGCGTTCCAAAATTTATGTTAATTGTTTTCAAATGAAAAATTACATAAGAAATGCCTATTCGCGTAACTTTATTAGCGATTTTGATTTTGGACGATTTTTTCAAAATTTCACTCGAAAATTTAGGGGGGGGGTTCGAACATTCGATTGCGAATAAAAACAATAGGCTTCCAGTATTTACGAATTGTGATTTTTGTACCAAATTCTGTTCGAATCGGTCCACTCGTTCGTCAGTTATCGTCTCCAAAGGCTCACTGACACACACCCACACACAGACATCACTTCAAAAATGTTTGATTCGTGATCAGGGATGCTTGAAACGTGCTCTCCCGTCGAAAACTCGAATTCGAATTTTCAACCCCGTCACAATACTTTCCTTATACATTATGTATATAAGGAAAGTAATTATCATCTCGGGAAACTCGATTAAAATCCATTTACTTTAGCACTTGTAATATCGAAAAAGCGTGTTTCTTATTTATGGTGTTTTAGTGTATGGATAACTGCAAATTCAAATAATAAAATTTAAAAAAATTACGTTTAACTATTATCTATCTCAGGTTGTATTTTATCCAGCTATGTACTGGCAAAGTAAAAGTTTAATATCAGATAAAAGAAATGATTGGATCGTGGCTCAACCCGACGTTTTCATAAAAGAATTCCTTTTTGTTTTCAAATTTTACAAGACAAAATTTGAAAAATCGTTATCTAGGATCCAAATTATTAAACTGCAGCATGTTATCATTCGCTTTAAAGAATATTTTGATTGATACTATAGTAGACAATGTACCCCTCTCGAAAATGAACTTGCCCGCCAAGGAGTTAGCTAGCTAAGCACGCTCGTTATGAATTGCGGATAATTTTCACAACAATGATTGACATTATAAAATCTCTTGATCATTGAGTTATGCCCCATTATGCATGATTATGTCCAATTTTGTCCTATGGTAGAGTGTAAAAATAATATAAAATTTCGAATGTATTTCAAAGTTTACCCTGGAATTAAAAACATTCTATCTCGTTCTAAATTTATTGGTGACAAAGCCGGATATAAAGTTTCTTGGAAATTCACATATTTGTGACTGCTATCGTGTACACAGGAAGCAGACCACAAATAGATGACAGACATCAATAAATATAGTCAACCCGTGTTCACAATCTACATGGATCAATGGTTGAACAAGGTACAAGATGATATTTTGATACATTTCATGGTACTTTACGCGGAGTTAACGAACTTGTCGCAAAAAATTAGATGCCTAGCATTCATACGTAGAACAATAACATACAAGTAGCACAATCTTCAAGTAAATAGTAAATGAATACAGCAGACGCCAAGTGGAATTGCACAGTTTTAAAGCAGTAGTATTAATTGGTCGTGAAATTACTTTACCTTAATTCAGTACGAAATTTCTCTTTTTCAGTAAACGTTCTTTGTAAAATTTTCAAAACTTCAAAAACTGCATTGCTATTATAGTACACACTACTGTCCTACCGCCACGAGAAAGTCCCTGAACAGGGTTGCCGCAAGTAGACGAGTCGAAGAAAGGAGGGAGAAAGGTTTAAAATCGACTGCAACATTTGGCAAATCAAGCGCACTTCGTTAAGCGAAGAATCCGTTTCGTTTATCATGATGTACTAAAAGAAAATAGTAGATGTTTTTTATCCGACAGTTAAACAAAATTTTCGTATTAAATGACATTAAATTATAAATTAACTTAAAAATTTCTCGTCATTTAAAGTCAGGAAATAATTTGTTATTATAGGCGACAGCGGTTACGGAAAGCCGTCAATCTATTAGAACAAAGTAGTTTTAGATATTTTCTTTTAGGTTCGGGCGATTTTGGGAGAGAAAAGCTTACACTTTAAAACTAGAATTTATATCATTTTGTTTAAAACTAAATTTCAAATTAAATGAAAATTATTACAGTTTTCAATCAGCAAGTTACACAATTATTAGCCAGCAAAAAGGAAAAAATAAATGATAAATAAGCAAAACTGACTTTAAAATATTCATTCTTTTCATATTTTTCAATCAATTATAAAATATTCATTCACATTCATTGGAATAACTATTATCTACTATGTCCGAATCACTTGAAATGTTTTTACATGAAGAAGAGTCTGAATCGCTATCCGACAGATTTATCACTAATTTCTTCACAATATCTTCTATCAGTCCATCTTTCTTTCAATAAATATTCTCTATTTTTTCAATGTGTTCGCAGTGTTTTTTCCATTCATTTTGTGTTACTTTTAAAATAGCTTCTTAAGCAATAATTGTAAATTGTTCAAATAGATAAAATACTCATCTCAGTGTCATTAAGCGATTTCCCCCTCACGTTTTATCTTTTTAACTAATGACGCTGAAACCTCTGTCGCTTCCGCAGTTCTCTTCATTGCATTTGAAATTGGTGTTTTTAGAGAATTTGCGGTTCTTCCTCTTCAAAAAATGCCGTAACATTGTGGACTATTGCACATGCTTGCGAATGCAAAGTCTTTCCACTTTTAAATGTAGTCATTTTTCAACTAGACAAAATCCACAAAGTGTGCAACACAATACAAGTTACTTCACAGCTTTAAAAATCACAAAATGCGAGCGTCTAGCATTGACCCTAGTACAAAGCGAAATGCGACTTTCGTCGGTTTTATCTGCGCCAAATCCAAAAAAGCGCTTTCCGTCACACCTAAAATGCAGTGGAATAACCTGTTTCCATAGCGACCGCCACCATAACGTCTGCTGTCTGGGGACTTTCTCGTGGCGGTAGGACAGTACGAATTGCGAGATTCAGGGCGTCTAAAAAAAGTGTGTGTTGTATCATGTCCAAAGCTTGTGTCAAAAACTTTTAGTAAGTTATGTTTTGGTTTCGAAGTTCTCCTATTTTTTTCATTTTAGGCTTTTTTTACATCTTGTTCTATTATGTCCGAATGGCCCTCAATGAGACCCATTTTCGTACAAAGCCATATCAAAGATTGAACAGGGCAGAATAATTTAGTACCACCACCCGTCTTATCAAATTATCTGTAGATGTTCGAATACTTTATTTTTTTTCTCTTTCTGGTCATTTTATACGTTACACATTGTTACGTTACACATTACGTTATACATTGTTTTCATTGCACAATATAATCGAAGAACATTATAGTTACTTTTTAGCGAAAGTTTATATGTCTTGGCCACATTTGATTTGCTTTAAAATTATATTGTATCATTGCACTAAATTTTATAAATCCTACACCAGTTATTATTTTGAGATATTAAACAGAACTGAAATAACTGCAAAATTCCAAATAAACTCGATAATTGACTTACAAGAGGATCCTTGACGCGGTAGTTAAACTTGAATGCATCCATGATATCCTCCTCGAAGTATCTTGCATCAAATGTTTCCACAACCTCTTCAACTCGGGCTCTGGGCTTGGGCAAGTCTTCATCCAGTTCGAATCCTAGATTATCCACTCCGCTCTCTTCCACGGATTCCTCAACAGCACTTCTCCTTTTGGACCTGCAAAAAAATTACATATTACGAACAGTTTTATGTATTTAAAAATAATTGAATCTGCACAAATGATTTTCTTTAAAGTAAATGCCTATACAAAATATTTTTATTCATTTGTCCGTAGAGATTTATTTGAATGGGACAGCTCTCTACCAATTAAAGTCATAATTACAAAACACACTCTGATGAATAATATATTTTCAATAAGATTTTGTTTTCGATATTTTACTTGAAGTTGAGTATATCCAGTAATCGATAGGACATTTCTTCTGACGTCCCTCTGGCAATAAAGTATATCATATTTTTATGTCTTGCCAAATGTTTACATTTTGTGTCAAATTGGCTTTTACACAGTTCTCTTAAAGTTTCGATAAACAGAAAGTTGATATAAAATCGCTTTTATGAATGCATGGTGTTAGATATAATAATGATAAATATATAAATATGATGAATACATAAACATGATAATTATATAAACAGTAACAAATGGTGGATGTCATGTTTAAATAGGATCATTTAACGCTAAAATCCTTCATTTCACTCATCATCAGCCTAAAGTGGAGATGATGAATAGTTAGAATCTAACGGAAGACTAAACCCTTACCATATTCTAGGGCTAATACCAAACTGCACTGTGTTTTTGATATACACTGGACGAAAATATTGTTCGATCAGCCTCTTAATACCATCTTATATAAGTATTGAAAATTCGATCCTCTTATTTTGGAGTTCTTCCGTTAGGTCATGGATGGACGAATATTGAGAGAAACATACTAATTTTACATACATTGGAATTCATTTGAAGATCCTGTTAAAACTTTAATCTTAAGGAGGAACTATTTATTCTCTATCATTATTTCTTATTAAACTTTAATATTTAATCTTAAGTCAAAAAATATTAAGATGCGATGCACAATTTGTGAAGTATTGATATTCAAATGTGTCTTGTCGTTCGTAAAAATAATAAGCCTACTGGTGTAAAACTCGACGTAAAACACATGAACTTACAAAAACGAATAAAGATTTCCAAATTATATTTAGAATATTTCTGTAGTACTCTATATTTCCCTAAGACTTTTTTAAGATTCAAATATTTCAAGTAAATTTTAAAGCTAAATGGCATAAAACCCTGGCCACTGGGTTTTAGTGTTTGGCCCATTTGCATAAGATGGTATGTAATAATTTGCATAAATATATGTAGTGGAAATAGAGAGAATTTTATTCATACACGTTTTCAGAAACATTTTCAGGTAATACGCCTAAGTGAAAACTATGCACGAGATGGAGAGACGCGATTGAAGCTGATATTCGCTTTGTACCGAATAAACGTTATGTTATGCAAAACAGCGTTCACGCGATTTGATAAAATTCAAGACACACGTTTAAATAATATGGTTGTATAAGAAGTTATGCATATTGGGAGTACACTGTTTAAGAAGGTAATGGCAAACGACTAATACGAAGATGCTATTTCTGAAATTTTTGCGTTGTTATTTTTGCAAATAAATCGATGGACTTACTTCCTGCCTCCGAAGAAGCGTTTAATAGCTTTCCAAACCTTCATATCTTCAAAATATATTCAAATTACTTATTACTAAACGAGTCTTATAATTTTCAGACAAGCAAGTTGAAAGTTTATCAGAAAATGATCTCCAAACAATGAAAAAATATAAACATTTCTCATTGGCTGCGAATGTTTATTGTGACGTCACACATTCATTGTTGACTTAAAATGTTTAATTTTTTTCATTGTTTCAACCACACATTGTGACGCACGCGATTATTTTTATATTTAAAAGCAAATTGAACCAGATGCTTTGTTTTGAATTAAATCGAAATTTACTACTTACACGCGATAGATTTTAGTTTAAATTTTACCCTCCTGTTGATGCGGAGCGAACACAGTCTGTGTTTGTGAATCATAGTATGTATTCCTTTAGCTCAGACAACATCGATCATTTGTGAGTTCTCCCACAAATGATCGATGTTGTCTAGCGATAATACGATGGGATTTTGCGTTAATACTATGCAGTTTTCTTTAGAAGCTGCTGCGTGGAAAGTGTTTCCTTTTGCGTGACACCATTTGCATTTCTATTCGGAATTTCATGAATGGGGCAAGAAAAGTAGATGCTCCATTTTAATATCTACAGTAATTATATAACGACTTTGTATAATTTTCTTATCTAGAAGCCCTCTGGAGATATGGAAAGCTGAATTTTTGAACACCTATAGTATCGATCGCGAAATTTGTAATTCTTCCCCAGGGGTGAATGTAATGGGCTTGTTTTTGTTGTTGTTGAGACCCAGACCGTCCGACTTACTAGAGAGGTGTAAGGTAACCTGGATGCATTGGGGTGTCTTCATAAAATATTTCTTGACCTTCAAGAACAAAATCCAATCCTAACTCACTTCTACATCATTTCTATATTTAGAATATTGAATATTTGTATTCTTAGTATCAATTACGGGGCAAAAATTAACGGAGCAGGATTTCAGATTTTTTTCAGAGCATGCACAAAATAGGAGAATGTGTGTGTGTCAAAAGGCCTTTAAAGACCTTGGAGAATTCCTCCGGTGATCTGGGAGGCAGAATTTTTGCATACTTACCATATTGCTCACAGAACAGATTACAAAGGAATAGAACCTAATTTAGTAAAATTTAAAATTTTCAACACTCCACCAATTTTCAACACTCCAACCCATTAAATGCTAAACGAAATAAAACTTCTTTAAAAAATGTTATTTTAATTTGTGTAGAAGAATTGTTTTAACATTGTATCTTTTTCTGTAGTTTACATGATATACTTAACTCATAAAAGTACACATTCATAATTTTACTTTTATGTATTACATTAAGTAAGAAGAAATGTATTTTTCCGGTAATATTCAAATTAAATATTTTGACAGAAATACATGTTATAAATAGATTTCAAACTATGTTCTAATGCATCCCAAACTAATTTTGATGGTTAACAAGGAAGTGGTTTAGTTGTCGGAAATTTTCAAATTAAGTTTAGGGCCTTCTTAAGTACAGTATTGGGATCTAATTTTAAAAAACCAAAACCGCATATATATACCATAATTGCAACTATTCTTACATATTTAGTATTACTAATCAAGTGAGGACATTGAAACAGAGAAAACATAGATTTATAGTATTCGGATTGATTGCAAGGTATTCTGGTTCAAATCATGCCTTTTTGAGTTTGAACCATTTTTTTTTTGTATATAATTTTAAACTAAGGTCTATACCAAGATTAAAAATAAAAAGAAAAAATGTGGGTGTGAATTCAGCATGACAAAGTCAAATGTATACATTGCAGAGTAAAAAGACAATGTGAATATTGCATAAATATTGGAGCAAGAGTCGCTAAGACAGATAAAAAAGCAAATTTAAAAAATCGAGGTCGCTCTTTTCCCCTAAGACTTTCTCCTTCCCCTTCCTCAAGAGTGAAAATACCGCAATAAGAGGGAAAATTACATTCCCTCAACTGTAAAGATAGAAACATCCCAACGCTCTCTCTCTCTCTCTGCATTGAAAATCGTCTTTTGAAACTTAGCGTCTACGTGACTGAAAACAATTTGACACGTGCTGGAACCTCTGAAACTCGTCTATTCCTTTTTAGTAACTAGACAACCGAGGTCGGAGAGAAAAAGCCAAGAACTTATTTTTCGGATTTGATGCGCGGGACGTGCTGAGACAGTTTTTCAGTAAAATCTATTGAATTCTTAATTTGATTGTAAAAAATTTCCAACTAAAGCGACAAAGTGTTGAACTTTCCTAGAGCTAAAGAGTGGAAGTTCACAATTCCTTATTTTGAAGCCCGTTCCCCCAAAACTGCTTGTTTGGTGAGTTTTAAAATGACTCATACGGATAATATTTGAAGTACTTATTTATGAATATCTTTATAAGAAAAGCAAACAATTGACTTTTTATAAATTGGCTTTCTAGAGGCTTTTGGAAATGTTTCTGTCTCGCGTTCAAAGAAAAAAAATTGAGAGCCTAACTTTCCTTCTGAAGGAAGAGATACTTTTTCCTGTACCATTTGATTTAACTCTGATTTTAGGGGGTTTTCACAAACATTAAATATTTCGAATTTTCGAAAGTTTAGGCAGCGTACAGACATCATTAGCTGCATAAAAATGAAAAAAACGCGAGATCCTAGGCCATGCTGGGAAATAAAGAGGTTTATACATATAAACATATATACCATGCGTTTTGGCTGATAGATTGTACCACGTTATCTCAGAAGTAGGATGACCGAAAGCTAGATAAGTTTTCTTGGAAACCATTCTATTCTTGAAATTTTTGTTGGCAACCTTATTCTGGAAACCCCCATTCACCGAAACTCAGAGCTATTTAATTTGTCAAATATTACTATTTAATATCAATAACGATGTTTACTAAACAGTCATTGGATCTTTTCAGAAACAGGGTATGCTCGCCAATGATAACGGTTCATTAATTGTGAATTGTATGTGTCCTTTCGTATTTTTGCAGTTATTCCGTCTCAATTGAGCGGTTTTGTGGACTTACTTTGTAAATACAATTGAAATTGGTAACGATTTCTTTCCAATCAGACGAAGACTACTTTATCTTATAAATTATATCCGAACATTGAACGTACAGTATTAGAATAAAATGTAATGAATTCATTGAAACTGAAAAGAGTGAAGACGTTTATGACCTTTATTTTTGACGAGGATATTTATTGATTTATTTTTGACGAGGGAGCACATTTCAAGCATCCCTGAACACGAATCAGACGTTTTTGAGATGGCGTCTGTGTGTGGGGGGGAGGGGGGGGAGACTATAACTGACGAATGAACCGATTCGAAAGAAATTTAGTACAAAAAGTACAATCCATGAATACTGGAAGCCTATTATTTTTATACGCGATCGCATGTTCAGAACTCCGCCTAAATTTTCGAGTGAAATTTTGAACAAATCCTCAAAAAATCAAAACCTTTAATAAAGTTACGAAAATGGTCGCTTCTTATGCAATTTTTCATTAAAAAATGATTAAAATAAATTTTAGCCTGTTAGCAAGAACCGTTTTCGAGATATTATATATTTTCCAGAAAAATTATCAAAAATTCATATACAAAATTAAAAAAAAATATTACCTATTGTTGATATATGTTCACTTTCATAAGTAATATCATGCGATAAATTGAGTAACATCAATCTCGTGGATCTAGCTAGTTCCATTCATGAAAAATATACTTTAGGTAATACTTTTGTATTTGGACGCCAATAGTCAGTCATCTATCTGCAACAAGAATAACTTATTTCTCCGTTCATAACGCTTGGCGAGATTTTGGTGGAATATCGGCAAGTTGGCGACTTTTTTAAATGTTGCTAAATTAACTAAAATATCGCCGAATTGATAAATATAACGCTAAATCGGTGAAAATGACAACTAAATGATGAAGTAATTATTAAAGTATTTTAATATATGGTCTTTTATGTATATATCGCTTATTTTAGATGCCATCAATATTGATGATTGTTTAGAGTGGCGCAAAATATAAATTAATTAAGTATTTTGAAATAGTTTTATATGTTGTCATCCTGAAAATCACCCAATGTATATCCGATAAAAACGATAAAAACACAGCGATAAAAACACAGCGCCGCAACGATAAAAACACAGCGCCGTGGATCTTATACATTATTGTTCTATTGTAAAACTAGTAAATTCATTGCATTATATAAGGAAAATTATGTGCTGCCCATATCAGATTTTTTGTTTTATATTTAAAATAGTTTGAAAATTATTAAAGTGAATATTATGTAGATATACCACATTTCATACAAAAAAAAAAGATGTGAAAGAAAGAAAATTATATCTTGAGTTCCCGAATACAGGTGATTGAATCGTATGCAAGGTCACCAGACGAAACGTATTCTCCAGCCTACGAGAATTCACCAAGGGATCTCGTCAACAGCCGAACGTTGAGAAAGCGGATCAAAATGTCAATATTGAGTAACGCAAGATACCGAGTTACTTATTAATAACTCTCTGTACTTACTACTAAAATACAAGGTCTATTTTGGGAGGACAGAAATAGGACATTTTCAATTATGGATATACTACCTGGATTGCTGAGGATGTGCTATTGGCTCTGCTGTAATCATGAGCCATAATTTATTATTTTAACAAAATACAATGGTGTTGGATATTTATGACTTTATGAGGGTCAGGTGGACCCACTGCCCTGATGACAATATCCTCAAGGATTTAATTAGAACGTAACGAGCTGACGAGTCAACGAATGTTGGAGCTGGGATTCTCTGACCGTTTCTAACTTTTCAACAACGTGGATGGAACCGATGAAACCCTGCCCGCCCCCCTAAATAAAGACAAAGAAAAATGAGGAGAGAGAGATGATGAATAGGTACCAACGAGATCAGTCATACGAATAGGACCTAGTATACACAAGAAAGTCAGTGCCGTAATAAAGAGTGTGGCTGGCAACGATCCCGAGAAACTATGATGCGAATGAAAGATGAGAATGGCAACGATAGTCTATGCCGTAATCTACCCTACATTTTGAATGTTATATTTTATGAAGAGATATCTAATGATTTAAACAAAAATTTAATGAAACTTAACTGTCTGGTATAATAATTTTAATCATCTGACAACCATGTTACTAAGCTGTATTAAAGTTGTAAAAAATTAAATTTAGCTAATAAATAAGTGAAATTAAAGTTATGTGTCATTACCAACCTATCAAATAATAAACTTATTTTACACTGGATTAAGTATCCAAGTGATCAGTATGCGGCATTTAATGGAAAGGTTAATCAAGTGACACAACTCAATGATTGAAGAATAATAATGAGAATTTTGGCGGTTTCACACAATTATTTACATTAAGCCCTTAACGTAAAGACAACATCACCTAAAAATAATATACATTCACTTATGATATTTATTTTATTCAATTCGCCTTGTCTTTGTGTATTGCGTTCAGTTTGTTATCGGTCGGTATATTTGTGGAAGCTATATTTCCCAAGCTGTGTATATTTCCCAAATGACACGTCCTAGAAAGGCAGTGTTTGTGGCAAAGTTGTAAAATCAGAGTGCTGAAAGGCATTTCTAGGAATTCCGTTTATGTCTTTTAATCTTAAGGGAGGAACTATTTATTCTCTATTCTTATTTTTTCTTAAGATTTATTATATAAGTTTTATTATTTAATCTTAAATAAAAAAGAATGTTAAGAAGCAATGCACAAATTGTAATGCATTGACATTCAAATCTGTATTTGACGTTCGAATATCGATTTGAAAATTATATTTAGAAAATTTCTGTAGTACGTTATAGTACCCTATCAAGAAAATTTGAAAATTCAATCATTTCAGGAGAATTTAAAATTCAGGAGAATTTTCAGGCTGTAAGGCTAAGTGAAAACTATACACGACATACAGCGATGCCACTGAAGCTAATTAGCCTGAATCTGATATTCGCTATGTACCGAATAGAAAATATGTTATGCAAAAGGGCGATCCCACGATGCTATAAAACGCAGTTATTATATAACCAGTAATTAATAAGGTTGTATTAAAAACTGTGCCTATTAAGGAATAAACTGTTTAAGAAGCTAATGGCAAACGACTGCTAGTACAATGATGCGATTTTTGAAATCTTTGCGTTGTTATGTGTGCAAATAAATCGATGGACTTACTTCTTGCCTCCGAAGAAACGTTTAATAGCTTTCCAAACTTTCATATCTTCAAATTATTATCAAATTACTTATCAGGAAATGAGTCTTAGTGATTTCAGACTAGCAGCTTGAAAGTTTATCAGAAAATGATCTCCAAACAATGTAAAAATATAAACATCTCGCATTGGCTGCGAATGTGCATTGTGACGTCAGACATTCATTGTTGATTCAAATTGTTTATTTTTTTCCATTGTTCCAACTGTGCATTGTGACGCATGCGATTTGTTTGTTTTCAAGAGCAAACTGAACCGAATATTTGTTTTGAATTAAATCGAAATTTACTACTTACGCACGATAGTTTTTAATTTAGATGTTACCCTACTGTTGATGCAGGCCGAACATAGTTTATTGGCTGTGTTTATGAATCATACTTTGATTTTTAGCTCAGACAACATCGATCATTTTCCAGTGCTCTCAAATCATTAGAGTTAATACTGTGCAGTTTTCTTTAGAAGACACCCTTTGCAGGACAGAATTTTTATTTCCATTCGGAATTTCATAAATGGTGTAAGAGAAGTAGATACAACATTTTAATATCTACAATAATTTTATAACGTATTTGTATAACGTTCTTTACAGAGAAGGATTTCGGATATCATTGTATAGGAGATGGACAAATAGGGGGAGGTCAAAAAGTCTTTCCAAATGATAAAGAATCCCTCCTGTGATCTAGAAGTTAGAATTTTTGAATGCTTACAATATTGATCGCAGAACAGATTACAATATTGATATTAATTTAGAATATTGATCACGGCAGTTTTGATTAAGACTCCAATGTTTGACATTTTGACATTCAGATCCATGCATTTCTGAACGAAATAAGACTTGTTAAACTCGCTTTTTAAAAATCTATTTAATCTGTCTTTGACATGCCTAAATACTAGAAATAAAAAGTTTTATTAAGTTCTGTAGACGAAATGTTTAATTATGTATTATTCACTGTAGTTCAAACGAGACACTTAAAATTGTGAACGTGCACTTTTATGTCTTACATTAAGTTAGAATAGTATAAAGGTCTGTAAATACCCTTCCCCTCGCCCCCCCCCTTAAAAAGACATAGATAATGATATTTCTGGCATAACATTTTTCATTCTCTGAAGTCCGTGTTACTAAGTTGTATTATATTTGTAAATATTGAAAAGCCAATAAAAAAAGTGAAATTAAAATTATGTGTCATTACCGACCTATCAAATAGATCTATAGAATGTAAATGTATAGAATGTAAATGTAATAGAATGTAAGTAGATCAATAGAATGTAAATATCCAAGTGCTCGGTTTGTGACAGTTAATTGAAAGTTAATCAAGAGTTACAACACAATGCTTAAAGGATATTAATGTGAATTTTGGCAAATTTAATTACTAACAAAATTAAAGTTTACACAATAGTATTCTCGCTCTAAAATAATAGTTTCATACAATATTTACATTCAGCCATTAATCTCCAGCCAATAGCACCTAAAATTATTATATAAATCCATTTATTATATCTATTTTATCCAATTCGCCTTGTCCTTATTTATTGTGTTAGGTTGGATATAGATCGGTATACTTATGGAAGTTGTATTTCTCGAGCGATACATTCTAGAACGGCAGCCGGTGTCTATTGCGACGTTATAAAATCAGGGACGTTGTAAATTCTGGAAACTCTGCAAATCTTTCACGAAAGACTGATAATCTATGCGGTGATGACGATGCGCTAAATTGACTTATTTTCCATTGGAATGCAATGGAAGAGATATTAACGTTACAATTCTAGACCTGAAAGCGAGCTGTGTTACATACTGCATGGAATGAAGCAAGCACATAGAGTCTAAAACAAGCATAAAACACTCGAATCCAGTGTTTTGGGTTGTTTCCATTTAGTCTCTGTACGAAATTTCTCTGTACGAAACCTAAGCATTGACATTGAAATAGCTATTTTGAGCGAGTGAAAAAACATAACATAATTATATAAGGAAGCAGCCCCAAACTAAAGTATATTACATGCAGAAAGGTTTCAGAATCATCTTTAGAGGGCCTTGTTGTGTATTATCCTAGATAGTTAAATGTAGTTAAATAACAGTGAAATGTTCTTAAATTCTCGCGACCAATGTTAGTACAGGGACTTCTGATTTTGGTTTACATGATATGTGTAGTCAATATGGTTTGCAATAAAAATAGAATATTCTCCCAAAATATTATTGACTTCTGAGGAATGTGGTTAAGGAAAAGCCATACATTAAAAAGATGCACAATGCTGTAACTGGTAATTGTTATTTTTTTACAGGCGAATGAAAATTATGTATTAGGTAAAGTTGAGATAGAATCTGCAAAAGCACAATACATGTATAACTAATATCGGTATTTCATATATTAGGTATAATACTCAAAACAATACTTAACATAATAGAGAACGTCATCTGATGGAGAAATATAATTATTTTTTTTATTGTTCCGATTCCGTATTGTAAAGCACGCGCATCGTTTATTTACAAACACAAAATGAACTGATGGAGTGTGATTTGGAAGCGAATTAATATAAAACTAAATTATTCAAATTTTCAAAATTTTACTGAAACTAATTCTGAGATGTTAAACATTTAAATGTTACCTTTCTGTTGAAAGGGTAAAAACCGGTATTTATCAGTTATGAATTTTGTATCATGGAGATTCCATTTGGTTTTCCAGCTGAATCAGCCATGGTCATTTTTTGTTCTACACAAATTATGTGACGTTCGTACGGTGCAGTTTACTCTATAGGAACTTTCTCACCAAAAATCTCTTGATGGTATTCCCACCTCGATGCAGTGAAGGCTTTCATGAATTGAATATTCGAAGAGAAGGACTACCATTTAACATTGTGAAACTATTTTCAAATTTGTACAAAAAATTTTTACCTTGTTTTTTATTTTGCAATTTAAGTTTAACACTTAACCCCCTAATAAACACTCCTAATGTTACTTTTAACGTGAATAACGTCTATGGATATCCGGCTAAAATAGGAGCGCTATGAATATTGTAAACATATTGCACGCTTATATCTCCGACCGTAATAAATAATCTAAGCAATTCATATTTCTTTTGTTTAAATTAAAAGGTGTCATTTATTAAAATACAAAAATAGTATCAGTATTTTAATATTTCAAACTTTTTATCTCGAAAAAAATTATATAATGTAAAACAATTTTGCCCAAGTAAATTTAGTGTTTACTTTACTTACTTGAACTCTCAAAACGATAAAAGATAGATACAAACAATAAGCAACAAAAATGTTCATTAGGATATTTATTTTTTAGATCAATAATATGTATTTACAAATATTTTATAGTTCTTGAGTTATCGCCTTCTCCATTTGATAAGATTGAAAATTTAATTTTATTAAAATTTTAATGCTTATACCTCGAAAAGTAAAAACGTTAACTATAAATTGTAAGCGCGTAATTATACTTAAACATTCATTATTTATAGCCCAATTTATTTATAGCCATTTTTGAAATAAATCCCTACAAGTATGTTTAATTGGGTTTCGGATCGGTTCTTTAGTTTTCGAAAGAGAGGTTAAAATTTTAATATCTTGATTTATTTTGCTTTTACGGGATGTTATTCACTGGAATGGCTGATTTCTTACCGGTTGTTTATGTAAAAACTAGAATTGAATGTAATATTTTCCTCTTCAGGCCCCTCAAATTTACACCTAATGTTTCGGATGTTTCGACTCTTGAAAGACAATGACTGCATTCTTTAGGATCGCCCATCATTGGGATCATCTTCCCTTATTCGTGTGGAATCCAAATTTTTTTCCATGTGTTTCTTATAATAGAAATTTGGGACTAGTATTGTCTTTAAACCGAATTGCTTCGTTTGGAAAATTTATTGCACGCCGCAAAGTTATCATGATTACATTCAAAGATACAGACAGCTTTTGATGCAAATAACATCTATGGTTGGGGGTTCTTTGGTGAAAAAATATGCTGTTGGCAGCACATGACTTTATTTGCAGATTCAAATACATTTCCTCTTTATTTCTTTAATAATAACTTAAATTGAGTTTAATGGCACAAAATAGCATAATTATTTGACACTAGTAGGTATGCCCGTCACATGAAGGAATTCAAAATTTGCAAAGTACTACCTTCCATTTGGCGTCATTTTTATCAATTTGGCGAGATTTACGATATTCCGCCAAATTGTTGCCATATTTTTTGTCAAACGTCACGGACGAACGAACATAGAAATAGCTATTTCTTATAGTAGATATTTGTATCCTTTCCAAGATATTGAATTTTCATCGATTTGGGGACATTTTCGTTAATTTTTGTGATATTTTGTTCAATTTTGAGACATTTTAAAAAACTCGCCGAAATTGCCCCAAGTGGGACAGTTGGACTGGCAGACAAACGTTGCCGAAACAACATTACAATACTATGCTCTTTCAAAACACAATTTATTGATTTGGCGTAATTCTTACCAATTTGACGACATTTTTTTCAACTTGCCAACATTATCGTTAATTTGACGATATTTTAATCAATATGAGGACATTTTAAAATTTTGTTAAATTTGTCGCCAAGTGGGACGTTTGTACTGACAGGCAAACGCTACCAAATATCATTACAATACTATCCCCCTTCAAAACACAATTAATTTCATTCATTTTGCGTCATATTTATCATTTGGCAAAATTTTTATCGATTTGAAGACATTTTTATGGGATTGGCAACATTTTCGTCAATTTGGCTATACTTTGATAAATTTAGCGACATTTAAAATCTCGCCAAATTTGTCGCCAAGTGGGATGGCTGGCCTGACAGATAAATGATTCCGAAACATCAATACACTACTATCCCCTTTTAAAACAGTATTAATTTCATTGATTTAGCGTCATATATATCAATTTGGCGACATTTTTATCGATTTGCAAATAATTTTATCAAGTTGAAGACATTTGATAAATTTGGCGACATTTTAAAATATCGCCAAATTTGTCCCCAAGTGGGATGGTTGGGTATGACAGACAAATGCTATCGAAACATCATTACAATACTATTACGTTATAAAACGCAATTAACTCTTTGCGGACGGCTGACGCACCCGTGTGTCGACTGCGAACTTGCATTCAAGGACGGTCGTCACGCATTCACTTCAGAGAAAATTTTACGAAAACGACGGCGGTCACGGATGCGCGTTTTCATATGGAATGTTTATATTTGCATTTATTTGTCTACTAGATGGCGTTATATGTCCATGCGAACAACTCCCATGTATTTTGCAGATGCTTGACCTTGGCATAAGGGGCGATCCAATGAATCCTTTCTCCATCTGGAACTGTGAAACATGGTTTTGTAATATAAATAAACAGAGCCCTTCTCGCAGCCTCCGCTATTTTATAATTGAGTTCCGGTTCTCGTTTGATTAGCTTAATGATTTCATTGGTGAATCGTAAAAATATAAGAGAGTATTTTTTTTTTTAAGTTTGGATTTTAGAGGAATATGCGGCAGTGAAATCATTAGGTTATTTCGGACAGAAGAATGTAAGCAACTAACGAGTATTTTGTATTGATATATGTATGAAAAATATACACCAAATAGAAAACAAGTATTTATTTTATTCCCGGAAAAAGTAGATTGCTGTGTTGAATAGGTGATTTTTAGTGATTTTTTTTTTTTAGAGTCAGGCTTAGCGCATAAAATTAGTCGTTCTTTGGGAACAGTTCGGAAGCGAAGCGCTCCGTCCTTTGAGGCACGGCAATTCCGGAATGCTGTCGTCCGCAAATCCCATTGATTAGGCATCATTTTTATGAATTTGGTGATATTATCGTTAATTTCACAACATTTAAAAAAAAGTCGTCAAATTGGCGATATCTCACCAAATTCATCGCCAAAATTTTTACCAAGCGTTACCCAGAGATAGATAGATAAACGGACAGATAAATTAA
The DNA here is from genome assembly GCA_951213105.1 of Amaurobius ferox. Taxonomy (NCBI): domain Eukaryota; kingdom Metazoa; phylum Arthropoda; class Arachnida; order Araneae; family Amaurobiidae; genus Amaurobius; species Amaurobius ferox. The sequence goes on along the minus strand of OX578145.1, from coordinate 17,671,499 downwards.
GGTGTTTATATTATTAATGCCACTGAATTTGTATGTTTAATTTAATTTTACTTTCTCTGCAATACTTGGTAATGTATAGAGAAAGTATTGGAATCATGCCGGAAACCGCACCTAGAGTTTTCGATGGATCTACATGTTTTGAGACCTCTAGAATACGAAAAAATATTTTTAGCTTGACGTCTGTGTGCGTGTATGTATGTGTGTCTGTCTGTCTGTCACTGCAATACATATATCCACTTTAACTCAAAAACTCTTGGACCGAATTTCATAAAATTTGGTAGGTCACATGACTTTCCCTGCAGACTCATATTTACGTTCTCTTTATTTCTTCAATAATTTAGTATATTTATTGAACTAAAATTTAACGGCACAAAATAACACCCATAATTATTTTAATTTACACTGAATTTGCACTTTTAATCCAATTGTCATTTTCATTTGGTAACTACAGTTATTTTCAAAGGTGGAGTAGCAAAAATGCAAAAAAACTAAAATATCTCGAGAACGGCTAGTTCTAGTATAATCGGATTCGTCTTATTCTTTCCATCGATAAAAGTTACGTATAAAACAAACATGCAATGGATATATTTGAGCATACGTAGTTTTTTATTTTAGACTAGCAGCATACCCTTTCTTCGTACGAAGTATATATGATAAATAAACTTAAAATTCACAATCATGTACAAATTCCTATTGTATACTAAATGGCATTTTTAATCAAAATATTCTGTCAAAATATTTAATTCAATGCTCCTAAAAAGAAGTTTAAGAATCTCTGTTCTAGCTATACAAAATTATCTTCACGGGCAGATCTGAAGAATATAATATCCTAGCCCCTTTTGTAAGCAAATTAAAAAAAAAAGGAATTGAATCAATATATGCAAAATGAAAACATTAAAATTGTATGGGACCCGTACTACTTATATACGCGAATATTAGAAGATATAACTTGTAAATCTGTATTAGTACATTACATGTAAATTGAAAATATCAATAAACCCGTAATTGACTCCAATATATACCAGAATGAAAGCACTAAAATTATATGGGAATATATATATATATATATATATGTATATATATATCCCCATACTACTTATATTGTCGCAGATTAGAAAATATGCCAGTGTGATAGTAGAAGATTACCCGTATTACAATATGAGTCTCAAAAATAAAACAGATGACGTTTTAAATTGAAAATATCAATAATCCCCGTGATCTTTATACCAGAAGGTCGTAATTCATTCCATTATATGCCAATATATATCAAAATATATGCCAATACACCTGTACTACTTATATTTTCGTAGATTAAATGATATACCCATGCATTTGTAGAAGATTACTCGTACAGCGTACAATATATGAGTTTAAACAATTTTTGTCATAATAAAACAATGGAATAATAACTTGAAAATATCAATAATCCCTGAATCAATAATCCCCGAAAATATCAATGATAATAATGTGTAACCTGAAGACCGTAATTGACATTATCCAGTCAAAACTGCAATGTCAATGAAATTTATTTTATATACATATCTTTATTATACAAATCGGAAAAGATTTAATAAAAATCGTATGCCGCATAGCACATTGGATTTACACCCATTGCTAAACGACATGATGTCATTTGCTTTAAATAAATTGATGGAAATCATATCATCTGAATAATGCTATCTCCATGGAAGGTTTGACGATATTTTTGTCAATTTAGCGATAATCTAAAAATCGCCAAATTTATCACCAAGTGTGACTGTAAAACTGATAGTTCCATTTTGCGACAAATTGACGAAACATCATTATAATACTACCCCCTAACATTTGGTACAAAAATTACAATCCGTAAACACTGGAAGCCTATTGTTTTTACACGCAATCGAATGTTCAGAACACCCCTAAATTTTCGAGTGAAATTTTGATAAAATCGTCAAAAAATCAGAACCTCTAATAAAGTTAAGCAAATAGACATTTCTTATGTAATGTTTCATTAGAAATCGATTGAGATAAACTTTAGATAAAACGCGAATAGTTGAGACACAATCATGATGATACGGATATATCTTCTAATGTCCTTTTAGCGCTTTCAATTTGATATATGTTGATCCAGTTTCACAGAGCTTTCATTTTACCATATATTAATCCAATTTCATATTTTTGATCAATTCATTTACAGGCACTGTCCAGATGTTTTATTCTGCAGATCTGCAATGAAGATGTTTTGTATAGCAAGAACAGAGTTTCTTATACTTCTAAGAGAAATAAATTAAATATATTTAACAGAATGCTTTGAATAACAATGCCACTTAGAATGCTACAGAAATTTGCACATAATGCTGAATTTTAAGTTTCTTTATATCATATATACCGTAAGAAGAACTTGTATACTACTAGTCATTAATTAAAGCAAACGCAGTATATTTAACAAACTATTTAAAGTCCTTTGGATATTTAATGACTAAACCCGAAAACGTGCAATAACCACAGATGGATAAACTGCATCATACAGAAACTGCATTCCTTTTTATTTACACTTTACAACATAGTTGAAAAGTGTTTATGACTCTGTTTATAAAAATCACTCATTTTCTGATTTAAAACTGCATACATGTCAAATGATTATCCAAGTATTAGTTGAAATGTAACTCGTTATTTTATGAAACAAAAAAACTCGATTTCCATTTCAAGCTAATTGTAATTTCTTCAGTAACTATTGTGATTACTTCAGTAACTATTTCACGATTTTCTTTAAAATAAATTTTATGAAAACAAAATTTCCCACATTGTTCGAGTTTGTTAAAAATGAATAAGTACTGACTGCCGTCGCTGAAATTTCACTCGATTCGTTATGTTCGTTTAAATGAGGTGTTATTTTTAGACTTGTGAGGAACAGTTTATTGAAACATAGTAAAATTCCTTCAATCTGCATCGCCCCCCCCCCCTTCAAATGCGAGTGAAATTCGCAGAAAATACAGGGGGCGATGATTACTGGGACTTTTCAGCTATAATGAGCTGTTGATCCACCCACTCAAATACGATAAATAAAAAATCTGATGTGGGCAACACATGACTTTCCTTATATAATGCAATGTGTTTACTACTTTTACAGTAAAAAAAATAGGTTTTTCTTATACTAGATATATTCTTTCCAAGATATCGAATTTTCGACAATTAGTCGTCATTTTCATTGATTTAGCGTCATTTTCATCCATTTGGCGATATTTCCGTTAATTTGACAACATTTCACAAAGTCGCCAAGTTGGCAACATTCCGCCAAATTCGTCGCCAAAATCTCGCTAAGCGTTATGGACGAAGAATTACGTTATTCTTTCAGCAGATAAATGACTATTGGCGTTCAAATACAATAGTATTACTCAAAGTATCTTTTTTCATGAATGGAACGAGCTAGATTCACGAGAATGATGTCACCCAATTTATCGCATAGTATTGCATATGAAAAGTGAACATGTTTCTCAATAGGAAATATTTTTTTTATTTTATATGACTCTTTGATAATTTTTTTCAGAAATGTGCAATATCTCGACCACGGTTCATGTTCGCGTTCTAAAATGTAAGTCAATCGTTTTCTAATAAAAAATTACATGAGAAATGTCTATTTGCGTAACTTTATTAGCGGTTTTGATTTTTTGACGATTTTTTCAAAATTTCACTCGAAAATTTAGGGGGGGGGGGGGGTTCTGAACGTTCGATTGCGTATAAAAACAATAGACTTCCAGTGTTACGGATTGTGATTTTTGTACCAAATTTCGTTTGAATCGGTCCATGCGTTCATCAGTTATTGTCTTCACAAGCTCACTGAGACACACACACACAGACACTACTTCAAAAATGTTTAATTCGTGATCAGGGACGCTTGAAACGAGCTCTCCCGTCGAAAACACGAATTCGAATTTTCGACCCCGTCACAATACTTTCCCTATACATTACGTATATAAGGAAAGTAACAAAGAGTATGTAGAGGGAAGAGGATGCTTACTATAAATTTTAAGTTTAAAGAAAGTTTATTTTAATCAAAAACTGTATTTTATTCGACAACAAAATTTTTTTTTCTTCAATTTTTTCTATATTTAGGGGGGGGGGAGCCTGTTTCAATAAGTTTTTCAGAATTTCAAGTTCAGTTAAAAAGAGGAAGCCCTTTTTCCGGGGAGGATGGATCGACGAAAGTCTACGGTAATTACAACGTAAAATACATTTTACTTTGCAAGTAGTGCATTTTTAAATGTGCGTAAGTCACGTTCTATACAATGGTTGTAACTGCTACTTGTAAGAAAAAAATCTTACAGAACGCCCTTGAAGAAAGCAGCCATATGTCAATTATGTGACGACAATTGTTTCGAGAGCTATAGAAACTCCCTTCTTCATCCCAAAAGAACAATATGCGTCCATAGATTATTTTGCACTTATTTCATTTAGCAAACAGATTGTGTCTTATATTTAAGAGTAGGTGTTTCAGTTGGTAGTCCTTCCAAATAATCAACTACAATTTTCTTCCAACTCTACAATGAAACATAACATTCAGTTTACAGGTGACCGTAGTTCAAGAAAATGGAGTACTATTTACAATAAATGCTTAAAATATCTTCTACCAACGCATAGCACACTAACAATCGACGGTCCAATATTTTCATTAACATGGTGATGAAATGTTTGCCTGCTCTCAAACGTATTCAGAAATTCGCACTGTCTTACCTTGATACATTTTGTTATCCAATAACTTTTCCCAATAAACACCTACTAAGCGAAGTCATCTAGATGACATTTAACGACTTAATGACATCGACACCGAACAGAAAAAAGACGTCCGGCCATCTAGCGGCATGATGTCATAATGAGTCATCGCGTTGTTATGAAAATGCTTAAAATATCACTGGTCATTCCTCAAGGATTACGGTTACTTGTAAACCAAACATTATGTTTATTTATAGAGGGCAAAGAAAACTAAATGTGGTTCCTTGATAGGCTACCTAGTAAAACACACTGTGATAGTCTTATAAATAAGAGAGTATTAGCTTTTTAATTCTATCTTATTCTGATCATGTTTGAATTAAGTATCCCTAAGTTATATAGTCCAGTCTAACTCAATGTCAATTTTGAAGGCAATAACGTTTATGCTGAATATGAAGTCTGAAGATATCACTCAACATATACGGACGTTTTGTAGACTATTTCTTAAGAGATAAGCTTTATGGAGACGTTCGTTATTGTTCTATATAATTTCCTAAACGATAAATGTGACAACGAAACTAACAGTGCTATGTTAAATAGCAACATAGTGCCTATTATCCACCTAGTACTCTCCCCGAGTCCAGCAATTATCATAACGATTGACTAACCACACGTTACTAGATGTCAAAAAGTGTAAAGGGTTCTGCCTCAAGTTCTGTCTATTGCATACATCGTCTTTAGATACGGATTTTATGATAGCAACAGGGCAAATCAAAATTGTTCCAAGAATATTACATATGTATCAATCTTGACGGTAGAAAATCATTACAAGTCCGTCTGAATACACAATAGCTACCAGTCTTAACATATTGAATGACAGCGGATTGCTCCTGCCTCTAATCTCAGGTTTATTGACAGAGTTGTAATTGAGATATCTAGGTTTGTAAGCATAGACATATTAGTAAGTTTTGCGAAAGCTCTCTATAGTACACAAATCTCATGCAATTAGTATCTGTATAACTGCGTAGAATCCTTTCTGCAATCACTTCCTGTAACACTATTTGGTTGATTTTGGTGCTTGATATTAAACTTCGATCAAGTCGAGATCTGCCGATCCGATATTTTTAAAGACGAACTTCAAACAGTTTCGAGTCGGGTTGCTAAGCTCGAATCATTTTCCAAAAATAAAAATCGGATGTGTGCAGCACATGACTTTCCTTACAAACTCAAAATCATTTTCTCTTTATTTCTTTAACAATTTGTTAAATTAAGTTTAATTGCACAAAATAACGCGCATAATTATTTGAAATTAAACTGAATTTGCACTTTTAATTCAATTTTCATTTTCATTTGGGAACTAGACGTATTTTCAAAGACGATATGCACTGTAAAACATTTTGCAACATTTGCTCATTTTCTTCAGCTGCTTTGTTGATAACTTCATCAAACTGATAAGAAAAGCAAGAATTACAGGCGGTCATAAAAATTGCACTTTCATTTCTGAAATATTCAGCTGATTATCGTCTGCCGAAGAGTTATTTTTCACACACACACACACACACACACACACACATATATATATATATATATATATATATATATATATATATATATATATATATATATATATATATATATATATATATTATCATAACTATCAGGAACCTTATTCACTATTAGGGACAGCTGATTCCCCTGAAACTTTCAACATCATGCTTGCAAATGTTTTACAGTAAGTAAAGATGTCAAATAACTAAAGTATATCGAGAACGGCTAGTCCTAAAATAATAGGGTTAGTCTTATTATTTTCGTCATAAAAAATTACGTTTAAGGCAATAAATTAAATTATACATTTGAGCATACGTAAGCTTTTATTTTAGTATTTGTTTATTTTTGCAGGCCATTCCGCAAAAAAAGGCAATTTATTTTTCCCGAATCGTACCAAAATCTAATCAGCAGCAGTGGATCATCCATAAGTGACTTATTTACTGAATTTTGTGTAATATAGTCAATTAGTGTTTCAACTAGAGTAGAAAAATACGATTTTTACGAGCCTTTTCGAAAACAAAAAGCATGTTCTTTTATTCCGAATCGTATAAAAATCTAATCACCACCACGGTCACTTACCTGTATTTTTTTTAAACATTGACTCATATCAATTAGTTTCTGTGTTAGAGTTGATGCATACATTACGCAGACAAACACACACACACACACACACACACACCACATACAGAGAGCGAAAGAGACACAGACATCACGCTAAAAATATATTTTTCGTGTTCTAGAGATCCAAAATGTATAAATCAGTCGAAAACTCGAGTTGCGATTTTCGGCAGGATTCACTTTTCCTCTACATTACCATAATTGTAGAGAAAGTAAATATCTAATATAGCATGGTTATTTTCCATAGATATTGAAAAAAGGTCGTCATTTATTTTCTCACAAATCATAAGAAATGTAATAACTCCGATTGCAATATCAAGGTGTATGTGCACCTTAATGCAGCTTAACTAGATCAAATAGTTCATTTTCCCTTTTGCTAAGAAACCACTTTCATAAAATGAAATATTATCTTTCAGTAGGAAAAATATTAGGTTACGGTAGATTTTACGTTATTTGGTAACAATATATATTGTATACTAAAATGAAAATTATTTTGAAGTAACTTTTCAAAATATATTGCTTTTACCTGAAGTGTTATTAGGAGAAGGATTTTGAGAAAGTTCAAATAAAGTAAAAACTAAAAGAATATTTCGAAATTAAACTGACCTGATTGCGTGCTCCTAAATAATCCTCAATATTGTTTTCCATTAGGAAATATACGGTTTAATTTTCACAATATCAAATGAATATGCAGGGAGTCCAATCAAATGAATATGCAGGGAGTAAATTTTATTGTGGACAAGCTTGGTGACACAAGCTTCCAGGGTCAATATTGGTCCGCGATTCTCTCTTGAGTTCTATTTTATGCTCTCATTGTGCATTTTATACTATAAATGTCTTATGAGAGCCCTGGAATTTCATTTTGCCTTGTTACCCGGAAATGGTTAAAACCGGCCTTCAATCATCCAGACGAAAGTCGACATCATTCTATACGTATAACTGTAGCCACAATCTGTCTGTTATGCGAACTTTAAAGTGCCGAAGGTCGTTGATTTTGATCTAATAGACAATTATTTTTATATAACCACATAAAAATAAAATCAGCGGTGTTAAACCTGTTACCGAGCCAGTCTATGGTCACTCTCTGGCTCATTGGCGTGAGCATGTACCAATTGGCACTGGACATGGGGAAAATACAAGGACATGGGGCGGGACATGGGGAAAATATCAAGATTCCTTCTGTCATGGCGCAAACGAGAAATTTATATAATAAATAGTTTCCGAGATACACTTTCATCTTTCTGGATATCTTTAGTTCAAACACTCTGTGTATACAAAGTGTCTGGTAAGGTTGTAAATAAGCAAAATAAGTTTTGAAAGGTAGTAACTTGCGCTATTAAGTGAGTTATCGGTATAGTAAAATGACTATACGCTACCAGATGAGATTGACATCAGCGCTTCTAACGGCAAACTTTGGAAGCTATTACTTCTATCTCGAAAACTATGAAAGATATGAGAAAGAAAGTCAACTAAAATCTGTATATCATTATTGAATTATTAAGGAATGACATATTGTGGAAATGAATTGTGCAAACCAAAATCTTTAAGCATTGCTTTGGGTATAGTATGATGACGGCAGCGTCTCTATCGATAAAATTTGAAAGCACGCATTCCTAGGAAGCTATGATAGATACAGAGAGCAATGCAACTAAAAATTTGTATATCATTATGGAGTAAGAAAATACATATTGAAAAAACGAATGGTGATATTAAAACGCTCTAAGCGTTACTTTGAGCATAGCATGCAAATGATGGTTGACACACGCAAAACTGATAAAATATGCGAAACAATTCGCAAACCATCAAATGTGCGTTCTTTAATTGGCATTGTATCAAAGAAAGATAATGACAGGCTATTTGAGCAAAGATTATAGCGAGATATCACTGCTATATATGACGTATTAAGACAAAGAGCTCTGTAAGCTGTATGACAACAATCTTACGATTTTCTAGTGTTCAACATTCATCCATAATCCTGGTGAAAGTGCTACTGGAAGTTATTTCCTGTTTACAAATGTATATTATGGCAGACCGTGAGCATTGTGTGCACCTTAAGTTAAACTGTATGGTATGCAAATATCCCTATTGTATTAAGTTACATGATGTTTCCCACTGATTTGTTGATGCTCTGTAACTTTTTTATTATATTTTTTCTCTGTATCTCATAGTTTCCGAAGAAGAGATATTAGCTTTAAAATTTTGTCGCTAGAATCGCTAACATCAATCTCAAATGGAAGTGCATATTTTTTAACTATACCGATACTTTACTTCCATAGCTCTATATACCGTAAGAGTGCCTATATCTTATATAGGCACTCTAATGGTATATAGAGCTATGGAAGTTAGAGTGTCTATATCTTATATGCACAGTCTAATAACCATTGTTTGAAAACTCTTTTATGTGGGTTATATTACCGTCTACATGAAATGCATTAACTTCATTTTACTTTTCACGGACGTCGCTGTCTTGTATCCCATTATCAAAGTTCTGTTTCTATATTCTATGTTTCGTAACTTCCTTCTTCCGTGTACTTTTTTGTGTTTATCATCATTATATAACTTACCAACTGAAGTGATTCCCGTGAGATTAACTATTCTGCGTTTCTCACATTTTTATTCCCTGAGCAAAACATTCTTGGCGTATTTATTCAGTTTCACAAACTTATACTGTTTACATAGATTTTCCATATAGATAATTTTCTCCATTCAATATATCAGCATTGAAAAGTTAATAGAAAAATGTGTTAACATCTAGTCCATATTACATCTAGCTCACAATAAAGGAATGATTACTACCTGCAGTACACATAGAAAGTGATCACTTTAGTAACAGTAATTGTTTTTAGCACTCACTTTTATAGCAATTAAGCCTAACGACATTGATATGAAAAATTCCTTTTCTCACTTTCCCTATATACTTAGTATAATATATAGGGAAATTATTGTAACGGGGTCGATAATTCGAATTCGAGTTTTCGACGAAAGATCACGATTCAAGGATCCTTGAACTCGCATCGAACATTTTTAAGGTCATGTATGTGTGTGGGGGTGGGGGGGGGAGCGACGCCTTACGAAAGACTGGATCGTTTAGAACAAAATTTGGTACCAAAATTACAATAGGTGAATACTGGAAGTCTATTAATTGTAAACGTAATCAAATGTTTGGAGACCCCCAAATTTTCGGATGAAATTTCGAAAAAAATCATAAAGCAATCATAAATTTCAATGATTCTACGTAAATATTTTTTATTAAAAAACGATTGACACAAATTTTGTAATAATATCATGAACCGTTTGCGAGATAATGCACATATTAAAAATAAATTTAGCAAAAAATCCCATAAAATAAAAAAAATATTATCTATTGTGAAATATTTTTACTTTTTATATGTAATATTATGCGATACATTTATTAGCATCATTTTCATGAATCTAATTCGTTCCATTTATGAGAGAAGATGAGTAATAGTTTTGTATTTTAACGCTTAACAATTCGTCAACAAGCTATATAAGAAATGATTTTTTATCTTCTTGCCTGTTAAGCTTGGCGATAAATTTAACGAACTTGCCAACTCATTTAGCTACAGACCGCTAACAGCAATATTTCGTCCCAGAGTGACTTAAATATCATCAAAATCACAAAACGACGCTAAATTTACGAAAATGACTCCTAATTGATGAATTAACATGCATACACACACACACATAACACACACATAGACGGACGCGTTCTATATTAGTATATATTTCGAAGTACATGTATTTTCCATTGCGTCTTAGGAGAACAATTTCGAACATAAGGGGGATAATTGTTTAATGGGAAGTAAAAAATGAGAATATTTTCTAGGTTTCTCTAAGATTTCTTTAGAATGAGGCCCAACTTTAAGAAAATACTATGAGATAACTATTCTTTAAATTATTAATGTTTTTTGTAAGCATAAATATCTAGCAAATATTTAATTTGTATAGCGATTTTTGTTTTAAATATTTAAATGCATATATAAAATAAGTTTTTAACAAAAGTTAAGTGTTATAGAAACATTTTTGCTCATATTGACGTTACTTCCATGCATTTTCCAGTAATACCCAAATCATACACTTTATCAATTGATACAAAAAGGTAAAGCTGTAAAAATAAACTGAATATATGCATACTTTATTCCAAACAATAGCATACAGACCAAAAAACTAGTCTTTGTTAAGTATCATTGCAAAGTAAGGAAACTATTGTGATACTTAACAGAAATCGCATCAGGTTGTGTAATGGTACAAAAGAGTGAATATGAAATATTTTCAGTCTTGGGTTTCATGATCCAATATGCACTGAAAGTACGTGATTCGTGTTGTATATGGATGAATTATTCAAATGCTATGTTTTATGTGGCGACAGATAGTAATATGCGAAGAATTTAAACGGGTGTTAAGAGGCGTCTAGAGTCATGATAGCTATGCTGGAGAAAATGGGTATTATTATTGGTGTCAATAAAATGAAAAATTATCGGTACATTTTAAAAGCTATCTTGTAATTGTTGGAACTCAATACAAAGTATCATTCTAATCAGACTAAAAAAGTAAACGTTATTCGTTGCTTAGTAACTATAACATGTATTCAAAGTATACATTCATACATACAAAGTATGCATTTTGTGCCAAATTCGAACAGACCACAGTTTATAAAATATCCATTACAAATTTATAAAGTAATATTTTACAATTTTGTGTTCAATCGAATTATTTTAAACTTTCCAACATTATTAATACAGTAACTCTCCAGGTGGAATTTATATCTATAGATTATACTGAAATCGACTCGTTTATCAGTATAAAACTTTGCTGTGAGACCAGGAGGCAATTATGCAGTTTTGACTAGTTACAACGAAATATAGCGCTGACTTTATGTGCCATTTTATGACTGTCTTGGCCCGGAAGGTCATGACCCCAATAATTTCACTTCACATACATTTCAGGTGTGGTTTGAGCAAAATCCTCCTAGGAGTCGAAGCTTAAGCCAAGAATAATTGGATAATAAAGTAGCCAATGAAGAAATTTGCTACATCGCACTGAAGAGCAACCAATGAGAGATACGGAGGGCGTATCTGGACCTCAGGCAAAATAATGTGGCAACAAGGAGATACTTCAAAATATATTCAGGAAATGATGGTCCAGTAGCGTTGAGATATTCAGGCAATAAATATTCAAGAGTGCTTTTCAAAGCAATGGCTGTCCAGAAGCGAGAAAGAGCAGTCATGGAATTCTAGCAAAAGCGCTGGGATAGTCAACAAAAATGATTATCCAAAAGTTCAGAATCGTGTTTTCAAGCAGTGTATAGTAAGTCGTTATGTTAAATACTAAAATGTATTAGAAAAAGTCAAAGCTGACTCCAAATGCCAGAGAAAGAAGCGGCAGATATCCCAAGCATGTGGAGCAAGAGCCCTATAAACAGACGAATGTGTCAATCTCTATATATTAGGTTAATTATTGATTTTGAAATAACATTCTAAGAACTGGTCTCAAACGTGCATTTTCCCCCTCCTTAAATATTTATTAAAATTAATGTAATTGCAATCTTAAAAATAATATGCGTCAATAAATAATATTTATTTTAAAAGTGTAAAATGTGGAATTTAATGTCTAGTGTTTTAATTAATGTTTGTATTTTAGGAACTCGTGAGAAGAAATAATGGTGGGTGATGCGGCTACGATGCAAATCTACGAACTATTCGATTCACGATTATTACTGATTAAGATTAATAATCCAATCCAAAGATTTATTTGGTTTTCAAAAAGTAAACCAACTTAATGTTTTATTAAATGTGCACCACAGTTACTAAAACAAAATGAAAGATATAGAGATAAACAACAAAAGAAAGTAATCAATAAATGAAAAATCTAACTTTAAAGAAGTTGAAAATTTGAGAAAAAATAATTTTCCCCTTCAATACTAGTCCACCCAATTCATAATTAAAACAAAGTCTCCTGAATATACAGCTGGCGCAGCAACTGCCATCTTGATTCCCAGTTGAAGCGATGGCTCTACATGGTGAAACGAGGTTTACTTTTCCGTCCTTTTTCGTGGATCTGGAGAAAATCTAAACATTCTGGACTACTTCCTTGAATTATTGGTACAACTTTTTCAAAGCAGAAGCACCTATTTTGCAGATAAATTGAGTATTGCATATCAACTATGTAACACCTGTACGCTCCATTAAAATTGCGCAGGCAGATGCATGGAGATGAAAGTAAGAAGTTAAAACTTCATAGTACGAAAACGCCAATATCGTTGGAGACAATCATTCAGGTGGCGCTGGGATGAGTTAGTCCTGCCTTGTATGCACTTCTATGGAGAAAGACCTCAAATATTTATTTAAGCTCTCAATTTTGTAAAAATAAAATAGACAATAAAAATATTCCTGCGTATTCAAAATTATTTTTATTTTTCAATTTATTTTTATCGCCATATAATATGTACTCCTACAACTGTGAAAAAATGGTGGTTTATTATACTCATAATTAGGAAACCTTGATTTCAAAATAATCAAAAATACTTATACCAAATACTACGCCTTTCTATTGGATCAACTAACAATATGAGCTACTTTGCTAACACTACAAACACTTAGATGTAATTCTCAAAGCATTGTGGCATTTTCAAGCGTTTCATCCATAGGAGTTTTATCTCCTTCTATCTAACTCCATGGGCAGATGAGAACTGATTGGGCCGGTTAGAGTTAAAATGACTGTTGAGTCAGACTCTATATTTAGGAGCTTTAATTAAAAGGCATACGGCCATGTCAGTAGACCTAGTAAATTAAAACGAATATTCTGATTGTGAAAAGTAGCAGGTCTTAAGTGGGGGGATAGTCTTTAATGGGGGTTAACGAAGGTTTAATAACCCTATTTTTGCTTTTTCTCTTCTAGTTTTATCTGATTAGAACCCCCATTTTTATATTGAGATCGAATATTCTATTTATGCTCTCAATTTTAAGGACCAAAAAGTCATTTACTGATTCCAGACAAATATTGGCGCCACCAGAGAAACTTAGTAACTTGGTTAATTACAATTAAAATTACATTTTATTTGCATTTCCACCCCCGATTATTCTCTCATGAGGTCCATCAAACATACATTGAATCATCCGCCCACATATTCCAAAATTCATTCGAAGAAATTTAAGAGCACTTAATGTATTTATTTTTATCCTGGATTGTAGGCGTAACTAATTAATTGTAAAATTTATGAAGTAAATGGTTTCTACTTTTTGTTAGAACATTGCAATTCCATAAATTAATTCAGCTTACAAAACGTTATTACTTTCCTTATATACATAATGTATAAGGAAAGTATTGTGACGGGGTCGAAAATTCGAATTCGAGTCTTCGACGGGAGAGCACGTTTCAAGCACACCTGATGACGAATCGAACATTTTTGAAGTGATGTGTGTGTGTGTGTGTGAAAGTATGTGGATGTGTGTGTGTGTGTGTGTCAGTGAGTCTGTGGAGACAATAACTGACGAACGAATGGACCGATTCGAACGAAATTGGGTACCAAAATCACAATCAATAAACACTGGAAGCCTATTGTTTTTATACGCAATCGAATATTCAGAACCCCCTAAATTTTCGAGTGAAATTTTGAACAAATCGTCAAAAAATCAAAACCGCTATTAAAGTAACACAAATAGACATTTCTTATGTAATTCTTCATTAGAAAACGATTGACATAAATTTTAGAAAGCTAACATGAACTGTTCTCGCGATATTGCGCATTTTTCAAAAACATTATCAAAAAGTCATGTAAAATAAAAAAAATATTTCCTATTGAAAAACATGTTCACTTTTCATATCTAATATCATGCGACACATTTGGTGACAGCATTCTCGTGGATCTAGCTCGTTCACATTCATGAAAAAAGGTACTTTGAGTAATACTTTTTTATTTGAACGCCAATAGTCATTTTTCTGCTGTAAGAATAACTTATTTCTTCGTCCACAACGCTTGGCGAGATTTTGGCGACAAATTTGGTGGAATGTCGCCAACTTGGTGACTTCTTTAAATGTTGCTAAATTAGCGAAAAACTCGCAAATGGATAAAAATAACGCTAAATCAATGACGACTCATTAATGATGAGGACATGGAAAATGACGACTCATTGACAAAAATTCAATATCTTGGAAACAATATAAATAACTACTATAAAAATAATATATTTTTTTTACTGTAAAAGTAGTAAATTCATTGCATTATATAAGGAAAGCCATGTGCTGTCCACATCAGATTTTTTTAGTGCAGTCCATAAATTAATACCATTATCAAATATTTCAAGAGAAAGCTACAAAAAAACATCTGATATGAGCAGCACATGACTTTCCCAGCAGACTCAAATTCATTTTCTCTTTAATTCATTAATATTTTATTAAATGAAGTTTAATTGCACTAAATACAATGTATAATTATTTGAAATTGCACTGAATTTACACTTTTAATGCAGCTTTCGATTTCCTTTGGTACTGGACATATTCTTAAAACCAGCATAGCAAAAATGTGAAAAATACTGAAATATCTCTAGAACGGCTAGTCCTAGAGTAGTGAGGTTGATCCTATTCTTTTCACCGTCAAAAATTACATGTACAACAAGCATTTAATTAATACATTTCAGCATAGTTTTTTATTTCAGATTTTACTGATTTTGGGGAACATTTCGCAAAAAAATCAGTTTTGTTTTTTCGAATCGTACCAAAATTTAATCAGCACTATGGAAACCTGCAAGTGGGAAATCTACCACATTTTGTGAAAGTTGGTAAATTAGTTTTTTAACTACAGTGGATGCATGCGATCTTTGCGGGTCATTTCTGAAAAAGATCAGGTTCTTCTATTCCGAATCGTAGCAAAAACTAATTAGCTTCAAGTTCACCCATAAGTAACTTATCTACCAAATTTTATGAAATTTTTGTCAATTAGTTTTTCCACTAGAGTGGTGCACAGACAGGCACGCACACTCGGACACATAGACACACACACACACGCCCGGCCACACATATTGCTACCGTAAACTCAAGGGTTGGTCGTGTGGTCTGGGTCTTCAACACACACACACGCACACTCAGACACATAGACACACATACACAGAACGTCACACTAAAAATAGTTTTTTCGTGTTCAAGAGGTCTCAAACGTGTAAATCCGTCGAAAACTGGAGTTGCGATTTTTAGTATATTTCCATTCCCTATACATTAATCTGCATTGCACGGAAAGTAAAATATATCGCACTTTACAGTAGATATATCGCAGAATATAAATTGCCAGGTAGACATTCAAACTATAAGAAAGCATTTCAATGGTATTATGAGAGCAAAATTAAATAACGAAATGAAGATTTTTTAAGATTAAATTGTAGTACAAGGGGAAATAATATGAATAAGACATCAAAAACAAACACATCGTAAGTTCTCCAGACCTAATTAAATATATTTTATTTTTTCAGTTTTTGTGAAAAGCAAATATCACAGTGCAAGCATGTATGAAGTGTCAAATTAAGAAGGATTTTTATGTAATACGGGTAAAGACAGAATGAAGACAAGCCTAGGACTACGGAATAATGCAAGCTTTATCCATACGTTCTGGGTATTGCCCGACATAAAATAAAATTATGTGAATTTGGGGCTTTATCTGATTGAAGTGCGATCGACCCACATGAATTTGGATAAATAATGTAATCGCAGCTCGAATTTGCGACGGATCAAAGGGTTTCAAGCTATTTATAATCCGAAAAAACAATTTTAATTAAGCGTAACGTGTGTGTGTGTGTGTGTGCGCATATTTTGAATCCATTCTAACTGAAATACTAATTGACCGAATTTCCTAAAATTTGATAGGTAAGTCCCTTGTGGATGACACTGATGCTGATTAGATTTCGATAGGATTCAGAATAAATGAACCTGACTGATTTTTTTAAAATGGCCCGCAAAAATGCCTGCATCTACTCTCTATGTGAAAAACTAATAGACCAAAGTTCACAAAATTATGTGCATGTGTGTGTGTGGTGTGAGTGAGTGAGGGAGAGAGGGAGAGAGGGGAGAGGGAAAGAGAGAGAGAGGGAAAGGAGGAGAGAAAGAGAGAGATAGACTGAGAGAGCGCAATATCTGTATCTACTCTAGGTCATAAGCTAATAGACTACATTTCACATATTTTGGTAAATTTGTCAGTTGTGAGTTGCCCTGGTGATGATTAGATTTTCAAATGATTCCAAAAGAAAGAACCCACTTTTTGTCTCGAAATATCTGCAGTAATCGGATAGATCCACTCCCGCTGAGAAACTAATTATCCAAATTTCCCAAACTTTGGTAGATAAATCACCTGTGAGATACCCTGGTGCTGATTAGAGTTTGGTACGATTCAAAAATAAGGAACTTTTTTTTTTTTTTTGCGAAATGACCTGCAAAATTTACAGAAATCTAACATAAATTACTTTTTCTATACTTTCTATTTATACATTTGACTATGTATGCTCAAATGTATAAATTAAATTTGTTTTATACGTAAATTTTGACGGCGTAAAGAATGAGACCAACCCCATCTGCTCTATGACTTTATCGTTCTCGAGGTATTTTAGTTTTTCCGTGTTTTGCCTCCATGTTGCCTTTGAAAATACGTCTAGCTGTCAAATGAAAACCAAAATTGAAATAAAATCGCGAATTTGGTGTCATTTCAAGCAATTGTTTGTTCTTATTTTGTGTTATTAAACTCGATTTAATGAATTATAAAGAAAGAGAAAATGAATTTTAGTCTGTAGCGAAAGTCTTGTGCTGCCCACATCAGATTTTTAGATTTGATATCTGTTTCATCGGAGAAACCTATAACAAAAGCATCTACAAGGAATTAAAAAAACCTAATATGTAATAATTAACAACAATTAAATTTTCATTATTTCTTAATTTTCTTTAGAAAATAAAATTCGTCGTTAATATGCTAAACACATATGTAAGTAAGTTTGATTAAAACTCCCTCTAAATGATGTTTTCTAAGAACATTTTTGAAACAAATCATAAAAATACAGTTTCTTGTGGTTCGCGAAATTTCACCATTTTATGACTGGAATAAAACTGTTTTACTCCAGAGCTTCAAAAGTTTGCAAAAAGTCTTTCATAATCGAATATGTGTTCTTTCAGGTTACAAAACAACTTAAGTTGCCAGATGAATTTTGTTTTCACTTTTTACATCTTGCCCCAGGAGGAATCAGCTTTATATAGTTTTTACAAAACTTATCGTGTCAAAACTTTTAAACTTTAGTACATAATACTTCTAGACATTTTGAAAGAAGAAATTTTATAAATTTTTAACATATTATAAAACTTCTTATTATTACTTTCCCCATATACATAGTATAATATATAGAAAATTATTGTGACGGGATCAAATTCGAGTTTTCGACCGAAGAGAAAATTTCAGCCACCCCTGAACTTTAATCGAACGCTTTTGACATGTGTGTATGTGGAGACGATATGTCATGAACGAATGAAACGTTTATAGTGTAATTTGATACAAAAATTACAATCCCTGATTACTGGAAGAGTATTGATTTTAAACTCAGTCAAATGTTCGAAATAAATTTCGAAAAAATTATCAAAAAATCAAAATCTTTAATAATGTTATGTAAATAACTATTATGTAATTTTTCATTAAAAAACGACTGACATAAACTTTAAAACGTTAGAGTAAACCGTTCTCGAGATATTAGACATTTATCAGATAAAATTATAAAAAATCACATAAAATTAAAATGTATTAACTTTTATAAGATAACTTTAACACTTTCCATGTGTCATATTATGCAATAACTTTATTAACATCATTCTCGTGGATCTAATTCCTTCCATTCACAAGAAAAGATACTTAAGGCATAGTTTTGTATTTAGAG
Organism: Amaurobius ferox; assembly: GCA_951213105.1. NCBI lineage: Eukaryota > Metazoa > Arthropoda > Arachnida > Araneae > Amaurobiidae > Amaurobius > Amaurobius ferox. Next base: position 17,652,732 of record OX578145.1, on the reverse strand, counting down.
GCCTAACAATTCTAACAGTTATTTTTATATAAATAATGCTCCTCTATCCGTTTATCTCTAAAGCGTGACGATAAATTTGGCGAACTTGGCCACTTTTCACTTTTGTAGCAAAATATTGCCAGTTTGGCAACATTTCGTCCCAGATTGATGAAAATATCATCAAAATTGCTGAAACTGAAGCTAAATTAACGGAAATAATGAAAAGTTGAGGAATTAATTATTGAAATATTTTAATATATGGACTTCATTGTTGCGGATGCTATCAATATTAATAATTGACAATTTAGAGGTACATGAAATTATAAGTTATTTGGGTACTTTGAAATAATATTATATGCTGTCATCCGGAAAAGGGCCAAATGTAGAATTCACTCGGTACCTTGGATCTTATACATCATCTTTTCACTGTGAAAAAAGTAAAATCGTCACATTATATAGCGAAAGTCCTGTGCTGTCAACATCAGATTATTTCAGAATATTGTCCTAAAGCCCATGCTAAAGTCACTGCTCAATGATTACTAAAAAGCATTGATTTTCCTAAGTCGACTAAGCTTCAAGGGCATGAGTTTATTGACAGGGTTGTATTGGATATCATTGAGTTCTAATTTACTCAAGGAATGCCATATATCGAAGTTCTTTGTCTTCGATTTTAATCTAAAGTTTTATAGAGGTCAATTTATTTCTCCTGTTCATCTTTGAACTAAATCAAAATAACTAGCTGTCGCGTATTATACAAATTGACAGGTTTTATATTATTATAAAGGTATTTGTTAACATATATTTTTATTACAGCCTTCTTATTATTAACAATTTACAACAAAGTTGAAAAGTGTTTATGACTTTGTTCAGTCTGTCTGTCCATTAGCACGATATCTGCCGTAAAAATGACTTTATCAAAATGAAATTTTACTATGTTGTTCAGACGGCATGTGGGACCTATGGGAATATAAATGGATAATATCACCCAATTAGTTTTGGATTGAACCCGGGTTGAAAAAATGAAATACATTGAACCCTACGGGACCTAATTTTTCAAACAGTTTTTAAGCGGATATAAAATTCAGAAATTGCTTCGAATGTTTTAGGAAATATTTAAATTATCCCATAAAATATATAAAAAAAAATTCAGCAAATTATATTCAGTAGTTTTTTAAATAAAAATTAAAGTAATAATTACACCATTTATATGAAGCGATCACGTGATCATTATATGAAGAGATCACGTGACCCACTTCAAAATAAAATATGGCATCCATCTTGTTTCAAAATCGCGATTTTTAAAGTTCTTTTTAATTTATATTTAGTGTTGTATCCGTCCTAAAACCACTTTATTTTTGTTTAAATTCTGTGAATCTACATTCTGAAACAACGCAATTACAATATATTTGAGTTTAAATGCTCATCCAAATTTGATTATTTCTACAACGAAGCCTATTTTTCACTCATGGAGAATGTAAATACCAAAAAATACAGAATGAGTTGTATAAGAATTGCTGCATTTCTTTAACGCAAAATTATTTTGCTCATAGAGTCTGCAATATAGCTGGTATGAATGAAATATTCATTAATTTTACACAGGGAAGCAGACGATTTTTTCGATGAAGTTTTAAGCATAGAGTTTAATTACTTGAACTCCATGGTCTTGAGTTTTTAAATAAAATAAATTATCATAGTATTGTGATGAATGAAATGAATGGATAAAGTTATTAATGAAGTGCTGCTTTTATAGAGAGAGTCAGGCGTGTTATATTTCGATGACATCATATGAATAAATTTCATTTGATTTCGATGAAATTTTCAAATATAATAAATCATTGTAGTATTATAATAAGTTTAAAAATATTACCAAGGAATGCATCGCATTTTAGAGATGTTTGAACCAGGTAATTTATATTTCAATGCCGTCCTTTGAATGAAGTTCATTTTTTTCGATGAAGTTATAAGCTTTCAAATATAATAAATTAATGTAGTTTTGTGATAATTTTTAAAATATCACCGAAGAATGTATCGCATTTTAGAAGTGTTTAACTAAAATTGCATTGAAGTTGGAAAGTGTTTCATAATCAATATTTTATGCATGATTGATCTTTCTTGTTTAACTCGATCTGGTGTTTATTGATCTGTCAGTATGATTCAAGTCGTTGAGGCTCTAACTAATCAAGTCCCATTAATCCTAATACTAACTAAGTTCCGTTATTCATCGACTTGAAATTTGGTGTGCTGTTGTTTTTTGTGATAAAATTTAATTCTGGTTTCAAGATAAGCCGCCCTGGATCTGCCATAGAAATGTAGTCGATTGGAGAAAATAAATCGAGAACCAAATCATCCAAAAAGGCAAAATTTGATATGTCGCTGAATTTTAAGGTATATTTTCATTCTTTCGATTTTGAACATTGTCAGGTCTAACCAGCCCTGCGCACGTTATAGATATGTACTCGATTTTGGGGAATAACTCCAGAACCAGAGTCGCTACAAAATTCAAATGTGGTATGCCGCTGTCCATTGAGGTATGTTTTAATTCTCTTAATTTTAAATCTTAACTGGCTAGCCCCTTTTGGGCTAGTCATAAGAATGTACTTGCTTTTGGGAGTAACACGGGAACTGAAACAGCTAGGAAGTCCAATTAGGTGCCGTTGCTTTTTGTTGTATATTTTAATTCCTAGAATCTTAGGAGTATTAAATTACCAAAAACATGGTGAATTCTTGTACTTCACATTGTATTTTGTAGTACTTCTCCTATACATCAAAAATACCTCAAAATTTTATAGCTAATAATTGAATACCTGTGGTATAAATGATAGTTTTCAATAAGGTGAATCTGATAATAATATTTTTAAATAACTCTGACACTAATCGATATTCTCATACAAGAATCTATTTGTAAGTAGCTTGCTTTTTTGAAGAAATTATATCGTTTGTCCAAATGACCACAATTATAACAAGTTACCCTTCATTTTAAAGACGTTAAAAAATATTTCGATTGATACCAAGCTTAACAATGTATACCAAGGGGTAACTTGCCCCTCCAATAGGGGGATAATAACACCACGAACTCCAAAATTGTATCGAGATGTTTTTTTTTCACTACAATGATTGAAACTATTAAGTTTCTTGATCACAGATCCATAAATAACTACCTTGTTGCTTAATTATGTATAATTTTATTCTGTACTGCCATGTTAAGTAAATATACAATTTTGAATATATTTCAAGGTTTTAAATAGAATTTTAAAAATTTATATCTAGTATTAGATTTTTAGTTATTAAAGTCAGATATAAAGTTTCGTGAAAATCCCTTAATACACTGGCTTCCAAAATTTAAACAAGCAATGCAAGTTTTCATTTTTCGAAAGCGTATTTGAATTTCAGTGGATGAAAATCGATGTAGAGGTATATGGCACTATGAAAATATCGTATGTTACAGCCAATCACAAATGACTGTCCGGATATATGCTAATTAGGCAGTCGTTGATGACGCCAGTATTCTGAAAGGTTTGAGAAATAGCATTTAAATGCTAATACGAAGTGTTTATAACTTTTGTAGGATTATTTTTAATGATATTCGTGTTTCTATGGTTGAAAGAAAACGAATGACAGATAGTGAGCGCTGGCGTGCTGTCGGACGCATTGAAGCAGGACAGTCACTCAAAGATGACGCTATTTTCTTTGGCTTTGATCATTCGGTAATTTCTCGATTATGGAAACAATTCCAAACAAGTCAAGCAGTTGTCCAGAGACCTGTGATCGGTCGTCCAAGAGTTACAACCCCCTCTGATGATCGGAATATTGCTACAGTAGCTAAGCGGAATCGACGATTGACCTCTACAACTGCTGCGTCCATGGTTGCAGCGGCACTTGGTAAGACAATATTTGCCAGTAACGTGCGTCGAAGGCTTCAAGTGAAGTGACTGTATGCCCAAGTACGACGTTTTTGTGTTCCACTAACCATTCAAGCTGAGGGGCAAGATTAAAGTGGTGTCGTCAACATGTCAATTAAACTCTCTCAGATTGGTGCAACGTCCTGTTCACGCACGAGTCCAGATTTGCCCTGGAATTAGATGATAAGCATGTAAGGGTCTGAAGACAACGAGGCACACACAATCAGGCAAAGAACATCATCGAACATCACGCATTCAGAGGTGGCAGCGTCATAGTGTGGGCTGAAATTTCAATAGAATATCGCACAGAGCTGCACATTTTTAAAAGCGGTTCTGTGACAGTTGAGCGGTATCGGGATGAAGTCCTAGACCCTATTGCGAGACTCTACGCTGCAGAAGTTGGTCCCGATTTCCTCATTATGGACGATAATGCCCGTCCCCATCGAGTTAACATCGTTGACGAATACCTGGCAAGTGATGGCATTTCTCGTATGGAGTGGACGGCGTATTCTCCCGACCTTAATCTCATTGAAAACCTTTGGTATGCCCTGAGGTGTGCTGTCTCTGCACGTTTACCTCCTCTAGCCAGTCTCAGAGAGTTGGAAACTGCCCTAACGGAGGAATGGCCATTGCTCGCATCTGCGGTGGTTGATCACCTCATTGAAAGCATGGAAAATCGTTAAAAAGTTTGTCTGAAGGTCTGGAGTGGTCACATACCATATTAATGTATGTTTTGTTTGGTTTGTTTGCCTTTAAACATCATTTTGTTAATGACCCAAATGTGACGTCATCATATAACTTACGAAAAGTAAATTTTTTTCATCTTTGTACGTAATTCTTATTTTCTTTGATGCATAAACACATTTGCTACCTACATGCACAATTTTGAGTTAATCAAAGCTTTACTTTTCCATTTTTATTGATTTTACCGTCCGTGCTTAACTTTTGGAAGCCAGTGTATTTATAGCTGCTATCGTGAACACAAAAAATTGACCACAGACAGACAGACTGGCATCCCTCTAAAAATGGCCAAAACGTGTTCAGGAAGTCCTAAAACATATATTGGCATTAAAATCTCAAAATCGAAAATTTGCGTTAAAACAGTACTTTATGCTATATATTATTCTATAGTATGAGAAAATAAAAATTGTATAATTTTCATGAATCTATTAAAATTTTACTTCGATATATGTTGCTTGCGCGCATGTTTGCAACACAACTATTGCTTCCAGAAACAAAAATATTGCTGATTATGACGCAAAAGTACCCTTTTAAGACGTTACACGTCAAAATAAAAACATCTGCATAATTAAAAGTTTGTAAAAATTAAATTTATAATTTTAATACATTGTAATTCATTAAAATTATACAATTTTTAAAGATGTTATTACGAGATTCACCATATATTGAAAACATTATTATATATGCTACAGGTGTTAGCTTATTAGCCATAAAATTGATGTATAGGAGAAGAGGTACAAAATAAAATGTGAAGCATAGGAATCCACTCAGTTTATGGCACTTTAAGACTCCTGAGACCTCTTAAATAAAGAGATAGCATACCCATGCTGTGACAGGATACGCAGTAGCAATATCTAAAGCAGAAGTTTTATGTAATGTTTTATAGTATTGAGATAAAATGAAAAAGAGGTACAGTATGAACAATATTATTCATAAATCTTGTTATCGAGATAAACTTAATATAGAGATAATCTTGTAAACGAGATATCTTGTTATCGAGTATTATTTTACATAAAGTAGAAATCAAACATAAATGTGTATACTTTTCCTTAAATATAGATTCAGAAAGTAACATCAGAATAAATACTACTACTTCAATATTATACTCTTAAGTAATGTAAGAAGACAGTTATAACTGATATTTTCGTTTAAATAAATCAAATTGGCATAAAATATGCATTAATGTCTGTAGGGTCGATATCTAAATATATAAATGCAGATTATTGTGACAGAAACTCATTAGATTGAGGCCTGGCCAGTCGCAGTTCAGTGGTTTGATTCTTATCTGATTCTTCAATTCTTCTATTTAGAATGGCAATATGACAAGGTTAGATGCAGTTCATAACTAAAATCCAAAAAAGGACTAAAATTGGAATCTTTAAAGAAGGTGCGATTTAAGACGGTAGTTTGGTTTCTGGATAATTACGACCAACAGGATAATATACTGTTGTTGTTGTTGAGACACAGACCGTCCGACCTACCAGAAAGGTGTAATGTAACTGTTTGGACAGCCGGGAGGATGATATACTGTGTAAAACACATAGAGAAATGAAAAGTTCATACAGATCCAAATTTGCACTTTAATCACAGATATAAAAGCGCATGGGGTAGATGTTATTTCAGTATATGGACGCAAAAAGGGTCTGCTCTGTATTTCAATGTGATTTGAGTATGATTTGATTCCGTGCTAGGACAAATAGGTGTTGAGACAGACGATGTAGTTTCGTACAATTATACTGTTATCTTTATGAAAGTACTGATTTGATCATGATTTTGAAATCCATATTTTGATAAATCATGTTCTAAGGCCAGTTCGATGCATTAAAAAAAGAATATATATATATATATATATATATATATATATATATATATATATATATATACGCTACTGGCCATTCAAATTGCTACACCATGAAGGTGGCATGCAACAAACGTCAAATTTGCATGAAAGGTACTACATGCTGGGATATGCAAATAATTAGCATTGCAGCGCATGCGCAAAAAGCAGGTATGAGTAACGCCATCTACATTCTGTATAAAAGGGAAGATTGCACAGCGGGTTTCTCATTCGGAAATCGCATTTGAACGTTGGTTGTTTGTGTGAAGGTCGTGTTATGTCTCGTATAAGAAGGAGAAACTCCTACCAGCACATGTCGAAATACGACCGCGGAAGGATCGTGGTCTATCGGGACTGCGGTTTATCGTTGCGTGACATTGCTGCTCGCGTTGGTCGGGACTGTCAGACGAATGTGGAATCGATGGGTACAGTAGGGCCATACTGAACGCCATGCAGGATCTCAGCGGTCCCGGGCCACTAACGCCCGAGAAGACAGACATGGTGTCCTCTCGGCCTTGTAGGATCGTACAGCCACGTCACGTACCCTGAGTCAAGAACTTGGCTCATTTGCAGGACGACTAGTGTCCGCACAGACAGTGCGAAGATGTCTGCAGCACCACGGACTGTCAGCATGGCGACCATTGTTGCGGTTTCACTTGACGCTGCAGCAGAGACAGGCGCGCCTACAGTGGTGCGGCGAACGACGGCACTGAATACAGGAGTGGCACCACGTCGTCATTTCAGACAAATCACTGTTCTGCGTACAGCATCATGATGGACGTATCCGTGTGTGGAGGCACCGAGGAGAACGAACGTTGCCAGCTTGCATTCGCCATCGTCATACGGACCCAGCACCTGGCGCGATGGTATGGGGTGCCATTGGGTACACATCCTGGTCACCTCTTGTTGGCATAGCCGAGAATGTGGACAGCCGCCGTTACATTTATGACGTATTAAGGCCCGTGGTTGTACTCTATCTTAGAGTCCTGCGTGATGACGTACCCATATCTGTCATCCAAACTCAATTCGACTCGATGCCCAGCCGGATTATAGCCGTTGTTGCTACCAGTGGTAGCAGCTCTGTGTACTGAATTCTGCATGCTGTGTACCCCAAACCACCTGCAAATTTAACCATGCATCCCTCCCATTATACTGTATATGTACAATAAATAAGATTTTTCCATTTGCTTTCTTTCCTGGAGTAGCAATTTTAATGGCCAGCAGTGTATATATATATATATATATATATATATATATATATATACAAACGCTGATACCCTGCCTCATGGTTCGAACAATTATCATATTCAAAACAAGCATTTGTTTGGGTTGGATGCTCAGACCTGAAGTTGAGTGTAATCTGAATCAACCCCCAACTTAAACCTAGTGATGTTCATTTCTTTTTTCATTATAGTCATCGTGTTTTAACTGTTTTGGTTATTTTAGTGTTTTAATGTTTTGTCATTAATGACTTGTTACTATTCATTTACCCATTTGCCTAATATATACATATATATATTTACCTAATATATATACATATATATTTCTGTCTGTGTACATGCTTGTGTCTTTGCCTGTGAAGTGTGAATATTTGATAACTCAAGACCTTTTGAGCATATAGATAAATAATGACAATCATATTTATACAAGTATTGAATATTGCATATTCACATATACTTTTAAGGCTTAATGGTGCTGTTAAGTGAAGTACATATTAGGGATTTGCATGGTCAATGAACCCTAAGTATGGGAAGTAACTTTGTTCCCAACTAATTATTAGTAGAAGATTAATTCTAAAAATAGATTAGTGCTATGTCACAATAAGAGCATTTACTGCATTCGTATAGTTACACTATTTGCGTGCAATTATCCTCCTAATAATTCCATGCTATATATACACATCTCGCGATCTCTATATTGTATTGTTTTTGTTTTGTTAATTACTCCTTGCATAGTCTGAGGAAAATAGTATACTCCTATTAACCTTATATTTTGAAATGTTACTAATGATAATATGCAATATGTACAAGTCGATCTTTGATTTAATGATAATACTAATTGAGCATATTGGAAATATTTCACAACAGGTAGGAAATAATTTATTCATCAAACAACATGTTAAGCTCTTTTTCTGTACAACGCTCTTTTTCTGTCAGGTATTCAAAATGTGGACATAATTCAAAAGTGAATGCATTCTCAAAAATGCCAAAAATATTGAGAAAATCTTTGGGTCGAGACATTTCATTTAAACAAAGAGTAGGCTCCGAAAACCGGTTGAGTCCGGTTTTTAATTCCACAATTAAATTAACTGGAATATGACTCAACAAGACTCTCCTATACTAGAATCCATTTTTAGGAAGTTTGTGATATTTTTTTTTTCAAATATTCCAAGAAAATTTTTCAATAGATTCAAATTAATTCAAATTTTGCAAGAGAAATTTATATTTCGGGCAACTCTAAATTGGCATTTATCAATATTGATAGTATCCGCAATAAGACATATAGTCCATAGATTAAAATACATATTTTAATGATTATTCATTAATTTAGAGATATTTTCACTAAGTGAGTGTTATTTTTGCAATTTTGAATATATTTTCGTCACACCGAAGCAACATATAGTCAAGTTAGCGATAGTTTTTCGATCTTGAATAAAATGAACTATATCCACAAAAATGGTGTTAACAAACTTATCATGTAATATTACATATAAACAATGAACATATTTCACAATAGTTAACACATTCTGCTTTCCCTGCAATACATAGTAATGTATAGGGAAAGTATTGGAATCATGTCGAGTTTTTTACGGATATACACGATTTGGCACCTCTGGAACAAGAAAAATATATTTTTCGCGTGACGACTGTATGTGTGTTTGTGTGTATGTCTGTGTGTGTGTAGAGTTTGTATCAATTCTGGCTTGAAAACTAGTTGACCAAATATCATAAAATTTTATATATAAGCTACTTATGAGAGATCCTGGTGCTGATTACATTTTGGAACAATTCACATAAAAAGAACCTGCCGCTTTTTGCGAAATGGCCAGCAAAAATCGTAATTATTCACTCTAGCTGAAAAGCGAATAGACCAAATTTCATAATATTTCGTAGATAAGTCACTTGTGGGTTACCCTGGTGCTAATTAGATTTTGGTACGATTCTAACCAAATAACCTGCTTTATGGGGAAAATGGCCCACAAGATCGTCCAAATTTAAGATAAAAGACTACGTATGCTCAAATAAACTCTAAGACAAAAAATTAACACCCCCCGCAAAACAATCCGATAGTAATTAAACTTTACATGCAAACACCTTTCGACAGAATATGCAAATGATCAAAAATTCGCAGCCAGTGAATGAATAGTCAGAACTACAGCGCATTGAAACTGAGCACCGTGGTGGTGTATATAAAGAGCGAAACTCGCTTTCAGGAACAAAACGTGGAGTGGATTTCGATCGCGCTTACGCGCATTGATAATGTAACCATGCCTCGCCGGCGAATTCGCGACTGCTACGAGCATATGAAGAAGTTTAAAAGAGGGCGTGCGGTCGGACTGCATGAGACTGGATGGGCACACCTTCAAATCGCTCTACATTTCGGTAGGAGCGATACAGCAATTAGACGATGTTGGCAGGAATGGACCGGAATCGCAGATTTCAGCGGGAAGCGGACGGCCTGGAGCAACGACAGAACGGGAAGATGAGCTATTATCAGAGCAGCTATGACAGCACAATATTCGTCGTTATCAACCATCCAACGTGTGGCAAACACGGAAGTGGCCACTCGGACCATTAATAGAAGACTACGGGAGCGGAATCAATAACCGTGGCGCTCATTACGCCGCCTACCACTGAACAGTTTTCACCATCAACAGCGATTGCAATGGTGCCTGGCCCGATCGACGTGAAATTGTTCGGATTGGGAAAGAATTGTCTTCAGTGATGAGTCTCGTTTCGAACTGAGTCTCGACGACCAGCGCAGACGTGTCTGGGAACAAACAGCCCGGGCATCTTCAGGATCCTGCTCTTACTGTCATGCGCCACACGGCAAGACAACAGGGAGTTATGGTCTGGGGTGCCATTTCGTTTGATAGCCTGACCACTTTGATAGTCCTCCGTGGCCCGTTTGATTAGTATTAAACTGTTGCTAAAAATATAAATGTTTAGGGTTAGGACTGGCTTTGGCGGTTCTTGGCTGCTTATCTAGTTTGGGGGTCATGTTGTTAATTGCTTAATTCTTTTCTTTTCGTTTTGTCGCTGGCTGGGGTGATGTGTTGCAAAGGATTTGGCTGTAAAAGTTTACATTTTATTATTTATTATAATGGGATTCTGGAGGTTTGAGATGATAGTTCCTTTCTGGACTCCTAGGGGTTAACTGGTTGTAGTGATGATTGTATCGTTAGATCCTTCTTGGAATTTATTTGTAATTTTAGTGGACGGTTTAGGCTTTAGGGTTCGATTTTTGTTTTGATTATTTGGATTTCTTATTTTCTGAGCCTAAGGTGCCTATTCTGGGGAGTGCAGGCGCCGGAAGGATACCTTTTGTGATACATAATACACGACCTTCGATTTATTTGAATATTAACTAGTGGTTTTGAAAAGTGTCATTTGGTATTTTTAAGGTTGGTTTCTAGAATGGTTTCTTTGATTAGCTGTGGGTTGCTTAAAATCTGGATAATATTTTGGCCTACTTTATTTATTGCTAAAATTCTTATTTGCTGCTAAAAAGTTAAAATGTTACTAATGTTTTTATGGTATTAATTATTATTTGGTTATGTTAATTTATGTTTATTTCTATGTTTATATTACCTGCAGAGTTATGCAGAAGTACCTGTAGGCCATTTGTAAATGCCTTGGCCTAGCGCAAGCTTTTTATTAATAAATTGGTCGGTTGGGGCTGGTGTTGTCTTTCCCGGCCGGAGAAACAGCTGCTCCAGCCTTTATAGGTCATCCCTCCGGTCTGGGTTGATCAGCAAGATAATTCCAGGCCACACACAGCACGCCTCTCTATTGATTGTGCGCTTGCTTACGACACACTTCCTTGGCCAGCCGGATCCCCAGATCTCTCGCCTATTGAGCACATTTGGGCTGAGATCCCAGAATGTAAACGAATTAGCTCGTCAAGTGAAAGTCATTTAGAACGCCATCCCTCAGAACACCATGCGGTAACTTTATGCATCAATGCCACGTCGAGTAACAACTTCTATCAAGGCCAGAGTTGGACGAACGCCAAATTGATGTGCCCACTTTCTGTAGATCTTGCAGTGCAATAAATCATCCCATTATTCTGAAATTCTAATCATTTTTTTTCTTGTACATCAATATTACACGTATCAAATTTTATTTCATTTGGATAATTATTTCTTGATGCATCGATTTTTTTTGTCTTAGAATGTATATCAATTAAATGCTTGTTCTATACGTAATTTTTGACTGTGAAAAGAATAAGACCAGCCCCATTACTCTAGCCGTTCTCGAGATATTTTAGCTTTTTCGCATTTTTTTTTTAAATATTTAATTTGTAGCCTTCTATAGGTGTTAAGAGTTTTATAGATGTTACATATTTCTATTACTTCTTTGGATCATCATTAATTTTTATTACATACTGTGAGACCCGGCAATAGATCTCGCACCAGTTTAGTGTGAGACAGCTTTATGTACGTTATTTATTGTGTCTGAAATGTCAGACAATACCTTCAGTCACAATGACGCCAGTGTTTACGACACGCTGACCTAAAGGTCAGCTAAAATTATAAATTTGGGGGTGTCGAGACAAGAAGGGGTCGAAGGACTCTTAAGAAAATGTAAAGAACGACATTGGATAAAAAGGCTGACCAGTGGAGAAGTTGCTTGTGGCATTGCTGTGAAGACTGCCAGTAAGAGCAAAGGAGGTGTAGAAAACCCAGACCACACGACCAACCCATAGGCTAATGGTAGCTTTCTGTGTGGCCGGAGCAAAGGAGGTGTGTCAGTCCTGAGGCAAAAATAGCCACAATCAAAGACATAAAAACGCCAATAAAAACAGATATATAGACTTGCAGCACGACATTAAGAAGCACGACACTTATAGATATAGCGAGAGAATTACTAAAGAACTATATGAGAACGACCACGGTGCTATACTTAAGAAAGATATAGAACGATGAGATAGAACGATGATACACAACGGAGATAGAGAACTATACTTAGAAATATGTAGACTAGAATGACATAAGAACGGAGATATTGTTATTCCAGAAGTATTCGATATTATCACCTAGCCAGCAGTACAATATGATCGGCGAAGTACGTGCTGGTGACCAAGTCAAAACAGCCTTGAAGGTATGTCTTCCTCAAATATGGTACATGGTCTTAAATACATTTTAGGGATTTTTAATAATGGTCTCACATTGTCTCTCTCCGCCGAAATAATATGAATAATTGTGTAATGAATTCAATAAGTGCTTTATGTTGTTAGTAAATGATTTATTATTAAAGTTAAAATGGTGGAATCAATTTAGTATTATATTAATTAATATTATTTTACAGAACTCGCGCGAAAGATAAATAATTGCAGGGTTATCAGCGGCAAAACAATGCAATGTATAATTTAATGAGTACCAAGAATACGATCAATTTACGACCATGTTAATATATGTGGAAAATAAATATATCTAAAATTCCAAGTTTAAACGTGACATCATATTTGTCACTTCTATACGAAGTTACGTATTAGTTACTTTGTAACTTCATTGTGACTATATTATGTGACGTTTCCACAATTTAATTAACACGTAACAATGTGACGACATTACAATGGCAATTACAATGTGACGTCACAATTAAGTTAATATGCGACGTCACAAACGACCATGAAAATGACCAAAATGACTTCGCTGTGACCTCAAGATGACATTGCCGAGACGTACTGCGACGTCCTGTGACGTCCCAAAGTCACAGTGTGACGTAAATCTTACGTCACTGTGAAAAAAGATGCTGTTAGGGATATATATATATACTAATATCAAATAAATAAACGTTTCATACAAACCTACAACTAGAAATAAATAGACAAATTGTTTAGAAGTAATCACAAACATTTTCGATATGTCGGGAACTGATTGTTCCACATGAAGTTGGTCAAACGAAATAAGAAAATAAAAGCAATTTTGCTGCAATTATTCCAATCAATGAATGTCATAGACTTATTAACGTTTTTGGAGCTCAAACCACGTTCTTCATCTTTTGTAGTTTTTTTTCCCGAAATTACAAGAAATGTAAAAAATTTAAATATGTTAAAATGCGTTGTAAACATAGCTAATTAATTTGACATAAATATGGCAATGAAAGTGTATTTATTTCAGTGAAGGCTCGATGTAAATGCTATATCTTGACTCAGCGCAGCTCTGCCTGCACGTCGTAAAACAACATGTCTACTTTCCGGCATAGCACAAAGACCATTATTCTAGGAAGTCGTCTACGGATATATTGATCGAACTATTGTAAATGGGACATAAGTCATGGATGTGACTTGAACCTTAGAGCCTTTTGATTTTGAGAACCGCGCTTTATCAACCTTAGCATTAGAAAGATTCTCACAATCTGTTCCCCTTACTTTCAAGCCCTAACGGTTTAGCCTCAACTAAAAACTTATTTCTTGTGTTCTTGAAACATGTACCGTAACGGACTGGAACGGCTGAAGCAACCCGGTAATTTTTTAGTTAACAACCCCAATAGTTCCAATGTATATAAAAGCAAAATTGTCCAACTACAAGTCTCTGCACCAAATCTAATCATGAACAATGTATTACAATAAATAAATGAAATCAATAAATGATTTCAATCAGTTCAAATTTAGTTAGGATCATGCTAATGTTTTAGTTATGGTCATGTTAATTTTCATTTATCGTCATGTTAGTAATTTTTACCAAATCGAACTTTTACTTTCTAGCTCTGAAAAAATATAGAAAATATCTAGCTCTAAAAGAACAAATTTAATATTGAAATAAATGCTGTAGCATTTACTGTAAAACGCATAACTGCATTAGCCATTAATGTACTCTGAATAACGTTAGGTAAAAGCATTTTTAAACCTTGGTAACGACACTGTTGAAATCAACAGAAATAGTTTAATTAATTGCACTAAATTTATGTTATAAACTCTTCAAACATTGTATACTTTCCATGAGAGTTCTTTTTAAACCGGGCGTCAGACATTCAGGCCCGCCCGCTCATTATAATACATTTTACAGGGTCAGTCCGCTCTTCTTTATAAGTAAACATTGTAATGTTAGTCATAAATGATTATACGAGGATTTATAGATTATAGATTACTCGTAAGGATTAGATTTCACACATCGAGTTATAGGTTTCATATGTCAAGTTATAGACTTTATACGTTTTTAATCTCCATAGAACACAAAAAAACTATTTAGTGTTCTATTTATTACCCGATGTGATGATATCTATGTAATAAATGCACCTACTCTATACAAATGAAAACAATTCGAATTTTCTGCATTGCCATACACAGGTGACTTATATATGTCTTGTTCTTCAGGTTTTTATACATTGTGTAAAATAGAAATGTTCCTATTGTCTAAAATTCGGCAAATATATGAAAAGTCAGAAAAATATTTAAATATTCTTAACTGTATGATAAATTCGGCAAATATATGAAAAGTCAGAAAAATATTTAAATATTCTTAACTGTATGATAATTCTTAACTGTATGATCCAGAGTCAAGGTATTTGTTACTTTTCTTATGAATTACAAAGGCTATTTGCATATTTTTAGAAATAATTCATTGTAAAAAATAGTAAAACTGAAATTAATTAAAAACAATTCTGGCAGCAGCGCATTATATGAAAGCTAACTTATCGTTTGCTATAGTTAAATTTTATTTATTTTAAGAATAATGCACGTACACTAACTTTGAATTAAAGGCAACGCTTTTGCTCTTTCCAAAAAAAAATACTTTTAATTTGTAATTAAAAAACCCTGAAAATCATGCAATTGCATTTTTAAAGGTAAAATAAGCAATATTATTAGTAATAAAGGGAAAATGCATCGAGCATTCTTTTAACAGGAAAAAAAACAACGGATGAATATTCGAAGACGGTACGCGCATTTGCGATTATTTCAAAAATAAAGTCCTTTGTCACAAAATAAAATCCACCTACTCAATGAGCAGTTGCAGTGTCTCTAAGGGGACGGTGGACGTTGAAATGAGCAAAAATCGACTAAAAAATTTTAAAGTATAAAATTATTTTACACATTTAACATTTGCTTACGGGTGGAACAGCGTCCATCCCAAACGAAGAACCTCCCAAAAAGACGGGTATTTGACATACCTGTCTTTTTGAGAGGTTCTTCGTTTGGGGTAGACGCTGTCCCACCCGTAAGCCAAAGGTTGAATGCATTTTTTTCGAAAAGGAATTTTCAAAGGTTTTACATTTTTAAAATGCTCCATGAGTCTTAATTTTTGTGTGAGATGCATGAAATTTGGCAAGAAGATAGCTCTCATACTTTTTAATGAAACTGGGCATGCATTTTATAATTGCACTTTATTAAGGTAATTAAAAGTGAATAAGAACCTCATTAAATGATGAAAATTAAATTTTAATGCAGAAAAATATTTTTTAAAAATTAACTTTCTAACGGATTTAAAAATGAATACCCAAATTTGTTCATAATGTGTTTATGAGTGATCATAATGTAAAATTAATCAAAAATGTGAACAAATGGCATGCAAGGAGTATTTTTAAATTTTCTTTAAAAAAATTAAATTAAAAAAAAATACAAAATTATAACAAAGTTGAAAAAAATTTAATGATATTGTATATAGTAATATTAAGAGGAATATTTATACAAATTTTCATATTTCTAAGTCAATAAATAAAAAGACTTTCAACGTTCACCGTCCCCTTAAATATTTCTGCAGCGACTGTAAACAAGATAATAAAATAAAGATATAAATCTTAAAAAAGCTAAAAATAATACTGTTCACCGCCTTTGCTTAGATTTGTGGCTGCGTTCAGAACACTTTAGAATTCTTTATGAAAATCATTCAGCCGCTGATAGATGAAAATATATTGTGACATTGATAAAGCATGGATCTGCTTAGATAACTGTAATAAAAAAAGATCGATTTACTATAGCGAAAGAGAAGTAAAAGACCTAAAAACTTGGTTCCAAAAATCAAAAGAAAATTGTAGTAAAGAATTCACGAGAAAGGTTCAGAAAAGTCGAAAAAAATTGTCAAATTAATTCAATATATTACAATATTTAACTCATTTATTTAAAGAAGAAATGCCACCCTTTCATAGTCTTAATAGAGTAGATCTTGATCATGATATAGCTATTTTTCAGATTTAAGTGCGTGTATACGTGTTTATTTTATTCCTTTTACTACCTTTCTACCGGCCTAATTTGTTAATTTTAGTGGCTAAAATTCTGGGCTCTACTTATAATTTACCTTGCATGTTGTTAAACTAACGAAATGTATAACTAACTACTTGTAAATGTTACTTAAGATACAAATTAATCATAATCATTAATATCCACTAGGCTCTACATTTTATTATATTAAAACCATTGCGGTATACTCACTTAATAAGTCATGAAAGCGTTTCAGTTCTGCAGTTTAATAAGAAGATGCTTAATCGATTTAATCAAATTAAACATCTGCCAGTGATTCAATTCCCTTGCACGCGTTGTATGGGGAATAGAGTAGTTTAAATTTATTGACCGTTAACATCATTTCGTTAACTGTAAATCTGAATATTAAATATGTAGTAGCGCTAAAGAAATAAACTTCAATTAAATCCATTAAGCCCATACTTAGATGAAATGACCGGTTCAATGTCAGGCATGGAATATGCCAAGTGAAACTTTACTAAATAAGAATCATACTGGCATTGCGTCTAACACCATCTCGTTTGCGCTCGTCAGAATGACCATGCATATACCTGCAATGGCAGACAAGAAAAATCTGATGTGAGCAGCACATGACTTTCCTTGTATAATGCAATGAATTTACTACTTTTACTGTTAAAAAAATGTTATTCTTATAGTAGATACTTATATTCTTTCCAAGATATTGAATTTTATTCAATTAGTCGTCATTTTCATTGATTTAGCGCCATTTTTATCCATTTGGCGAGAATTCTGTTAATTTGGCAACAGTTAAAAATGTCGCCAAGTTGGCGACATTCCACTAAATTTGTCGTCAAAACCTCGCCAAGCGTTATGGACGGAGAATTAAGTTATTCTTACAGCGGATAAATGACTTGTGGCGTTCAAATACAAAAGTATTACTCAAAGTATCTGTTCTCGTGAATAGAACGAGTTAGATCCACGAGAATGATGTCACCAAATTTATCGCGTGATATTGCATGTGAAAAGTGAACATGTTTCTTTACAGTTAATATATTTTTTTTAATTTATGGGATTTTTTGATAAATTTATTTGAAAAATGTGCAATATCTCGAGAACGGTTAATTCTAGCGTTCTAAAGTTTATGTCAATCGTTTTCTAAGAAAAAATTACATAAGAAATGTCTATGTGCGTAACTTTATTAAAGGTTTTGACTTTTTGATGATTATTTTCAAAATTTCACTCAAAAATTTAGGGGTTCTGAACATTCGATTGTATTTTAAAACAATAGGCTTCCAGTATTCACGGATTGCGATTTTTGTACCAAATTTCATTTGAATCTCTCCATTCGTTTGTGAGATATCGTCTCCAAAGACTCACTGACACAAACACACACACACACATACTTTCACACACACACACGCACACACAAACATCACTTCAAAAATGTTCGATTCGTGATCAGGGATGCTTGAAACGTGCTCTCCCGTCGAAAACTCGAATTCGAATTTCCAATCCCATCACAATACTTTCCTTATACATTATGTATATAAGGAAAGTAAAAACTATAGTTATACCTCACACACACAAAAGTTTACATACACAAATTTAACAAATCCGTTGAGATTAGTAAACTTCTGGCAACAAGCATGTTTTCCTGTGGTTGTGTACTGGCTGTGCTATGAGGATCACATAACAATATTTTGTTTAACTTGTGACAGAAGGGTGAGGGTGGGATGGCTGTCATTTCTTATATAACTCTGCAACACTTTTCAGTGACAGTCTGATATCCTTACTTTTGTCACTCACTTTAGACCGAACCTGATGGGGTGGCAACTGCAGGGATTGTTCCCTCTTTCTCCTGTGCATCACTTCTTGGAAGGACTTTCGGACCTACTGATTTAACGTGTTCAGACACGAGGATGTTTGGGCAGAGGTGAAGTTCAAACTCGAGTTTTCCTCGTGCCCCTTAACCAATAGACAATCCCGTCCCCACATAATAGTGTAATAACCACGAAAGGATGTTGTTACCATTATAAAGAACCTTGCTGCCTCAAAGGGGATCGGACCACAAATCTTAGTACCAGCTAGCCGACACACTGCAGTTAAACTACTGCGACGGAATTTCTAGTTCTTGTCGCACAAGTAAACCCTACACCATCAATGGGAGAGTATTTCTAAATGTATTTAGTAATAACAAATTTTGAAAAATCCGTAAAAAAATATTGCTTTTTTTAATATGTTTTATACGAGTACTAAAACGTACTGTAATCATGTCCTAATGTTAATTTTAGCCACGCATTTCCACAGGACCAGCAGAGCCTTACACAGCTACTTCGACGACGATCTTTGCATCTGTACTCATAGAACTTGCCTTAAAGGCGTGTCTTCCATACTCACACAGAACCTTTTCACAATAGGAGTATATTTCTAAATTTATTTAGTACTAGAACGAATTACCCGACGTTGCCCGGGTAGTAAGTAGGCGCTATTTATAAATAAATAAATTTGCGCCCGCTACTTAAATAATACAATAATCGCACTTTCCCTGGAAAACGCACAATATTAAATGCGTTTGCTAATAGAAGACGATAACGGAGAGGAGAAAAAGAGTACGATCTTCAATAGCGAACGCTTCCCTGAATTAAAAATTTTAAGAATTGGCTCGGCTAAAGAATTTATAATTAATCAGCGGATGGGTTAAGAAAGTTATTATTTAGTCTTTAATAATTCAAGGAACTGCCGTTACATTATAAGCGTTGAATGACATGTCAATTTATTTTATATCGTAATGTAAATTTCGGGAAGATTAAAAATGCACGAAAAAAGTAAAATTATCACAAAAATTCGTCTATTAATAGTACGAATTCCGATCAAAATTCCTTTGAAAGAAGAACTTTGATCTTTCTGATGATGTCAGGATCGAAACTCTGATATAATATTTTGGGTCTCTAAGAAATCGATTTGCGTCCATATTGACCAAAACCATTGAAATCAGGCTAAAGCATAAAATAATTAAAAACCTAATTCGATATTACAAAAGCAAAATAACTCTTAAGCGCACCTATTCCGTTCCTGAAATCCCTGTGTCACACATTTCATGGCTGCCCTACGTTTAGATTTTCCGCTACAGACTCCAAAGAAACACACACATCCCATTTTATTATGTAAGCAGTATTCAGTTTTGGAGAATTTGTACAGAACTGTACTTTCTAGTACATATTTCTTTATCCGAGCATTAAGAAGCAAGTCCCATTCAGAACTTGAAGCGCGTTTTTCCGCCAGATCTGACGAGGCTCTCCACATTTAGCTATTGGAACGACGGTCTTTTCTTCTGTACTCACAGAAAAGGCGTACATAAAAGGTATGTCTTCTTGTTAAAGAACCTGCCACAATGGTGTAAATATTAATTTTTAAAAAGTTTGCGAAGCACTGTTCTGTTTACTAAATGTACTTTATACCAGTACTATATACATTATACGAGTACTAAATACATTATACGAGTACTAAATACATTATACGAGTACTTTATACGAGTACTAGTAAAAGTTCCTATGATTCAAAATCTGGTTGGGACTACAGTACTGAAACGTACTATAGTCCCAACCAGATTTTGAATCACACGAACTTTTATCTTTTTGACTATAGAGACTATACATTTTGATACTGGAACTACATTTTTTCTGTACTCACAGACTATTCCGAAAAGAAACATTTTCTATACTCACAGAACATGCTTCAATAGGGGCGGAATTCTAAATTTATTCAGCAAATATTATTAATTTTCGAAGAGTTTGTACAGCATTGTACTTTCTAGTTAATATAATTTATACGAGAACTAATAAGTACTATTGCCATGTCCTAAGCATAATTTAATTTATCATTCGATTTCCTTAATCCGACTAATTTGTATTCAAACCATCAGTTTTTTAAAAATAATTTTATTCTATAATCATATATAAAATTTATCAGATGGACCCTATACTTTAGCTGAAGTTAGAGTTTTCCCCCTATATCTCTGCAGTGATAACTTAGGTTTGTCGCAAGGGTGGTGTTAAATTACGTATTCTGTATTACAATTTCGTCGAAACTTTAATTATGCTTCCGACAAAATCAATACTTTAGAATTTCTGCATGAGTGCATATAAATTATGGACACTGTATTAATCCGTATTATAAACATGGATGTCAGCCACTCTATTTACAATATGTAAATCGTACTAAGGATACGTCTATCCATAATTCATTGATGAGCCACAAGGGCTTGTTATTACTCTCTCCCGGTAAACAGATAGATGTTGAAGACTCTCGTTTGCATTCAGATTCTGGGGCTAGTGGAGCAATTTGAAATTAAATGAAGCTTTATTAAATTATACCGAAGCAACGGAGAAATATATTATTACGACATATCCTCTGGAATCATGGGTGCACTTTCGGGACACAAGATTGAGTCCAAATTTTTGAATAAATTAAAACGTTCATTTAAAAGCTCTAATAACCGTAGTCAGGAACAATATACAACGAATAATACGATAACTATCTTACAATATCGCTACATAATTATCAGTTACAATAATACAGCAATTAACTGCTCAGCTAATTCACAAAAATAGCTGGTATTATTCTTAAAACACTCACGTATCACACAATATAGTTCGTATCAAGTCAAACTGCTCTCCCACTGAGGCGATGACACCTTCTATATACACTCCATAGACACTAACAGAAGTGACTGGTATCTCCAAGCATGGAGTGTAATCCTTATATTCCTTACATAAACGCTGTGCTGTATACGCACATTCAATGACATCATCATTGAATGACATACAATCAGGGTACTCAAGCTGTGCAAGGCACATAAGGGGATAAGCCACCCTCACTACATGGGCACGATAGTTCTTAAATAAGCGTCTAAACATGTCTTCTGCTGCTGTTTTTTTTTTCAACAAATTTTGACCCCGTCATAATATTTTCCATTTTTCACTGAACTATAGAGAAAAAGGATGTTAGCATTCGTATTCTACTCGGCTGTCCTGGACTGTACCAAAGTTTTCAAGCATTTTACTAGGCCGCTGTATCAATTACTGTCATTGCACTCTTTTCTCAGAGTCAATACTTATCAATATACACACATTTCTGCATTAATGCTAACAACAAATACATATCACTTTATTATTATAAGCTATGTAAGGTTGCTTAGAGTTCCTCCATTACTCATCAATGGAACACAGTGGATGACTTGAAACAACAGTTCCTGATTCAAATGGCCTCTCACTTCCGTACTGTATAGTTTGTATTTCAGAACAATGGGCGGAATTTAAGATTAACTGCAAGTCTCTCAAATGTTTCATAAATGCCAGCTAAGTATTATACATGTTCACATATAATGTGTTATTTGCATAATAGGCGCATATTATATTGGTGATTATAAATACATTGAATACTGTAAAATATATATGAGTATATCTCTGTCTTAACATTTCTCAAGAAAATCCATATAGTGCTCTTCTGATAAATATGAATACATTCATTACATAATAGTATGTTATATATATATATAATAGTAAGTATTTTATATATTCATAACAGAATAGTATTTATATTAATTACCGTTAGACTATGTCTGTATATCTGCATATATTTATCTGCGCATAAATAACTTGGAGAATTATTTTCCTAAAAAGACAATAATATTGGAACACCTTTTAGCAATGAAGTAGATTTTGATGTAAATAAGAGGCTATAGTCAAAATACACTAAAACCTGGTGTAAAAAAATTAATTACGGTGCACTAATTAATTATGTATTTACAGGAAAGAATCCAGTTGTTCGAAATTTCAAAATTATGTTTAAGGTTTTATTAAAAGATGTGTTAAAAGAGGTGACCAAAATTTTGACAAAAAGAGGTGTCATTGGACGATTAAAAAAATATTTTTTGTAAATTCCAAATTTGGTCACTAGAGGCGTTGCAATCAATCTCATTTGATACAGCATAGTCATTTTGCTACACGTATACCTAACTACAATAACTCTGGCTATCTTTGTTCAAAATATATACCCGCGCCCCGACTTTAGTAAACACCATGCAAAAAATCATTACAAACAACTACCTTGTGACTCCCCAAAATAGGGTTTTCCATAGCATGATTTTGATGGATTTTGGATATGTTGTTCAGCTCATTTTTATCTACATTTCGGTACCAAAAACATTTGTGTTGCAATTTTGTCCGGGTAAATCGTATGTTCACTGTACTAAATTCCAATGTACACCGTTCTCAATACGCAGTTCAGAAATTATTTATTTATTCACAAGATCTTGATATGAAACATATATAAATTATGTTTTGTGCCTAATTTAATTGTTTTCAAATGCATATTCAAACTTATAAAAATAAAATAATTTTCAAAGTAACACATTTTGAATGGATATACTTCCATATACATGGAGTTCAAGTCAGGTTTAAATTCCACAGCCTCAAAACATTGCGATGCTAGAAACTATTCTATACATATTATATTTATACATATTATATTTGTACATAATACATATTATATTTATGTATAAGCAGAAAAAAAAGAATTTGCACTTTTGACAATTAAAAAAACGTACACATCATTGCCCGAGGATTAATGCAGAATGGTTATATAAAGTAACAAAATAAATAAATTGTATTCGGATATATAACTGCATGCAATCCTCGTACATGCAGGATTTAAAATTGCATGCAATCCGTGTACATTGTCGCAACGGGCACGATATGACCTCCCCTCCCCCCCAATTACAAAATGGAAACCCACCATTTGCTAATACTTTACTTTCCACGTTAAAATATATCTACGGATGGACACAATTTAAATCTTAATCCTACAATCTCAGCACAAGTATTGACCATCTCTTCCGCTTTCCAATAAATAAGCACCCGCTATTGAATAATACAAATACAGATAACAACACTTAATTTCCAAATCATCTGTTTTGAACTAAAATAATTCTCGCAAATGAACATACTTGAAATCGCATAAACGTTCCTTTAAACCCAAAAATGATTGCTATCTCAGCGAATTTTCATCCAATTTCAGTCAAATTTTAATACAATATTCAGAATAGTAATATAATATCAGATAGAAACATAAGCAATCAGCAAATTTAGAAAAAAAACCAAAATAAATGCACTTTGCGCGATCAGCTGGTTTTTATCCCTCCAGAAAAAACGTCTGCTAAATTACTCGATCCTCTGCGAATCTGAAGCAGCGAAGAAGAAATGAGTTTGCAAAAATGATCGAAAATTATAATTTTAGATTTTAAAAACACATCCCAAAAAAGCTTATTCGAATTTATAAAACCGACGATGTATACCTTTCCATGTCTTGTTGTACCTGCGTACCAAAATTTATCTACTGACTGATTTTACGTAAAACTACGTAACAAATATCACACACACACACACACACTTTTTTTACTATGTTAGAAGAAGAAGATTGTCAAAAGCAGCATTAAGATCGTCTGCTATGATTTTTCCCCATTGTTTTCCCCCCAGAACAGAGTCTAAAATGTTTGTATCTATGGTTGTTTATTATCGTTTTTTTTATTTTTATTATTCTGTAATGAAGTGAGTGGAAACAGTGATTTTGTTATTTTTATAGAACTTGAAGAAGGATGGAATCTAGTAAAATGCTGTAATTTGGTGAATTCTAAATAAAACGCTGTTTCCGTGTGCTAATGATGTCAGTTATTTAAATATATGGAGTCAGATTAAAATAAACGGAGAACGACAGAATAGTTTTCTGGGAGATTCTCGCAACATTTGGTGACCCGGACGTGATAAGGTACGATATTTTGAATTTGAACAGTTTTGTTTTCAATAACTATGAATAAAATTCAGAAGCAACGGAAAGTTGTACGGAGTTCTTTTACTCGATTGTACAATCAGATTATAGCAGATATCGATTCCGACGAAACAGATAGAGTTTTGGAATTAAAAGCAAAGTTTGAAACTTTGAAATTGAAATATGAAGAGCTTCAGAATTTGGATCGCGAATCCATGGATCTCGTGCTAGAAGCTGACGATACAACGGATGAAAGATTCGAACAAGAAAGTAAGTCAGCCGATGAGTATAATAACAATTTCTTTAAAGTAAAGGCTCTTTTCAATGAAAGGTTTAAAGAAACTGATGAAATAAATTCAATAGTTAGTGATCGGGAAATGCAAAACAGAAAGTTTAAACTCCCAAAAATTGAACTTGAGAAATATGACGGTAATATAAAAGGCTGGTTAACCTTTTGGTCAATGTTTAAAAAAATAGACGAAGATTCGGGAATTGATCCAGGAGATAAATTCCAGTATCTCATACAGTGTACAGTTCGAAATTCTCGCGCTAGAGAACTTGTACAAAGCTACCCAGCGACGGCTGAAAACTATCCAAAAGTGATAGAAAGTTTCAAAGCTAGATTTGGAAAAGACGATGTTTTAGTGGAACTCTACATAAGGGATCTTCTAGCATTAGTGATAGAGAACACAAAGTCGCAATCGACGCTTTCGCTTTCGTCATTGTATGATAAACTTGAATCGCAACTTAGAGCATTAGATTCATTGGTCGTTGCTACAAAAAAGTATGATGCAATTCTTTTCCCGCTAGTGGAGTCGTGTATTCCCGAGGAGTTACTAAGAGTCTGGCAGAGACAATCGAAAGTTGGAGAAACTCCAAAGGATAGACTCGACGATTTGATGAACTTTATTGGAAATGAAATGAAGTGGAGAATGAGCAACGGATATCTATGGCTATTGGTGGCTTTGAAGGCAAGAAATCAAAGCCGACGAAAATAAAGCGATCGATTCAAAATATCGAGGAAGAGTTCGTGCCGACTGCAAATGATTTATTCTCCGGTGAAAAGAAGAAAGAAATATTAAGCAGTTGTATTTTTTGCAATAAACCACATTTAAGTAAAGAATGTTTTCAAGCACAAAAACTGTTAGTTGAGGAAAAACAAAACAAGATTAAAGATAAAAGGGCTTGCGTTTCTTGTTTGAAAACAGGACACAGTTTTAAGACTTGTAAAACAAACGTAAAATGTATAATCTGTGGACGAAAACACTGGGTTGTAATGTGCCCAGAAATTCCAGCTAATCGAAAGAAAATAGATGCACATGACATAGAGAAAAAAGAAGAAAAGCAAAATACTTCCTTGTCAAACCATAGCTGTTCAGAAGAAGTACTCCTACAAACTTTACAAGTAAAACTGAAATCAATGAAAGGAAGTCGTACTGTACGTGCACTAATTGATAGTGGTTCACAACGGTCATATATCCTGAAGAATACGGCGAATGAAATGGGTTACGAACCATTCGGATCCGAAGATTTGGTTCATGTTTTATTTGGAGGTAAAACACTTCAAAAAGAGTCTCATCAGTGTTATAACATAAGTTTGAGCAGCTCAAGTAACAAGTTCAACTGTGATATTCAAGTATTAGACCAAACTGTCATATGTGGGAAATTGTCGCGACTCAAGAAAGGACCATGGGAAAAAGAATTGAAAGAAAAGAAAATTTGGATAGCAGACTATGGTGAAGGTTATCCAGACATTGAATTGTTGATAGGGGCAGATTTTTGTGGGCAACTCTTTACTGGAAAAATGCACAAATTGAAGTGCGGACTAATAGCTGTTGAAACAAAACTTGGCTGGATTATTATGGGAAAAGTTCCAGGTGAAAAGAGTCATGGGTTATCAGCTCTCACTGTTACCTCCCTATTTTCCCAAACTTCCACTATAGCGAATCTTTGGGATCTTGATATTTTAGGTATCAGGGATCCAGTTGAGACAAAATCTAAAGAAGATATAGAAAGGGCTGCACTAGATCATTTCAGAAAAACAGTCTCTGTGAATGAAGAGGGACGT
The DNA here is from genome assembly GCA_951213105.1 of Amaurobius ferox. Taxonomy (NCBI): domain Eukaryota; kingdom Metazoa; phylum Arthropoda; class Arachnida; order Araneae; family Amaurobiidae; genus Amaurobius; species Amaurobius ferox. The sequence continues at coordinate 17,626,022 of OX578145.1, read as the reverse complement.
TATGAAATACATTTACCATGGCTTGAGGCTAACGAATCTTTAAAGACACATATGGACAATGCCGAAAGAAGATGCATTTCTATGGCTGTGAAGCTTAAACAGGAAGGAAAATACAAAGAATATGACGCGGTCTTTGAAGAATGGGAAAAATCTGGAATAATAGAAGTGGTACTTCAAGAAGAACTTGGAAACCCTTCTCATTACTTACCCCATAGAGGTGTATTTAAAGAGAATTCTACAACACGAGTCAGACCAGTATTTGATGCTTCTTGTCATGGAAAAGGTTCCCCCTCGCTGAACGACTGTCTTGAAAAGGGGCCTAATCTCTTAGAAGAAATACCACCAATATTAATGAGGTTTCGCAAAGATAAAATTGGAGTTGTAGCAGACATCAAAAGGGCATTCCTTCAAATATCCATTGCAAAGGAAGATCGTGATTTCCTCAGATTTTTGTGGTGGGAAGATTTCGAGAAAAGAAAACTGAAGATATTTAGGCATCGAAGACTGGTATTTGGTCTCACATGTAGTCCATTCCTGTTAGCTGCTGTACTAAATTATCATATAGAAGCAAACCTAAGTGAAATACAAGTGTGGGAGCTGGGTCAGTACAAACAGCACCTACTGACTCCACCACCCACAACTTCGTGATCGTAATTTCAAAAAGCCAAAGAGACATATATTTAACATATCTAGTCTCAAAAATTTATCAGCAAAAACACCAGGTTCAAGATTTAAAGGAGTTCCCAGTTTAGGAGAATTAATCCTAAATGAAGTACAGTGAGTAAAGTAAATATGCAGACACAAATAAACATGCTCATTTTCACACAAATTAAGAATTTATTTTAGATTTTCCAAAGAAATCAATATATGCATTTTTATCTTTCAAATAATAAATCATGACTTCAGAGCTTCACTTATATTAGACATATTCAAACTATTGCTCTGGTAAAAATCACATAGCAACCAATAATCTAATTATTACTAATCATATGATTTCAAATCATTTCTAACTTAACTATAAATATTTTAATATGAGCCTCTTATACTTATTAAATTTAGTTTCATCATGCCAGTGCCGCTTCGGAAACATTGGTTCCGGATAAAGGGGAAAAATTACCTTGACTCTTAGTTACAAAATTTGGAGCAACAGATTCGCATCAGGTAATCTCGGTTTTGAGGCGGGATTTCAATAATGTTCTCAGGGAGAAGTACCGAGGAAAAATCCAAAATCTTTAAGTCAGATTATTGTGCATCGACTCGAACAACATCTACTCAACTCCTTCGAATCCGGAGTCGGTGTCGGATACAATTCCTGGAATGGAAAAAACAAATTTTAGAAAAGATGTACAGAATAATTAATGTGAGTATCCAGGATCTTCTTCAATCATCTCCAGAAATGCAGGGGCGGTTTCCTTTAGAACCAAAATGCCCATCTCCGCCAGTTAGCCATTTCGGCTAAAAGCCTTTGTCTGATTTAGACAAAACTTCCGATGCGACCTTTCAGTCCAAGTGTTCCAGCACGAAGAGAAAAAGTATGGGTCGCAAGAGCCCACGCTAAAAAGTTCTCCTTCGCAAAAATGCGCCTCTTCCTGATTGGACGGCGCGCTCTCCTCGGTAACAGCGAGCAAACGTCACGCATCCCGGCCAGACACTAAGTCCAGACAATCCAACGATTTCACGACGAAATGCGCTTTTTAATGTAATTTCAATGGAAACAAGTGTTAGTAAAAACACTGCACAGGCACGAACGGAGAGAAGGATGTTTCTCTCGCAGAAAAATAAGAAAGGCTCATTGCGCAGAATTGCGACATGACACAAGAAACAGCAGAAATGTTAAAAAAGTCCTTTTATGTGGATAATTGTGTGACCTCTGTGTCTAATGAAGAAAAGTTGCATATTTTCATCCAGGAATCAAGACATTTGTTGGATAAAGCCTGTTTTGATCTACGAGGGTGGGAGCATAATACCTTGTATGAAAATCGTTTTCCAGAAAAGCCAATTCATGTTTTGGGATTACTTTGGGATAAAGATGAAGATAGTCTCTTCTGTGATCTAAACTCAGTTTCTGAAATTAAGTCTATTATAACAAGAAGAAGCATACTGTCAACTGTTCATAAAATATTTGATCCCCTTGGTTTTTTATGTCCTGCAACACTACTTCCGAAGATTATTGTACAACAAACTTGGAATCTCAAAACAGGTTGGGATACGGAACTGCCAGAGAAAATTCGAAAGGAATTTGAGGACTGGAATAGTGATTTACATATGCTTTCAAAAGTTAAAATTCCTAGAAGTCTTGATGTCTGTGATCCTAATGCAGAATTAAGTTTTCATATCTTTTGTGATGCCAGCAAGTCGGCATATAGTACAGTTGTATTTCTTCGAAAGGTGTGTGAAGAAGAAATTACTATATCTCTGATACAAGCGAAGAGCAGAGTTGCTCCTTTGCACAAGATGACCATTCCTAGGCTCGAATTACTAGCATGTTGCATTGGAGCACGTCTTGCCTCTACAATCGTAAAAGCCATGGATCTAAAAGATGCCCCTTGCATCTACTGGACAGACTCTTCTACGGCTCTCTATTGGATACAAAATGAAGAACATTGGGGAGTTTTTGTTAACAATCGAGTGAATGAAATTAGAGCACTGTCTGATAAAAAGTCTTGGAGACATGTGCCAGGAGAATGCAATCCTGCTGATCTTCCTTCCCGAGGCTGCTCTGTTAGAGTCTTCTTGAAATCTAAATGGTGGGAGGGACCTGTTTGGTTAAAACAGAAGGAAAATAACTGGCCTGCAACAGAAGTACAAATAGATGAGGGAGAAGTTACTAAGGAAAAACGGAAGCATATTACTTCGTCTCTTATTTGCACTGAAATAGAAAAAAGGTGGTACAGTCAGCGATTTTCGAAGTATTCACAGATTTTGAGATTGATTGCTTGGATACTTCGCTTTTCCACCAATACTCTTCAACCGAATAATCGCCTTAGAGGTGAGCTGACAGTGTGTGAATTGGAATATGCAGAAATGAAACTCCTGAAAATTATTCAACAGGACGCTTTTAAGGAGGAGGATTTTCAACTTAAGTTAAAATCACTTTGCACTTTTACGGATAATGAGGGACTTATCAGACTGAAAACGAAAATAATAAGAAGAGATGATGATAAGAATTTCTTATGTCCCATTGTACTCCCTGCAACACATGAAATAGTTGATAGACTAATACTCGAACGACATTTGCAGTCTTCACATGCTGGAGTTCAATCTGTATTAGCTAACCTTAGGCAACAGTTTTGGATTTTAAGAGGACGAAAAACCGTCCAGCGAGTGATTTCAAAATGTGTTCGTTGCAGAAGACACACAGCGAAAGGAATAGAATCTATCCCTACTCCACTACCGGAAGATCGAATTAGAAACTCATTAGTATTTGAAGTGACTGGAGTGGATTTAGCTGGTCCTTTGTACTTAAAAGATGGGAAAAAAGCATGGATTCTATTGTTCACTTGCGTTGTGTACCGTGCTGTACATCTTGAACTGATACAAAGCCTTTCTACTAATTGTTTTACGTTGGGTCTAAGAAGATTCATTGCCAGACGTGGACGACCAAAGATAATGTATAGCGATAATGGGAGTAATTTTGTAGGAACAGAAAATCTTATGAAGTCTATTAACTGGGAACAAATTATCCGTGACACTTCCATTTTTAGAATCCAATGGAAATTTAATCCTCCAACTGCAGCTTGGTGGGGCGGTTGGTGGGAGAGACTCGTACAAATGGTGAAAAAATTATTGAGAAGAGTTTTAGGGAAATCTTCTCTTATGTACGAAGAAATATTGACCATTCTGTGCGATGTAGAGGCTGTTATCAATGCAAGACCTCTTACTTATGTATCCGAAGATCAAAAAGACTTGGTCCCCCTGTCTCCATCTATGTTCATTCAAGACATTCGTACAGTTGGAGTTCCAGATTTAGACCATCTAGATAAAGTTAATATCTCCAAGAGATGGAGATACCAGCAAAGACTTCGAGAGGACTTCAGAAGGAGATTTAGAGATGAATATCTCAGCCTCTTAGTCCAACAACCACTTAAGAAAAAACACTTACTTAGGAAAATTAAAGTGGGTGATATTGTTCTAATTAGTTGTGATAATAAGAAACGCATTGATTGGCCTTTGGGTCGCATCGTGGCTGTTTTTCCTGGTAGTGACAATTACATCCGAGTCGTTAAGGTGAAAACTGCAACTGGTGAATTCACCAGGCCAGTACAAAATGTATACCCCTTAGAGGTTTCTCACCAGGACCTGCTATGTAAGAATAGTAAATCTGCAGAAGTTCCTGAGGAAGTAACTGTCCCTAGTGACACTGTCATTGGTGAAACAGAAGCTACTGTTCCAACAGAAATTGTATGTGATGAAACGAACTGTTGATACCATTGTTCCTGATATTAAAGAGACTATTGTTCCTGATAAATGCATTCCTGTGACTATTAAAACTAAATGTGGAAGAACAGTAGTGAGACCTAAGCGCTATGATAACTAACATTTAACTTTAATGTTTTAATTTTAATATGGTTATTTCCTTAATAGAGGTATGTTTATGTTTTGATTTTCGTAGTCAAAATCAAAAGGTGGGAGGATGTCAAAAGCAGCATTAAGATCGTCTGCTATGATTTTTCCCCATTGTTTTCCCCCCAGAACAGAGTCTAAAATGTTTGTATCTATGGTTGTTTATTATCGTTTTTTTTATTTTTATTATTCTGTAATGAAGTGAGTGGAAACAGTGATTTTGTTATTTTTATAGAACTTGAAGAAGGAGGGAATCTAGTAAAATGCTGTAATTTGGTGAATTCTAAATAAAACGCTGTTTCCGTGTGCTAATGATGTCAGTTATTTAAATATATGGAGTCAGATTAAAATAAACGGAGAACGACAGAATAGTTTTCTGGGAGATTCTCGCAACAAAGATTAATACCTTTGGATTGGAACTAAATCTTGCATATAATAGTTTTGCTACGTTAGATGTCAGGAAAGGGGGGGTTGTTAAAATAGAAATATTACTTTTTGATGTTATTCAAACTACCTACAACGTGCCACATTGATAAGTGCATATATAAATTAATATAGATGTATAAAGGATGTCAATGAATGTCTTGAAACGACCCAATAACACGAGACATAAAAAAATTCCCTGTATGGCGCTGGCGCTTGATACACGACGAGACAACAACTGGGGGTTGATCCCATTTTTAGAGGGGTGCTATTTCGCTTTCTGTTAGAGATATGTAGGAAATGTGAATTACATAGATGTAGAGCGTTGAAAATTAATAGTAAGCATTTTAGTGCAAATTTTTACATTATACTTTCCCTATACTATGCTATGCATGTAGGGAAAGTAATATATAAATCCCCTTTATAAATCCCAAATCTAACTTAGCATAGTAAATAGATCAAGTGCTATAGAAATGAGTTTTAGAATACTTAGAAACATAAACATGAATCACTCGTGAGTGTCAAAAGGAGCATAAAGTAATTATACTCAACAGTGAATACAATTGATTCATTCGCTTTAATATATTGCAGTTTCGATTAAACAAATAAAAGGTGTGGCCAGGGCGTTACCGAACATGGGTGTAACTAATCAAAGATTACTGTTCGATGTACTACAAAGTAGTGGACAGAAGAGAGGTTCTGTACATTTGTTATAACTCTATGCAAATCAGCGTCATTTCATAATAAGAAAATGTATAACTCAAACCTTTTAACATCTTACAGTTTTTCTGGTTATTCTTTACCTGTTGTAGATAAGTGAGCAATGTAAATTGCAAAAATGTTGAAAATAAGGTAGGAAATAAGACTACGTTAAAGAAATACTCCTCCCATTCATTTTCAAAAAGTTTAACTTTTTAAATTTTTATACGACCCCTTAGACAAATTGGGTCAATCAGATAATTTTTATTTTTAATTCAACAAGATCATTAACCCGCATATCTGTATCTTTAAAATCAACTGAATTATGATAAAGAAAAAAATCTGACTTATGCCACTTTTCCGTACCATGTGAAAGGCTGTTTCATCAGTGAAAATAGGGATCATAAACAAATTGACGATGGAAATTGCTTAGATAAAAAATACGTTATTTTTTGTGTCAAAATTTTTTATCACGAATGCATCTAAAAAAAAGCATTACACAGACAGAGATCATATAAAACAGTGGTACTCACTACGCGGTTGAGTATCCTATGTATAATCATCCAGTTTTATATTTTTTGTGATATGTAACAAATTTACATTTCTAATTGAATATATGGTTCCCATTCCCAATGTTCAATTTTTAATTAAATATAGCTCGCTCAATTTTAAAGAAACAGATATGCGGTCTTGTTTAATGATCTTAGTGCATTAAAAATAAAAAATAAAAATCTGATTGATCACATTTGTCTAAGGGGGTCGTATAAAAATTTAAAAAGTGTAACTTTTTGAAAATGAATGGGAGGACTATTTCATTAACGTCATCTTATTTCCTACCTTACTTTCAACATTTTTGTAATTTACATTGCCCACTTATCTCTAACAGGTAAAGAATAAAAGCACGTTTCAATCTTTATGGTACACTCTGTATAATGACAAAATGATTCATGTAATGACAAAATATTTTTATATAATGACAAAAATAGATTCAGCATCAAATTATGAAGGGAGTAGGGATAAGCACTAAAAATTTTCTCATCTGGTTCAACAAAAATTACTTGTTCTACTAACAGTGAAACTTATCTCGAATCAGTAATGATTTCAAAGCCTCATTATTCACCAACGGAATTGAAATTCATTTTCCAGTATATTTAATTTTCATGAGTTTGACATTATCTTCGTTAATTAATCTTCATGTGTGCCAATTCATCTTCATTTTCGTAAATTTGACAACACTTTCAAAGGTTGCTAAGTTGGCAATATTTTACCAAACTAGTCAACAGGTCACCTAATTTATACCCAAATCGTACAGACAGATAGATGAAGAAAAACCTTTATATAAATAGTAAAACCATACCATAACGTTATCAGGATTAAATTACCATCACATAAATTGAAATTGGACGTTTTCGGCGATTTTGGGGTTAGAATAGCATGGCTTTTATACTCACATGCATACTAAAATGCATCAAAATGAAATTTTCCAGTATATTTAATTTTCATGAGTTTGACATTATCTTCGTTAATTAATCTTCATGTGTGCCAATTCATCTTCATTTTCGTAAATTTGACAACACTTTCAAAGGTTGCTAAGTTGGCAATATTTTACCAAACTAGTCAACAGGTCACCTAATTTATACCCAAATCGTACAGACAGATAGATGAAGAAAAACCTTTATATAAATAGTAAAACCATACCATAATGTTATCAGGATTAAATTAACGTCACATAAATTGAAATTGGACGTTTTCGGCGATTTTGGGGTTAGAATAGCATAGCTTTTATACTCACATGCATACCAAAATGCATCAAAATGAAATTGGCATTTAACATATGCTTCGGGAATTAAATGTCTATTAGAGAATAGTTTGGCTTCAAAATAAAAAACTATTAAACTAAAAAGTATTTTTTCTCGTAAATGAAATGGAATAGATTCACGAGAATGATGTTAATAGATTTATGACATGACATTGCGCATGGAGAATTAAAATAATAGACGGTACTTACTATTTTTATAATTTTATGTAAATTATTGAAAAAATTATCTGAACAAACGCGCAATATCTCGGGAACTGTTTAGGCTAGCGTTCTATATTTTGTGTGATTCGTTTTCTATTAAACATCTGTTTAAGAGATCATTACTAAATTTTCTGATATTTTAAAGACATTTTCAAAATATCAGTCCAAAATTGGGGTAGGGGTGGGGGATGGTTCAAACTTTTAATCACGTTTAAAATCAATAAAGCTTCAGTAATCACTGATTGCAACATGCGTACCAAATTATTTTCGAAACATTTCTTTGTGAGATATCGTTGCCACAGATCCACTAACATAAACTTACATACATGTCCCCACGTTTCTAATTCACTGGCCGATGTGTTAAAGACCCAGACCACTCAACTGGCCCGAGGGCTTACAGCAGCTGTTTGATTGACCGGACTGGCCGATGTGTGTACATACATAAATAAAACGTTTCATTCAAATTCAAATATGCCTAACGTGATCTTCCGTCAAAAACTCGAATTCGGATGCCCAATCCCATCGCACTACTTTCCCTATACATTATACAATGCAAGTAGGGAAAATAAAAGGGCAAATGCCGATAGGATTAATGTCTCAAAGAAATACGCAAATAGTAATCCTTTGGTAATAGTGTTCTTTACTATTCCAGTTTCATTATACTGTAATACATACAATTCCATTTAGTTCACTCCAATTTATAAATCATGTTTCATAGCAATTTACTAAAATTACGCATTTTCAATCTCTTCCCAATTACAAAATATGCACAATATTCTGACTTTGCATATAGTTATATTTATTCTGCGGCGTCTTAAACCGACTAATGAAATATTTTATCTGCACTCTAGCAAATGTTAATAAATCAATTTCTCACCACGTTAGAAACATCCACGTCTTAACAACACGAAGTCTAAACCATTTCGACATATTGATCTTGTTACGATGTAGGATGTCAAAATGTCAACTCGAGGTAAAGCTGATTTATTCCTTTTTAATACTTTGTGTCTTCTCAGCTGTAACACCTTGTTGGGCCATTAATAAATTACTGTCCTACAATTATATTTTATACTATCCCCGTTCTTCATACGGAATATACAACATGAAGAAACTTAAAATTTACAATTACGTGGAAATTCCTATAGTATTCTAAATGACATTGTTATTCAAAACATTCCATTAAGATATTTAATTTAATGCTTCTAAAAAGAAAATTAAAATTATCTGTTCTCGCCATAAAAAATGTTGATCTAGGAACTTCAAACATTGATTAAATTTTAAGTGGAGAGTGGGGCTATTTCACGGCTACCCACAAAATTTCATGAAATTCGGTGCATCCGCTCTCCCGTGATGACGAGCCAAACATATATACATACATACAGTACGCAAAGTATCTGCTCGCTAGGCAGTTGTGAAATGTTTAATGATAGGGCTCTGAACATAACAATGTAATTGGCTCCAAGTTTTGCAAGTATTTTTCGCATTCATTACAGGGTCAGAAATGAAACGTAAAGGCGCCAGTGGGTGCTTAATGGTGAAACAGATGAGGTGAGAATAAAAACACGCAAGAATATATTTAATTATAATATGGCATTTAATAAACAATAATTGCAGTAATAGCTCAAAAGAGCGACCGCTAATCTGAATGCACGTCTCACAGTGGCGATGGAGGGATTGGCGAACTCTCTCGAACAGAAAAGGCATGCCGCGCACTTCCGCATCATCAGCCGAAATTCTGGCGACGAGTTCCTCTTCAGATTCAAGGGGAGTGTCATAGACGATACTCTTGAGATATGATCACAAAAAGAAGTCATGACACGACAGATCGGGTAATCGTGGGGGCCAAGCTATGGGGCCAACTAGCCCAGTCCAACGGCCCGGAAAAGTGACGTCCAGATTGTTCCTTACCTCTCGTTCAAAATGGGCGGATGCTCCATCGAACTGGAACCACATACGCCGCCGGATGTCTGTTGGAAAATCCTCCATCAATTCCGGCAAGACCTCCTGCAGTAAAATACGGTAAATTCTCCCATCAATTCGTTCCGGCATAAGATGGGACCCTATCAGACGGTCGCCGATGATTCCTGCCCACACATTGAAGGAGAATCGTCGCTAATGAGCATGTTGAGACCCAAACCGTCCGACCTACCAAAAAGGTGTAAGGTAACAGTTTGGACGGCCGGGAAGTTCCATTCAATTTAGACCGGAACCCAGTGGGGGAGGCATCCACAGGGACCTACCCTCCTTCCCCTACCACCAACCTCTCGGAAGGACTTATGGACCCACATGTTTAACGTGATCGTACACCACATGAACACGGTGGCACTTGTGGCAGCGTGCAAATCCAGCGCGCAAACCACCGGGAAATCGCGCCCGAAATGTGCCAACAGCACGCGGTGTTCCCAGGTGGTCACCCACCCAAGTACTAACCGCGCCCGATACTGCCTGACTTTGGTGATCTAACGAGAACGGGTGTTTTTCAGTTCGGTACGGCCGTTGGCGCCGCTAATGAACATGTTGTTGTTGTTGAAACCCAGACCGTCCGACCTACCAGAAAGGTGTAAGGTAACAGTTTGGACGGTCGGGAAGTGCCACCCAATTTAGACCGGAACCCAGTGGGGGGAGGCATCCACAGGGACCGTACCCTCCTTCCCCTACCACCAACCTCTCGGAAGGACTTTCGGACCCACATGTTTAACGTGATCGTACTCCGCATGAACACGGCGGCAGTTTTGGCAGTGGCTGGAATCGAACCCGGGCCTACCGAGTGCAACTCCAGCGCGCTAACCAATGGGCTACCGCGCCCCCGCTAATGAACATGTGGATGTGTTGTATGGGTGATTATACTGGCTCAGGGGTTGTTCATTGTGGGTGTTAAATGTGCCATCCCGTGCGAAGGAGGCTTCATCCTTGAAAAGTACAGTCGTCGGAAAATCTGCCTGCGCAGCACAGTGAGAACCAGCGAGCGAACTCCACGCGAAGAGGATAATCCGCTGCTGTCATTGCTTGGATTCGTTGGAGATGGTGTGGGGCCACGTCCCAGACTGCACTACTCGCCAAAATGAGCAACGAGCAACATAATGTGCGGCCATGTGATATGGGTGTAACTGTTCCCCATACAGAACCCGCCATACTGTGGATTGTGGCACACCAAGAGTATGCCCCGTTGCTCTATTACTTGTGCCTGGTCAAGCTGCTACTGTGTCCAGAAGCCCTTGTTCCACATTTGACGTTCTAGCACTCCTTGCACCAGACCTGGTAGCGAGAAAGGATCCCGATTCACAGAACTGCCGATGCTAGATTTCGAATGTTTTACGATTGTACAACCGCCTATGGGGAAAACGTTCACCATACAATTGTTGTGCCTCTCTGTTATTTCTATTTGCAGCTTAATAGATGAAATGCATATTGTCTTTTTTTTTTATTTGTATAATCCTCCATTGTCTCGAAAGTTGGAGCTGCGAATAAATGCTGCAAACTGATAAGGCATTATATTCGGTGTTATGAAAATTTGCATAAAGGTTCTTCTTCTTCCCCAGATGAAATATGCATACGTGGTTTTCTTCTTTAACTAAAAAATAACAACCAGAAAGATGCTTTTAAGTTTGCGGAGCGACCGCTTCCCAACGATTAAGAACCCTGTAATGCCTTTGAGTTTCATTTCCATTTCCGATAAACTATTTCCGGCAAACTATGACAAAAAATGATGGGTTTGGTGTGTACTACCACCTCGTCAAGTTTGACCCATCTTTTTTAAATCACCCTGTGTATCTACAAAAATGATTCGTTCCCCAAGGTCGCAATAGGCTTCGTTCTGGCTCATAAATTTTATATCAGCACGTAGGTAATGATCAGACTAATTGTTTCTACCGGGTTTTATTTGTTAGAAAGAACAGTATGGGGCCAGTAGCGTTATCTAGAGGGTGGATTTGGGGGTTATAACCCCCCCCCTCCCCGGGAATCTATCGTACCCAATAAAATTTCAAAGAAATGATACATGGAGAAACGGAGAACAAAATATTTGGTTACCAGCACCACCCCTAAGAAATGCTTTCTGGCAACGTTACTGATGGGGAGGGGGGAGGGTTAGGTACCCCAAAATAACTCCTTTTGAGCTATCACGTGTTAAAATATATAAAGAAGCGAAATTGGATATTAGACTCTTTAAAACTATTTTACAGTAATGTTCTCTTAGCGAGTCATCTCTTAAAGTGCACATGGAATACTCAGTGCACTTATATAATCTGGGTATATCCACTCTGTGGGCGTGATACACCCTAAATAAACATCGTTAGCGCACTGTGCAAGGGGCTTCGTTCGCTTCTCGTAAACGCTGCTTAGCCAATAGGCGCAGGGGATGATAACACCAGTAAAAGCTGCTAACGAACTACGCACGCTTTCGATAAGGGTGCAGCTGCGTAGTCGATGTGATACGCCTTAAATAAGCGTCTTTGTCCCATCACATTAGCCGATGCACGGCCTTTGTTAACTAGCGTACGTCCGCTTAGATAATCCGTATATACTCCAGCAGCGTGCGTGATACATCCTAAATGAGAGTAAAAATTGCATCTTTGTCAAAGCAACAGCGGATAAGATAGATAAAAAAGCAGATAAAAAGGTGGGAAGTAACCTCCACGATCCCCCAATCAGAAATTAACTTCTTCTTCCAACAGACGGCTTGATACACTCTTAATTAGCGTCTTTGTCCGGCCTATTAGCGGAAGTATTGATAGCGGCATAAATCGTTTTAACAAATTATTAAATGAACGCAGGAAAAATAAATAGATATAAGTTAAACGTTCAAACTAGTCATATGTATGCTCTATCCCATAAAAGAGGCATTTTTAGGCGCTAATTCTTAAAATAGGAATTTATAGGTATTAAAAAGTTTGAGAGGTAGATCCCTTAAAGCCTGATATGGATATATGTCTTACAATTTTACGATTCTATAGTCAGGGGGAAATAGGCAAATAATCAAAATCAGAGCTCTAATTACCATGAACTCATTACTCATTGCAGAAAAGGAAAATTATCATCTCTTGAAGGAAAATATCTCCTTATCACTGATAACAAATCATAAACTTTGACACGAGCCATGAGTTCGTGTTAAGTGAAAAGTCTATGTGGCCAGCACATGACTTTTCTATAGACCCAAATTCATTTTCTTATTTTTTTCTTAAATAGTTCATCGAGTTTAATTGCATAAAATAACACGCATAATTATATGAAATTACACTAAATTTGCATTCTGAATTCAATTTATTTTCACTTGGCAACTGATGTTTAAGCATACATAGTTTTCGTTTTCAGTTTTTGCGATCTTTACGGGCCGTTCCTTAAAAGAAGTGAATTATCTTTTTTTGAATAGTAGCGAAATCTAATTAGCGCAAGGGTAAGCTACAAGTGACATATCTACCAAATTTTGTGAAATTTCGTCCATTAGTTTTTTTGATACAATGAATAAATGCGGTTTTTGTGAACCATTTCGCAAAAAAGCAAGTTCTTTTATCACAAATTGTAATGGCATGTACTCAGCACCGGGGTATCACACAAGTAACTCACCCATTAAAGTTTATTAAATTTAGTCAATTAGTTAAAATGGATACATACATTTCACAAACAGACACACACGGAGAGACACAGACGTCACCCAAAAAATAGCTTTTTCGTGTTCTAGATGTCTCATAACGTGTAGATCCGTCGAAAACTCGAGTTGGGATTTTCAACACGATTCCAATGCATTCCTTATACATTATCATCTATTGTAACGTAAAAGCCTGCAGACTCATATTTACGTTCTCTTTATTTGTTCAATAATTCATTAAATTGAGTTTAATTGCACAAAATAATAGCCATAATTATTTTAAATGACACTGAATTGGTACTTTTAATTCAATTTCCGTTTTCATTCGATAACTGGACTTATTTTGAAAGATGGCATAGCGAAAATGCAAATAAACTAAAATATCTGGAGACCGGGTAGTCATAGATTAATGGGGTTGATCTTATTACATTGTCATGTATTGTAGTGAAAGTAAAAAAAACGCTTTTATTTATAATTTTCAAATAATTTTTTAATATTCGCGCAATTTCTTACAAAGAAATAGGTGCTAATTGTAAAATACAGTCTTTGCTGTTTTCATAATTAAATTTAAATAAAATGTAGCTCATTAATATAAAATCAGTATCATTTTAAGCGTATAAACTTAAATAATGTTCCCAGGAATAAATGCTTTTATTCTTATTAATGTTCAAAAGAAAGAAAATATAAAGTATAAAACATATATCTGAAAAATGGTTTATTTCATACGCAACTGGAACACCAAAAATGACGATATGTTAGATGAAATAAATTAAAATGTCAATTTACAAAACAAAATTATTTACACTTGATATGCGTAGATATGGAAATAAAGTCTGTAAAATGGAAATAAAATCTACTAAAATGTCCATAAAATATTTTTACAGCGAAGCGAATTTCATTTCTTTGATTTTGAAATGTCTTTGCAAAATTTTTAAGTTGACAGACTTTTCTGCTTCACTTGCGAAATGAGCGAATTGACTGAATTGATATGCACAGCGCGATATACTGAGAATGCTTTGATCAAATTTCTTCAAAAAATACGATATTCATTTTTCATACACCTTAATATTAAATCGAATTTTAAAGTGTATGTCTTATCTTTAGACCCGTATCTAAATTTTGTATTCATTTTTACAAGATATTTGTTTCCGCATTGAAAGTTTATATTTCGAAAGAATAAGCATACTGTTATTGTGAAACAAAAGATACGCAACACGCATATTTATTTATGCTAAAGATTTAAAAAATATTTCCGGTATGCTGAAAATAACTAGTTTATTCAAATTGTAGTATTTTCTCCTTTATGTTCCCGTCTTGCTGTTTTGCTCCCGTCCTGAGGCCTTGATTTTGTAATCATTTCATTACCTGTTAAAGGCCCAGACCACACGACCAACCCAAGGGTTTAAGGTAGCAAATTGTGTGGTCGGGGCATTTCATTACCTGTGTATGAACTGTACGCCTATTTGATTTCAATATCAACCATGATATATTTGATCAACCATGGAAAAGAAACTAATCTGAATTAAACAGTGCATGACTACAGGCTTAAATTCATTTTCTTTTTCTTTTTTTTTCATAATTCATTTCATAATTCATTGAATTGGGTGTAATAGCACAAAATTGCTCAGATAATTATTTGAAATGACACTGAATTTCCAGTTTAAATGAAATTTTCGTTATCATTTGGCAAATGAACGTATTTCCAAAGCTGACGTTGCAAATCACAAAACTAACACACACATACAAACATATATATATATATATATATATATATATATATACATATAAGCGCGCGCACACACACACACACAATGAGCTTCTTAAAACGTCACATCTCAAGTGTTTATGAAACAGATGGAGTGGAAGTATTTGAAGAGTTGTTGGAAAGTTGAATTGGAAATATTTGGATTTTGATTTTGGCAACATATTGAGTGTATATAATTTCTGACACTTGGACACATGATGGGTATCGTTTGTGGAGTGATTTGCGTCATGGAGTGTATGTTATGCGTTTTCAATTGCTTCTTGGCTTTTATTTCTATCATTATTTTATTTTTATTTTTATTTATTTTTATTTCAATTTTACGTACAGGCATTGGCTGAAAATGTTTTAGCTTTGAGTAGGTGCCTGTCTCCGGGAGTGCTTGCCGCGGCCTAGCAACATGCTGTAATCAGAG
Source organism: Amaurobius ferox (assembly GCA_951213105.1). Taxonomy (NCBI): domain Eukaryota; kingdom Metazoa; phylum Arthropoda; class Arachnida; order Araneae; family Amaurobiidae; genus Amaurobius; species Amaurobius ferox. Next base: position 17,610,556 of record OX578145.1, on the reverse strand, counting down.
TTCAGAAGGGGTCACAACCCCCTTCGGCTATATTTTGGCACTCCGCTTGTTAACTTTCCTCGTCCATTTTTTTCATTTTTAAGTTTATTTATTATCTGGGTGAAAGAGCAGCATCGGCGCATTTCATTCAGATTATGTTAATTGGCTATTATCCAATATCTTAACTTACAGTGTGTACTTTAGTACTTCCATATTTACTTTATATATATATATATATATATATATAACTGCTTAATCACGATAAACATTTATTTGATATATTTAAGAATACATAGTGTTTTATTTTAGATTTTGTCGAATTTTGCAAGCCATTTTACAAGCCATTTTGCTCGGAAAAGGGCAGGTTTTTTTTTCCAAGTGTGACAAAATATAAGTAGTGTAGCTGAGTAGTGTAGCAGTTTTTCAGCCAGAATATATACATACGATTTTTGCGAGTCATTTCGCAAAAATAAAGGCAGATTCTTTTTCTTTTTTTTTTCGAATTGCACGAAAATAAAATCAGCATTAATGTAACCCATACCTCACTTGTCTATGATACACTTGTCTTGCGTATTTTGTGAAATTTGGTTAATTAGTTTATCGGGTAAAGTGAATATACACATTGCACAGACTAAGACAGACAAAGACACACAGCACTAAGACGTACAGATACACGGACGAACACACATACGCCCATACGCCACGATAAATATAAAGATATAAAATTATCACGATATAAAATTTTTCGGGTTCTAGAGATCTCGAAACGTGTAAATCCGTCGATTTTCGATACAATTCCAATACTTTCCCTATACATCTCCATCTATCGTACGGAAAATAAAAATCTGATGTAGGCAGTACATGGCTTTCTCTACAGACACAAATTGGTTTTCACTTTCTTTCACAATTCTTTATATTGAAGTTAATTGCACAAAATAACTTGAATAATAATTTCAAATTACACTAAATTTGCAGTTTTAATTCAATTCACTTATATTGCTTTCCCTACAATAAATGGTAATGTATAGAGAAAGTATGTGAATCATGTCGAAAATTGCAACTCGAGTTTTCGACAGATATACACGTTTTGAGACCTCTAAAACACGATAAAACTATTTTAGCGTAACGTCTGTGTGTGTGTTTGTGTGTATGTGTGTGTGAGTGCGGGCGTGTGTGTGTGTCTGTGTGTTCACGCTAACTTAAATAATAATTGACCAAATTTTATAAAATTTTATTGGTAAGTTGCTTGTAGGTTACCCTGGCGTTCATTAGATTTTGGTACGGTTGAGGATAAGAAAAACTTGCCCTTTTTTCGAAATGGCCCTAAAAAAATGTGTGTATCTACTCTAATTAAAAAAGTGATTGACAAAATATCGGAGATAAGTCACGTATGGGTTGCCCTGGTAAATTTTGGTACGATTCGTGAAAAAAGAACCTACCAGTTTTTACAAAAGATAGTTAAAATCTAAAATAAGGGTCTACGTGTGCTCAAATGTATCAATAAGTGTTTGTTTTATAAGTAATTTTTCACGATGAAACGAATAAGACCAACACCATTATTAAGACAAGCTGTTCTCGAGATTTTCAGTTTTTCACATTTATACTAAGCTGCCTTTGAAAATGCATTTAGTTACCAAATGTAAACGAAAAAGTTCAGTATAATTTCAAATAATTATGCGTGTTGTTTTATGCATATAAACACAATTTAATGAATTGTTAAAGAAATAAAGGGAAAATGAATTTGAGTGTATCAGATATTTTTCATTTGTCGATTGGACATATTTTCAAAGGTGATTTGTTAAAAATTCGAAAAACTGAGATATCTGGTGGAGCGCGGTGAACCCTAGAGTTATGGAGTTGTTTTCATTATTTTGTCGTCAACATTACGTATAAAACAGGCATTTAATTGATAAATTTTAGCATACGTAATTCGTAACTTTCAGATTTTGACAAATTTTGCGGGCCATTTCGCAAAAGAGGTAGATTCTTTTTCTCCGAATCATACGAAAATCAAATCAGTACCGGGGTCACCCATAAGTGACTCATCTACTGAATTTCGTAAAATTTGGCTAATTAGTTTTTCAGATAGAATGAATACATACAATTTTTGTGAGGCATTTCACAAAAAAGGCAAGTTTTCTTTTTTCCAGAACGTATCAAAATCTAACCAGAGGTCTCCCGCTTGTGACTTATAAATTTTATGGAATTTGTCTCATTAGTTTATACATTGCACAAACAGACGCAGAGATACACACACACACAGACGTCACACTAAAATATTTTTTGTAGTTGTTCTAGAGTGCTCAAAACGTGCAGATCCGTTGAAAACTCCATTTTCAATTTTCGACAACATGGTTTTCGATTCGATTTTCGACAACATTCTAATACGTTCCCTATACATTACCATGTATTGCAGGAAAAGTTAAAAATACCCGTTAAAAAAATAAAGACTTTTAGTGGCAAAAATACTACCCACATTGCAGAAAGCGATTTAGGTTTTTTAAAACGAAAAAATAGCAGGTATGTAACTTTACATATTTGTATTTATTTTAGTGTTCAAAATATAAACCCAAAAATTATAACGATATATTAGAAACAAGCCATTTTCATTCGCGCTTTGCTGACATCTACACACTTAATACATTTTGTGGATGACTTTTCTGGATACCAAAAACAAATTACAGTTAATACAAAACGCACAGACAAAAGGACATATAAAAGAATATCTAAACAGCTTATAAATAGTCGGGTGTTACCGATAATCACAGGTGTTTCAAATAATTTTGAGGATTTTTAAAGTCTTTCTGAGCTCATAATAAGACCATAATCTTTTCTATATAATATGGAACTGTAACAGATATTAAATATAAATATAAATAGCATTTCATGAATTTTAATAAGACCGGATTTTTGCACACAAAAAAAGCCCATCTATTTCATTCCTTATTTGTTAATCTGCTTATAGAGTGGGAATCATGTGTCGCGAAATTACAAATGTTACTCCAATCTTATTCATATTTATAAAAATATAACTCAATTGCAAATTTATTAACGTTATCAGATGTGTGTAAAAATCAATGTGTGAAGCATGTGCTAAACAGCCAAATATGGCAACCCATGTATTTACAGAAACCTTACTGGGTTTCAGTATGCTTGATAAGTCTATAGTAGCTCTAACACACACACACACAGACGTCACGCCCAAAATAGTTTTTTCATGTTCTAGAGGTCCCAAAATGTGTACATCAGTCGAAAACTCGACTTGCGATTTTCTACATGATTCCAATACTTTCCCTATACATTACCATGTATTGCAGGGAAAAAGTAATATGAAAACAAAAAATCTGATGTGGGTAACACATGACTTTCCCTGCAGACTCAAATTGGTTTTCACTTCATTTCTTTAATAATTCATTAAATGAAGTTTAATGACACAAAATAGCACTCATAATTATTTGAAATGAAAAGGAATTGGCACTTTTAATTCAGTTTTCATTTTCATTTGGTAACTGGGCGTATTTTCAAGGGCAGCTTAGCAAAAATACGAAAAAGTAAAATATTTCGTGAACATTTAGTCCTGGACTAATGGGATTGGTCTTATTCATTTCGTTGTCAAAAATTACTTATTAAACAGGCATTTAATTGGTACATTTGAGTATACGTAGTCTTTTATTTTAGATTTTGGCGATTTTTGCGGACCATTTGGTAGAAAGACAGGGTTTCTTTTCTAAATCGTACCAAAATCTAATCAGCACTAGGTTAACCTTCAAGTGACATATCTACCAAATTTTGTGAAATTTGGCCAATTAGTTTATTATCCAGAGTGGATACATGTGATTTTTACGGACCATTTCGCATAAAAAACAGATTATTTTATGCTGAACCGTACCAAAATTAATTTTTGAAATATAGTGGTTACATACATTTTACAGACAGACACATACACAGTCGTCACTCTAAAAATAGCTTTTCGTGCTCTAATACCAGTGGTCTCAAAACCTGTAAATCCATCTAAAACTTGAGGTAAGATTTTTGACACAATAACTTTACTTCATTCCCTATACACTACCATGGCCATGTATTATGGGGAAAGTAAATAAATTTGTCTGCATTCCAAAGACGTAAACAAAGTACAAGATATAAAACAGTACCTATCTCAGTATAAACAGTAGTATCTCACAAATGTATTTAAACTCTTTCTATAGTACTATTAGAATACTTATAATATGAACTCCAGACCACACATCTCTACTCCAAAATAGTTCTTACAAAAGAATTAAAAAGACAAATAAGCTCAGTGGTATCTTTAAAATACCTGCACAATTTCTACAAAAATCCAAATTTATTACAAGATGTTTTAACAATTTCCGTTTTATATATATTAAAATTATATTTAGAATCATATGTAATTCCAAATTCAGAAGTATTGTCATTTCTATAGAGTAATTTTTCATTAATTTAATAATCACACATAATAGGATTAGATTTTCTTGTAAAAGTTGCGATAAAACACTTATCAATATTTAAGAACTTATATTATTTGAATTTATATTATTAAAATTTAAAAAAGTTTCGACTTCAATACATTCTAATCATGATATTATATACTTATAAATTTTAAAATCATCAGCAAAACGTTAACAAGAATCAAAGACATCAGATAATTTATAAGTAAAACGAAAAGATAAAATCCTGAAACATATCTCTGAGGCACACCAGAAATACTATAATATCATCTTGAATAAGCAAAATGTAAACAAGAATCAAGGATATTTATAAATAAAATCATTCAAATTCTGATCATTAAATAAAACAAAAAGCAGAAATCTTAAAACAGATCCCTGTGGCACACCAGAAGTACTATAATATCATCTTAAATAAGCAAAATGTAAACAAGAATCAAGAACATTTATAAATAAAATCAGTCAAATTCAGATCATTTATAAATAAAACAAAAAGCAAAGGTCTTAAAACAGAGCCCTGTGGCACACCAGAAGTACTATATCATTTTGAATAAGAAAAATGTAAGCTAGAATCAACGACATCAGACCATTTATAAATAAAACAAAAAGCTAATGCACTAAAACAGATTCCTGTGGCACACCAGAAATACTTTAATATCCTTTTAAATAAGTAAATTTATAATTTATACATAATAACCTTCAAATTAATTAAGTATGTAGACAACCAATTAATTTCTGAATAAAGTCAATGTTACAGATCAACAGATCAAATTCAACTCCATCAAAAACCTTTGCAAAATCTGTATAAATAACATCTTAACTGTTTATTTATTTCAATAGCTTTAACAATATTAGAAATCAAACACATAAGATTGCTACCCGGCCGTCCAAATAGTTGCTCCTAGTCCCTTGGACGAGTCGGACGGTCTGGGTCTTCAACATAAGATTGCTAGAAGTATAACGTTTTCAACAAACACCCCGTTAATGAACAGAAATATAGTTCGCATTATAATCTGGTAAACATGTTAAATGGGAAAATATATATTGCATTTTATTTCCGAGCGACACAAAATGATACAACAGCTTATTTTTTTCGATTGACTGCGAAATATAATAGCACGTATATTATTTGTGACTAATGAATTTCTTGAACAAAGTAACTGGGTTTGAAATTAATTTTTCTACTAAAAAATTTTCACATCTTGGATTTAAAGGAGTTTCACGCTCACTAAACATCTCGTCGTCTGCCTTGAGCTAACGAAAGGCAACGATCACGAAACCATGGTCCACGGATTGTAATGAATGATCAGTTGAGCGATTTCTTACTTTTGTTCAGAGTTTCCTTATCAGTCAAGACAGGTTTATGTATAACAATTATGAGTCTTGCTTATAGACTACATAACTTAGGATACGATTTACTAATTCAGAAAAAAAGTTAACTGGACTTAACTGGACTGGTTCAACTCGACTTTCTCATATCAAAATCCATCTTTTAATAACTTGTGGGTTGTTTTTCTTTTCTTTATAAGTTAGATTTTATAAAATCGGTATGGGTGGACCAAATGATTACAAAGAGTTTGTCAAATTCTTTCGATTGATACCATGCTTGACTGTGTACTCCCGGGAGGTAATTTCTCCCCCCCCCACACACACACACTCGAGGGGGGGCTAATAACGTCATGAACACAAAAATTGTACCGCGGTATTTTACACAACAACGATTGAAACTATTAAGTCTCATAATCATTGAGCGTCTCTTATGCATGATTATGCCCAATTTTATCCTATGCTGTCATAGTATAAAAATATAAGTTTTCACTCGAATTTTGAAAAAAATCTCTCAAGTTCTAGATATTTCTATCACAAAGCCGGATATAAAGGTTCGTAAAATTCCAATATTTGTGGCGGATATCGGGTACACAAGAATTCGACCACAGACATAGAGACTGGCATCACTCCGAAAATAGGCAAAACTTGTGCAGGAAGTCCTAAAATATATATTGACATCAAAATCTCGAATTCGAAAATTACGGTGATAGCAATACTTTCTTACATAGCATGAGAAAGTAAACATTGGTTGCAACTACTTTAAAATTGATAATAAAACAATAAAAATAAGTATAAGTATAAATAGAATAAGTATAAATAGTAATAAATATAAATAGTAATAAGTATAAAACAGTATAAATAGATCATAAAAGTCATATAAATGTCGATTCTCAAAACTTCATTATGAAAGTTGTAAAACAAAATCCTCAAATTCCACATCGAAATTGTCTCCCCGAATATCCTACAACAAATATCTCAAATCATTTGAAACAAGAGATCGTGAGCAAAAAAAAATTTTTTTTCACTAAATCATGTTACGCTGTCACGTATAAAATAAGTAGTGTGAAATAAAATTTGCATAATTTCGGGTAAAAAAGAGTTTATATAAATCAGATAACAGAGAATGTTTCAGAAACACGTTTTGTCATTATTTAAACCTCTCATGCATGAGTTATTTTTAGCTTTAAAAGAGTTGCTTCATATTCCTCTTAAATTTCAACAAAAATTCATTAAAAATTTATTTTATTAAAAATTTTCATTTTCGTCAATTTGGCAGCACATTAAAAAGTCGCCAATCTGGCAATATTTTGCCAAATAACTTGTCACGGCTGCTAAATTTATCGCCAAGTGTTACATATTTGATACTTACTATTGTTAATTTTCATGCAATTTTTTAGATGCATTTATTTGAAGAACATGCAATAACTCAGAAACAGTTCAAGATAGCGTTCTAAAGTTTATATCACTCATTTTAGAATAAAAATTACGTATAAAATGATTATTTGTTTAACATTTTTGAATGTTTGGATTTTCTTATAATTTTTTCAAAAATGTATTCGAAAATTTGGGGGTTTCTAAGCATTCGACTCCATTTAAAATCAATATAGGGTTCAACTATTCACCGACTGTGATAATCGTACCAAATTACGTTCAAAACGATTCATTCGTTGGTTAGACATCCACAGAAAACTCCCGAACACACACAGATACATTCACACATATTTGCACTCATACATATATACACACATACATAAACCCGCACATACATATACATACATACACATACGCACACATACACATATACATATACCCTCACATACATATACACAATACACAAACGCATACACACATGCACATACACAATACACACATACATACACCCCAGCTACTCAATCACGTTAAACATGTGGGTCCGAAAGTCCTTCCGAGAGGTTGGTGGTAGGGGAAGGAGGGTACGGTCCCTGTGGATGCCTCCCCCACTGGGTTCCGGTCTAAATTGGGTGGCACTTCCCGACCGTCCAAACAGTTACCTTACACCTTTCTGGTAGGTCGGACGGTCTGGGTTTCAACAACAACAACCCCAGCTACTCAAATTGCTGCTCGTGCTCTAGGGCGAGTCGGGTGGTCTGGGTTTTCGACACACACATACATACGCAATGGAAACTTCTAGAACAATGAAAACTTCTAGAACATTTTTGAAACACTTTTTCTTTTCAACTTGCAGTGTCATACCACCTCTTTTGATTCGTTATTGTGATGGAAGGGATGAAAGCTGTTTATTTGTGTTTGCGTTCCCATTGGTTTTCTCTGCTGCATTTACAGTGCTCATTAGCTTGCTTGGCATCCGTAATTGAAATTACAAAATGTCGTGCACATCGTACGACAATACTAGATTGAATTAATACTAAATTCGATAACTTGCATCTCTCAAATTACAAAATTTTAGTGCCTCTTCAAATGTCTTCAAATTTTAAAAAAATCGCGACACCCTCCCTTATTTCATCTATCACGTAATTTTGAGTCATGATAAAAAAAAGAACTCTTGAACTAAGTTCCGTCTGGAAACCGTCTGCCACTCAACCACATCCATTCAAGTATTTGAAAACTCATGTGAAGATAGTATCTATAAAATGGGATTAATAACATTCGTCAATTCATGTGTTTTCTCTGCGGGGGAAGATTCTTCCTTATACAGTGCCATTCCGTCACGATTCTGGATTCCGTGGACTTCCGTCTGGATTCCGAGACTTAATCCGACAAGCTGCAGTTTAGTTTATGCTGAAAAAATATCAATATTTCTCGAATTTTGCTTTCAATCTCGTTATTGTACAAAACCACTTCAACAATATTTTGACATTAATGGCAGATTCTATTTTTACATTTTGAATCATTGAAATCATTTTAATCTTATGGATATGTGACGTTTATATTCGTTATCGAGGGCAAAAATTCTGCAATACCGTTGTTTACACAAGAAATGCATTTAGGGATTTATTTTTTTAGAACATATTATAGATACAGATTAGATGATAACTCATGTGGATTCAGCATAAAATTCCGAAGGTGTTGAGGCAGTTCACTAAGGATTTTCCTTCCTGATTTTTTTTCTCCGATTCAAAAATGTATATTTTCCTTGTAACATCTATTTCTCGGGATTGACTATAGATTAAGTATATGTGAGTATATAAAGTATAGAAAAAGTAAAGATATATAAAGTTTAAATTGGCTGTAGGTAGAGTTTAGATAATGACTAATATGCATTCAGTATTCAAATTTGGAGAATCTTGGAAGGGGGGGGGGGGTTAATATGGATTTCTGCTTCCGGTTCTGGATATGCCACTTCCAGTTTTTCCGAAAATTCATATGACTGTACGACACAAGTGTACAGAAATGCTTAACAGTTCCGTTGAGAATGCAGTGTACAGATCATTATCCACTCTGTGAAGGCTCCTTCCTAAATTTCTTGTTCCATCTTTCATATTTCTGAGAGTATATCTATGTACTTTGTATTAGTTTGTTGCTAACTGCACGATCGTAGACTCCTTGATGAACTTCTCATGAATAGATACATACCTACAAAGGTTAATTCTGTAGTCATGCTTTCTGTTATCGCCGGGTATTCTAATAATGTCGCAATTGTGACGAAAATGAAAACTATCGTGCTAACTTCACGACGCAGATGTACACAAAAAACTGTTAATCTCCACTAAGTAAATATTGTATACGTATTTTTAATGATTTTAATGATTAAAAATTAAAATTTTATAGGATTTTTAAAGCGCTACAAATTCGTGCTTTTGTTCATAGCTATTACATTTAGTTTTTAATAAATAAGTATTACAAAACTAAAAAATCTGATGTGGGCAGCACATGACTTTCCTTATGTAATGCAATGAATTTACTACTTTCACAGTAACAGAAAATAGGTTATTCTTATAGTGGATACTTATATTCTTTCCAAGATACTGACATATGAAAAAGTCGCCAAGTTGGCGACATTCCACCAAACTCGTCGCAAAAATCTAGCCAAGCGTTATGGACGGAGAAATAAGTTATTCTTATAGCAGATTGCCGTTCAAATGCAAAAGTATTACTCAAAATATATTTTTTCGTGAATGGAACGAGCTAGATTCACGAGAATGGTGTCATCCAATGTATCGCATGATATTACATATGAAAAGTGAACATGTCTCTCAACAGTTAATATTTCTTTTTAATTTATAGGTTTTTTATAAATTTATTTGAGAAATGTACAATATCTCAAGAACGGTTCATGCTAGCGTTCTAAAGTTTGCGTCAATCGTTTTCTAAGGAAAAATTACATAAGAAATATCTATTTGAACTTTATTAAAGATCTTGATTTTTTGATGAATTTTTCAAAATTTCACTCGTAAATTTAGGGGGGGGGGTCTGAACATTCGATTGTGTTTAAAAACAATAGGCTTCCATCACGGATTGTAATTTTTGTACCAAATTTCATTTGAATCGCTGCATTTGTTCGTGAGATATCGTCTCCGCAGACTCACTGACACACACACATACACACACATCAAGCTAAATGTAGTTTTTCTGATTCTAGAGGTCCCAAAAGCTGTCCTAAGTGGATACATGCGACGTTTGCAGACCGTTTCTAGAAAAAGGCAGGTTCTTTTATTCCAAACCATACCAAAGCCTAATTATCATCAGAGTCATCAAGTGTTTTAATAATTTTTATAAAATTTTCTCCATTAGTTTGAGTTAGCGTGGATACATATATTGCACACGCGTGCACACACATACAGAGACACACACGCGTGCACACACACACAGAAAGACGCACACGCACACACAGAGGCTTCACGCTAAAAATATTTTTTCCGTATTCTAGAGGCCCCAAATAGTAGAAAACCCAGACCACACGACCAACCCATAGGCTAATGAGAGGCCCCAAATAGTGTCGATCCGCCTAAAACTCCAGTTGCGATTATCGACACGATTTCAATATTTTCCCTATATATTGCCTTGTATTATGGGGAAAGTAAAAAGTGCATAAAATGAATACAAATAATTCAGAACCCAATTTACTTCTTTGACATTGAATCTTTATTTCTAATGATGGTTAGCTTGAAATGAATTTTGTACATCCTAAAACGAATTCAACTGTGTACTGTCGAAAATTCCTAATGATGTTTATAAAAGGATTTAATGATCGACAATAAAATGATCGTTGATGTACAAGGATTATTACAATATTCGACATAAATGGTTGCTCATAGAAATCCAAATAAAAAATCATAAAATAATTAACATATTTCTTTAAATATTCCATTTTAGTGTCCCAAGTGACACAAAAATAGTTAAATGAAACTTAATACTGATTTGTAACACAAGTTCATTATTTCCACATTAAAATTATCGATATAAATGGATGGTAAAACGGTCCACTTCAAGGCAAAAAAGTAAGTAACACCCAGATTCGGGGTCAGTGTTTGATCACTAGACCCACTGTTGACCCCGTAAATAGAAAGCCTGTATCTACATAGATTGATATTTTAATTATTTAGTCAGTATCAATAAAACAATATAATCATAATAAATTTGTGTTTATAAACAAAATCAAGAGTCGCTTACAATGCGCACCCGAAACAATGAAAATATTCAATAAAATTTTGAGCTGTCAACAATGCATGGTTGACGTCACAATAAACTTTCGTAGCTAATCATAAATGTTTCTGTTTTCCCATTGTTTAGGGATCATTTTCTGATAAATTTTCAAGCTGCTAGCGTGAGAATACTGAAAACTCGTACATTTAAGAACTATTTTAACTCTATTTTGAAGTGATGAAGATCTGGAAATCGATCAAACGTTTCTTCCGTGGCAAGAAGTAAGTACATCCGGTTATACCCGAAAATTACAATACTAACTGTTTCAAAATAACATTTTTGTATGCTATCGTTTCCCATTAGCTGTGTAAACTATATCATGCCTTATCTTTAAGACAGTTTAAAAGTCCATTGAAAATATATTACATTTTTTCAGATTTCATGCATAATTCTTATTTTATATTTTATATTTTATATTTGTTTTCCCGCCATGCCATGCCATGCCATGCCACTACACACTTCCCGTTTCCTTGTGAAACCATCGCTTCTATATATTTGAAGCAGCTATTTTCCTTGGAACTCAATTCAGTTTTGCAAATAGTTTGTTTTACTTTACTATATATAATTTATCTGTCACTCATCTCAAATACCAATAAAGATTTCAGTTGTCGTAAGAAACCGATTGGCGAAGTTTTATACTATTAGACAAACTGCTTGGGTTATCTGATGGATAGAACTGTCCATAGATTTCATTAAATACCACTTTGATCTCCGATTCTTTCTGGTATGTAAATGTATGCCATGAATACATAAATGGTACGTGGTTCTCTAAATGAATCGCCTTTAAACCACTCGTCCAATATTTATCTTTATAATTCCGCTTGGAATTTTTTTCATGCTTCAGTCAGCCTTATCGAGATATTTCTGGAGTTAGGATTATAAAGCGTTTCTGGGCATATGTAAGATAGTTTGAGACCTTTGAAAATCTAACTTTGGGTTAGGGCGTTTCTCAAGAACTTGTTATGGTCTCCGTTTTCAAATATTTCAATCTTCCAACGAGACAACCCTGTACTAAAATACATAAAATAGCTAAATAATTGCGCCGAGGTTCACCTATTTAGGTCCTGAGACATTCTATCAAAAATATTTCAATTCTATAAGTAATTTCAATTTTAGCAATTTTTAAGTTATCGCATAAGTCATCGCTAGGGATCGTCTACACTTCTGTGCGCCCTTCTATGACTCCGAACATCCACTTTAAAGAGAGGCGGGCAGTTTCGCATAATGGATGGGTTCTTAAAATTTGAAAGAATTTCCGGAGAGTGAATTTGAATATTTTTTTCTGCTTTACGGAAGGTAGGAAACGCCCTTATGTGGGATCATATGTGCATATAATTCCTTTCGCGTTTTTATAAGAGGTCAAAAAAAGAGTATTGAAAATATGAAAATGGCGTTGTTTGCGGATGATATGGGCGATTGTGATTTGTAGATTTTATTTCTAGTGTAAAAATGATTGTAGTTTAAGACAGTCAATTTGGAAATGGAGTATGATGTTAACTGTTTCTGTATTATTTAAGTATTGGGAACTTATTTAGGACTCGGGAAACGTCGGGTGATTTGTTCTAGTTACAAATAAATCACAGTGTCTCATGATTTGCGCTAATTGAATTTAGTACATCACGACACTACGCTATTCAAATGAGTGTAAGAGAAATTTTCTTTTAGTGTATTATGGATTGCTAATAGTATACACGTTTTCCGCTACAAGTTTCACGTTCATTCGTGCATCTTTTCTCTTTTGTTTTCTGACGAAGACTGTTTTTTGCGTTCGAAATCAGTCGAAAGTATTAATTTTGTATGATAAGGTGTTCTTAACAAATTTATTTCAGCTGTAGTCTAAAGTGTACTAGAAACATACAAAAGTTAAAATATTCAAATGGCATAAAATATACAGTGAGTATTATAGGTTTTGAGGATGAAAGTAGAATAAAAGCAAGTTTAGAAAACGTCTTAATCCAATTAAAATTTAAAATAGGGAATAGTAAATGCTTATAAACAAAATGATGGACTTATATGTTTCTCTCGACTTACTCTAAATGCGTGAATGAAATGCATTTATTGGTTTTGAAATCTATACGCGTACACATTGAAAACGAGTGTTAATGAGCGTAGTAAACAGGGTCAGATAGAATTAGTAAAACAAATCAATACAAATCTTATATTTCCATCGCGGAAAACAGCATCCATGGACCGGTTCCATGCTTACTATACATTAGTTAGCATGAAACAGCCGAAATCTGCTATGTCATCAAAAAGCTGGTATATTCCACAAGTTTGCGACAAATTCACTCCTACTAAGTTTGCGATAAATTCATTTCTAATACGTGGCTGGTTTCAAGTTTCTAACAAAGTTATACGAGGTTTCAACGGTCAAAATTATAGTCACAGAACCTACTTGTAGGAGGTCTTCTCAAGGTTACAGGTATGGTGTGCGATACTAGATTACAGTCGTTGTAAATTCGATATCCTGCAGATCCCAAATTATAAATTTGTGGTGGGTATATTGTCCAAACTTGGTTAATCTATTATGCGATTTTAAATCATGTTAGTTAATCACTTGAACTGTGTTCCGTCTGGAAACCATATGCCATCGAACCAGATATATCCATTATTTCACTTCTCGCTACTTCTATAGAACGGGCTGAATAATAAATGTCAATTCGTGTGTCTTCTTGGTAAGAAGGGAATATTTCTTGCACTGCCATAAACTCAATCCAATTATTGACAATCTGCAGTTCAGTTTATACTGCAAAAACCTCGAAAGTTTTCAGGTTTCGATTTCAAGCTCGTAATTCAAACATTTCAACAATAGTTTGACATTATTGGCAAACTCGGTTTTTAATTTTAAATCATTGAATTATTTTTAATCTTATGAATATGGAAATTTTTTTATTCGTTTTGGGTGGCAGACATTTCGCGTTACTATTGTTTCTACCCAAAATGTATTTTAAGCATATATTGCTCAGAATATATTATAGACAGAGCTTAGATAATAACTGATAAGGATTCAGCATAAAATTTCGGAAGAGGTAAGGACGTTCAGTAACGATTTTCATTTCTGGTTATTTTTTTTCTCCGGGTCAAAATTTTTATTTTCCTTGCAACATATATTTCTCGGTATAAGTAATAGATAGAGTTTAGATAATTCAACGTTAAACTTCGGGGGAAGGTTGGGGGTTTCACTATGGATTTCTACTCCGGTTTGGGAGATGTCTCTTTCAGTTTTTCTGAAAATTAGTATGACTATACGAAATAAGTGTGCAGGGTGTACATAAATACTTAAAAGTTCCGCTAAGAATGAAATGTACACACCATTTTCCACTCTTTGAAACCTCCTCCATAAATTTCCATCTTATCTTTCGAATTGTTGAGATATGTCTATGTAGTTAGTACTGGTATTAATTCGTTGCTAACTGCACGATCTTAGACTTTTTTCTAAACTTCTTATGAACAGAAGCATACCTACAAAGGTTAATTCTCTAGTCATGATTTCTAAATTATTCTAAAAGTGTCACGAATGTGATAATAAGCATTATTTTTTTTAATAAAATAAAATGTTCAATCTTCTTCAACTTGACAAGACGGTGGCTCAAAAACATGTAAGAGATTTGTAAAAACATACCATTGATCTAGAAATTACATTCCCTACTGAACATTCTTGTCACTTACTGTTTATATCTGTCTTTTATGGTTTCTAAGAATATTTTGCGTGCGAGTAAGAAAAGCGAGGCAAAAACTCGCTGGGAAAAAATAATGTTTCTCCAAATATATAGTTTAAAATATTTAAATATTGAAAGTATTTTGTGTGTTCATAAATGGTACCTTTATTAGCAAGACAATTATGAATTGTTTATATTTTTGTCTATTAAGTTCGTAAATATAAGCGCTCAAAGTGCTTATAATTTTCATAAAGTTCTAATTTTAGACGTTTACCCTGACCCTAGACGTTATTCACATCAAAAGTAAAATTATGAATCTTTATTAGAAGATGTTTCGCCTAAATTACAGAAAACGGTAAATGATCAATTCATGAAAGTCTTCATTGCATAGAGGTAACAATACTGTAAAGTGCTTTCGGGGAGAAGTATCTATAGAATTGCACCGTGCAAACGTTATGTAAGTTGGGTAGAATAAAAACTAACCAGTGCTAACAAATGACTGAAGAACAAACTGGAATCTCTATCATATAAAATCCATAACCAATATTCTTTGGGTTACCCCGTTAACAAAAGGGTTACATTTAAAGGTTCAACATCTCTTTCAATTAGTAGTTTTGTTTTAATTCCATTTCAAACCACACTCATTCAGTTCATTTTGCGTTTGTAAATACCCTATGCGCGTCCATTACAATGCATGGTCGGAAACATTTCTTCAGTCAACAATGAATACATGACGTTACAATGAACATGGACGGCCAATGAGAGATGTTTATATGTTTACATTGTTTGGAGGCCATTTTCTGATAAAATTTCAAGCCGTTTCTCTGAAAATATTAAGACTCGTGTTTGGATAAGCAATTTGAATATATTTCGTAGTGATGAAGGTCTGGAAAGCTATTAAACGTTTCTTCGGAGGCAAGAAGTAAGTACATTGATCACTATGAAAAAAATTCGACACAAATATTTTAAAAATAATATTACTCTTATCAGCTGATGCTCTTAGGCAGTTTTTTCAGTATTATACCTAATTTATGAAAAAACGGTATTATTTATACATGTATTGAGTTTGTGCAGATCTTTTTACAGTTTATATCGCAATTCTACATAACACTTAACTTTCTTATACCTGTAAGAAAATAATACTTATCGGTTACAGCATTGCGGATATCTTTAATAGATGACTTTCGTTTTGAAGTCATATTTATTCCTCAGAAGTCAATTGTATTTTTAAAGAATATGAATAGCATTTTTCTATTTTCATTACAAACCACGCAGACTGGCACATATCATGTAATGTAGAAACTGAATACAAGCTTTGACCTCGAGATTTTAAGAACGTTTTACTGTAATTTAACTACATTGATATATAGGATAGCATACATCAAGAGCACTCTGTGGATGATTCTGAAACCTTTACGGATGTAATGTACATTTAGTTGGCCCTGCTGCCTCGAGCTCTAGATCACTAATTTAGCTATTTTGATAAAGTGCCAAGACATATTCCAATGCAATAGTTTCATACAAAAAATGATTTTCTGTAAGTTATTAAAGCATCGTTTTATCCTGCCTATTATGTTATGCCAAGTAGTTAACAATTATTAATTTTTTGTTTAAATCTTAAGGTAAAAAATACCTCATTCAAAATATAGGTTACATAAAGCCATAGGCTATCGTTACCATGCTCATCTGTCATCCGTATCAATCGTTTCTCAGGACCGTTGCCAGTGTCCGGTTGTTGCCAGTGCTGGAAAATTACAGAATGTTTTGAATAATTTAGAATGTTTTAGAATATAATAAATGTTTTAATCAACCGGACAAATTTGGCAATAAGATTTTGAAATTTTTGCGATAAATTAACGAATTCTTAACCGAGAACAACAATTTTGGAATCAAATCAAAGGGAATAAAAAGGACAATAAATGGAATTACAAATTAGCCAATTTAAATAAATTTAAATTCCTAAAACCTAAAAAGAACGAACTTCCGCCGTTTTTAACACAAAACCTATGGAATAGAATATATTTGGAACAGAAGAATATCAAAACCTAAACAATTAGAAAAAGGATAACTATAAAGAGGATGACTATGTAAATAAAATCTCTGAACACGTTTAGATTAAAAACAATATTCCTAAATTATTAAATAGCCAAAAGTAACCCTACAGCAGTCATACTCATTTTAACAACACTTAGCTTCTTGTGCATACGCAGTCATATTCTCATGGCCTATTTTGTTGGTGCCCAGTGATTAACTATCTCTCTCTCTCTACTCATCTTTTGGTGTCTCGATTTTTTCTTTTTGGTGTGGGGGGAGGCCTTCATCGGCTCCGTCCACCTTGTTCAAGGTTCAAGAGCAAGAAGAGCAGGGGACACCCAGATAAACCCATCGCCAACTCTGGATGACTTGTTAGGCTATATTACGTCCTTGAGGGTATTGTCACCTGGGCAATGTGTCAACCTGACCCTCTTAAAGTCATAAATATTGTATTTTGCTACGTTCATAAATTCTTGAATAGAATGGGGCAATTAGCATTTACCCACATTCTAGGTTGCTCGTCCATATTTGGAAATGTTCTATTTCTGCCATCCCACATCGACATGGTCCTTGTGCAGTAAGTACAGAAACGTATTAATATGTAATTGAATATCTTGCATTACTCCATATAGGCATCTGAATCTGTTTCTTCGACGTTTAGCTGTTGACGCGATCCTTTAGTGAATTATTCTCGTAAGTTGGAGAAAATGTTTGTCTGGTTAACTCGTATACGATTTAATCATCTGTGTTCAGGAACTCAAGATTATGTCTCAGATTTTTATTTTTGTATGAGGTGTTGAGACCCAGACCGTCCGACCTACCAGAAAGGTGTAAGGTAACTGTTTGGACGGCCGGTTTGTATGAGGTGTGATATAGCTTCATAATATCCCCTTTGATAATTTTGAAATAATTTAAAATATAGAGAACTTAATATTTAAACAAACAGCAAAAGGTCTCTTTCTACTAAATTCACCGTGATAGACGACTTAACTCTTTTCGATTTCAATGAGTTCAAAACTTAAAATGTGTTTCCTATACTGTTATGTTCAATGTTTGAAAATAATTAAGAATATACGTTAGTCTCGTCGGAAAGGAACGAAATCGTTCTCATTCTAATTGCGTATACAAAGTAATTCTCCAAATACTCTCGTTTGAGACAGGATAACTACCAAGCGATTTTACTGCAAAAATACAAAAGAAGTGATCGAGGACACGTACAATTCGCAAATAATTAGCTGGTATCATTAGCGAGCGTATCCCGTTTCTGAAAAGATTCAACGACTGTCAAATAAATCGCAAAATAAATCGTCATTGATGTTTGATTGTAAAATGAGTCATAATCTCTCCGGCTTAAGGTGGACATGAACGTAAGAACGAAATGGTTCAGAAGAAAAGGAAAGGGCCCTGTTTTTGGTCATTCTACTTAACGTGGACGTGGTGCAGTCTATCAGATAAAACCTATAGTATACATGTTTGGAAGTTTATATGCATGTATCTCCTTATTCCGTAGCTTGGTCTTGGACCTCTCGACTATTTTTTTTATGTAGCTAACGATGATTCCAAAACGAACAGTGCCGAAACGTTCCAAAATTCGAAACATTTAATATTTATTGACATCTAAAATCAGGGTAAAAACAAGGAATAACAAGAAGTACTGGAAAAAGTATATCCTCCCTCAAAAATAAAGTTAAGCTCTCAATTTTTTCTTTTCTTTTCTTTTTTTAACGCGGGATAGATACATTTTCAAACGACTCCTGAAGGCCAATTTCAAAAAATGTCGACAGTTTGATTTTCTTATACATAGTTTTTTAAACGAGTACTTCAGATATGCTCCGTATGGGTTAGTTTAAAACTCTAGAGGGTGCAATTGTTCTCTTTGTCATTTTATTTGGTATTTTTTTATAATTAAATTAAGAATTCAATAAATTGTATTTAAAACCTGTGTAGTACGTCTCGCGATTCATGCCCTAAAAAAGTTCTTAGCTTTTTATCCCTGACCTCGGTCGTCCAACTACAAGGAATGGAACAGTTTCAGAGGATCTTACACGTATCAAATTGTTTTCAGTCATGTAAACGTTGACCTTCAAAGTACGATTATCAGTGCAGAAAGAGAGAAAGGAAATTGGGAGGTTTCTATCTCTTCGATTGCGGAGAAGCAGTTTTCTATCTTACTGGGATATTTTCACTCCCAATAGAACCGTGGAGGAAAACGGGGCAACTCCATTTTTTATATATTAGCGACTCCTGCTCCAATTCTCATTCTACACTCAACAAAACTACGAACAAAGTTGTACTCAGGATGATTAGGGGGCGACCTGCTGTCGTAGCAAACAAAACGAAGCACCATAAAGAAAGTGACTGTTTTTATTGAAATTAAATATGCATACAGCTCATATACAGGTAATGAAATGATTACAAAATCAAGGCCGCAGAACCCATCAATTGCACATTGAATTTTCAAATCAGTAATTGGTGAACACCCCCCCCCCCCTTGGCGACAATGCATGTTTGTATACGTCTAGGTAAGGAGTGATAAAGTTCCCTAATATCAACCTGCGATACATTCTCCCAGGCATTTCTCAATTGTTGCTCCAAATCCGCTACATTTCAGGGTGTCTGAATCTGGTGGCCTGGCATGTCCGATACATGCTCGATTGGCAAAGGTCTGGTGAACTTGTTGGTCAAGGAACAGTATCAACATCACGGACACAGTCCACATATATGCGAGTCGTAGGTGGAGTGGTATTATCTTGTTTGAAAATAGACCTAGAATGACGTGCCATGAAGGATAACGCAAACAGCCGCAGGATTTCATCAACATATAGTTGAGTTGTTAAAGTTGTACTCAGCATGATTAGGGGGCGACCTGCTGTCGTAAGAAATAGCACACCACACCATCACACCAGAGACAATGTTCGCGTGACTGTGTAAAACAAAGGCTGATTGGGACCACTTGCCCTTGCGCCTCCACACACGTACCCGATGGTCTCAAAGATTGAAGCGTGATTCATTTCTGAACACTAGGCTGCCAGCAGACTGGTATTGCAATGATACTCGGCTACGACACCACTCCAAACGTCTCTGTCAATGTTGTGGAGTTATGAGCAGACGTCTGAGAGGCCGCCCTGAGCGTAACCCCACCTCAGCCAAGGGACGTGATATGGTGGAAGGTACCACGGGTGGTATGGGAGAGGCTGCAGCACATTGGAAGGCGGACAATGATACCTTTGGGTCAGTTCGGGCCTGTCGTCGCACAATCATCCGATCTTGCCTCGCATTCGAGCGCCTTGGCCATCCAGAACCTTCATTCCGTCGATGAGTTCCTTGCAGCAACCATTGCTGCCAGCACCTTTGCACAGCAGTGTCTGTTCGGTGCAAGTGGCGGCCTATTTCTTTGTATGACCAGCCAGCATCATGCATCCCAACTATACGATTACGTTCGAACTCGTCTAATTGCTTATAAGGTCATCGTCAACGTCATAACTGCATTATTGGCTGTGTCTTCACGGAACTGCAACACCGATAAGGAGCCAAGAAAAATCGTACACATTTTTAACCTGTTTTATGAGATGCTAGTTGCGCAGTAGAAACGCGCGCTATGACCGAAGTTAACACTAATTGGCCTTGCAAATTTAATCATTTGCACACTTAGTATAAAGGAATTTGCATGCAAAATTTCGAGGTGATCGAAATATTTTTAGGGAGTGCATCGTTTTTTTTTCTTTTTCCAAAAGAGCTTATTATCACGTTGTATTTCATACTTTTAAACCAAAGAAATGATTTAAACGAAAAAAAAGAAGACATGTTTTAAACCAGCCCACTTTGGTGTCAATACCATCAAAAAATTTTTATATGTATTCGAAACACTATTTGTCAATTTTAGATCTATTCGAAGCACTATATTCGAAACCTGTTTATAACATGTATTTCTGTTAAAATTTCGAATTCGAAAATTACTGGGTAAATACATCATTTATCTTTTTAATGTAGTACATAAAAGTAAAATTATGCACATATAACTTAAATCTTAAAGTGTTTCGATTAAACTGCAGGTGAAAATGCAGAGGAAATCATTTATTCTACACAAATTAGAATAATATTTTATAACAATATTTTCAGCCTGTCAAAAAGACAGAGAATCTCGCATGTTTAAAAAATATCTTTGCAAATTGTTTTAAGAAGTGTTAATTCGTTTAAAAATATATGGAGTTTAACAATATATGGAGTTAATTCGTTTAACAATGTTGCAGGCCCAAAAAGGGAGAAGCTACTGCGGACTATGTGGAGGAACGTGGAGTTGATAACCTTGGGTTTGAACTGGATGAGGACCTACCCAAGCCCAAATCCCGAACTGAAGAGGTTGATGAAGAATTTGATGCAAGATTCTTCGCAGAGGACATCATGGATGCCTTTAAATTCAATTATCGCATCAAGGATCCTCTGGTAAGTCGATTCTTGAATGTATTTGCAATGTTGCTCTTATTTCAGTATATCTCGTTGCTCAAAAAATTAAAGGAATTAGAATTTATGAAATTTAGTGTAATGATGTTATATAATTAAATCAAGTCAAATGTTTTCAACACTTACTAATGTTTGCTGAAAAGTAACTATAATGTACCTCGATTATATTGTATAATTAAAACAATCGGTAACGTAAAATGCGCAGAATGAGAAAGAAAAAAGAAATCGAGCATCTACAGGTAATTTGACAAGAAGGGTGGAATTACTAAAATATTCTGCCCTTTTCACGCAGTGATATACACTCACGGACAATGAAAGTTGCGCACCATGAAGGAAGCATAGGATGGACCTGAAATTTTATTGATGGAAGTATACAGATGAATGATATAGATGATCACAAAAACAGCCCATAAGAACACCTACAGAGGGAGCTGTGGCACAGTCCGGTCATCCTCAATAGCGCGTCGCACCACCCTGTCCTGCGATACAAGCAGCAATACGGTCCGGTATGGTGTCGAACAGACGCCTGATGTTTTCCCGCGGCAGATGAGTCCACACCTGTTGGACTTTATGTTGTAAATCTTAAAGATTGCGGAAACAAGGCAGCTGGCGTTTCAACTAGTCCCACACAGGCTCGGTAGGGGACAGGTCTAGGGAGCGGGCAGTCCATGGAAGTGTCTGGACATGTCTCAGACAGTCCTGGGCGACCCGAGCCGTATGCAGCCGGGCATTAAATGCTGAAATTGCGCACCTGAAATCCTAGCAACGAAGGGAAGCAGATGAGGCCGTAGGATCTCATCCACGTACCGCTGGCCCGTCAATGTTCCAGGTACCACTACTGGAGCGGATCGGCTGTCGTAGGCTATGGCTCCCCAGCCCATGATGCCTGCAGTGGGGCTGGTGTGGCGCTCAATAACGAGGTTGTGACGTTGTGCAAGGGATCTCCACACCCGGGCATGCTGATCATCGGTCCCTAAAACAAAGCGGCACTCATCGCTAAACACCACATATCGCCAATCTGTAGCGTTCCACGTTGTTTGGTCCGACATCACTGCAACCGGAGCCGCCGATGTTCCCGTGCTAACGACAGTAGACGTAAGGGACGCTGGGATTGCAGATTCGCCTCCTTCAAGTATCTGGTTTGGTTCGTGATCACACAGGAGCCGCTACGTGTGCCTGTATCGCGGATCGGGTCGCAGTGGGCTCTATAAGTGCCTGCCGCACGATCATTCGATCCTGTCTACTCGTGGTATGCCTGGTCCAGAGCCGGTCCTTTGTGTCTTGGTGGCGTCCCGTGACCTGTGCTCCCAACACCGTCAGACGGTATATTCCGAATGATCCAAGTGACGGGCTATCCGGCTGGCTGACCACCCTGCGCTTTTCAGCCCGATGATCAGACCTCTCTCGAAGTCCGTCAGTTGAGTATATCGACGTTTCTGGCATCTACCCACCATTCTTTTCATTCCGTACTCGTGCTTGCGTCGGCCTAAGCTTTTCGCATTGATGGGGTGTTGACTACACGCCGTTTTATAAGGCGGCTGACGTATGCTTGCAGCGCCACACACGGGTGTACTGTCAATCACACTAAACTGGGATCATTTGCATACCAGCCCGTCCTCTAGCTATTTACATCATTTCCCGGTTGTACGATGTTTTCTTCTTGGTGCACAACGTTCACTGTCCATGAGTGTATATTACTTTATAAAATATATCTTTTTGTTTCATTTTTATGTCCGAATGTAAACAAAGGCATAAAAAAGGACTAAAACGTGAAATAGAAAGCCTTCGAAACCAAAAACTAATTTCGTAAATTGTGATTACCACAAACATCATACATGATATAATTTTACTTTCTTATGACATATATGAAGTGATAAAATCACACTTTTTATGACATACATGTACATGTCATATTCACACTTTTCTCATGTATAGTTTTCACTTATATCCTGAATATCAGGATATCCCCGTATATACTGAAAATGTTTCTGGAAAACGTGTATGAATTACATTCTCTTTCTTTTTACTGCCCATATTTCTGCTATTTACTGCATGCCATGCTGTGAAAATGGGGCAAATACAAGTTCCAACAGAAGACCCATTGACTAGAGTTATTACATCTATCTTATTATATAAAGCAAAAACTTATTGAAAACGCAATGTTCATTAAATTTATTTGCCAATTCGTAGTGTGTATTATAAGAGCAATGCATTATTTGAAGTATTGACAATTTAATGAAGAAAGTTTATTGAAAGAACAGATTTCAGTACTGAAATGGGGTGATTTTATTTCACGACCACTCATTGCCACTGCGTTAAAATTGAACATTTCCACTTGGCGGTCTATTAACTTAATGACCGTGCCTCTTCTAAGTCATTGTTCTACGTATAAATGCGAGGCAGCTAATATACTATAGTAAGTTTGTTAACTCTGCTTAAAAGCCTTTAAAATATATGAAAGTATCATCTTCTCCAACATAGATCAAGGTATTTTTTATTCAAAAATAAGATCAGTTCTGGGATTCCATTTACAAGGAGTTATCCTCTTTCAACAGATACTTAAGTATTTCAGTTGTTATTTTTTTTCCTGAGATTGATCTTTTAATTGCCTTGTGCATCGCAAGATAAAATACCACTTGGGATAACAGGATAACAGTAAACACCATAAACAACAAACACGCTTTTCGATGTTACATGTACTAATATTGAAATAATTTAAATCGAGTTTAGCAAAATGATAATTCTTTAAAAAGACGACAATGATACCACCGATATCACTTGAGAATTTATTAGACTTTAGTAATATAAAAGTGATCCCATTCCATTTATTCAGAAATATCCAAAATATTAAAATCTATCAAAACTAATTATTTTAGTCAAATCACTTTCTCTTTCTATATTCTGTAGTTAAATTACTTTTGTAGAGATGAAACATTGTGATAATTATGTAAGTGTCCTATTTCAAACAAAATTACAGATATTTCAATTTTGTTAAAGTGATGCATTTGTGAGACCAGGAGCCAATTATGCAGTTTTAATATTTAACAAAACGATTCCCTCCATTGCCTAAAACACGACTCTCTGAACTTTTAGATAATCATTCTGCTTATGAACCACACTGCTTGACATCTCATTCTAATATTTTCATGCCCGTTCTCCTCGCTTCTTGAATTATCATTCTTAGTAAACCTCAGCGCTTCTATACTGGAAACTAAAGTAGCCAATGATGCAAATGATGCTACATCGCACTGAGAAGCAACCAATGAGAAAACGAAGGGAGTATCTGGATCTCAGGCAAAATGATGTGGCAACAAGGAGACAAGACAATGAATGTTTATGCAATGAGGGTGCCGAAACGTTGAGATTTGCTAAGAATGATAATTTAGGAAGCGAGGTCATGCAAATATTGAAATGTGCATGAAAATATTGGAATCAAGCAGTGTAGTTCATAAGCAGTATGATTATCCAGAAGTTCAGAGAGTCGTGTTATCAAACTGTTTAGTGAGTCTTTATTTTAAATATTAAAAAGTTACAAAAAAGACAAAGCTGACTCCAAATACCAGAAAAGGAAGCGGCAACAATTCAAGTCATGCTGAGCAACAGCCCGACAAACAGATGTGTGTGCCAATCTGAGTATGTATTAGGTCAATTATTGATTATGGAAATAATATTCTAAACCCTGGTCTCACACTTGCATTTTCGCCTCCTTAAGCGTTTATTAAAATTAATGTAATTTTAATCATAACAATAAGATGTATGAATAAATAATATTAATTTTGAAAGTTTAGAATGTGGAATTTAATGTGTAGTTTTAATTAATGATTATATTTTAGGAACTCGTACAAAGAGGTTATGGCAGGTTATTGCGGAAACGGGGGTAATGTACGAACTATACGATTCACGACCTCAATTAGTTAAGAATAATAATTTAATCCACAAAATAGAACTATATTCATAAAGGAAGTAAACTCCAACTTAATGTTTCTTTTTTTTATTCACCATAGCATTATTTCGAAATGCTGCTATTTTAACCACTCTGATGACCATGAACGAAAACCTTTATTATACTGTCCTGCTTTGTATTTTCAGAAAAGACAAACCTCTTGCAAAAGTGATATGACGGGTTTCAAGAGGGTATACATACCGGGCGTCATCAATCCTGAGTGCATCTACAACGTAAGTGGAATTCTATATTTTTTTATTACATACACAATTCTTATTACTAAGGTATTAACATAAGCTAATGTGCGATTACAATATTTTATATAATGGACAGATTTAAATTAATAAAAAATTATTTGTATTAATGAAACATTATCTGTATTAATGAAATTGTTACGAAAGCATTTGTTAAACTAATTAATATTTCATAAATCTTAATAACTCTCTTCCACCCACCCCATCTCGAAATTTTAAACTCAAATTAGTTAATAATCAACATAAAAAGCTATCTTTTAAATTATATTATAGAAATTAGTATTGAATTTGATCCAAAACAAACCATTATTGATATAAAATAAACCATTTTATAGCATTCAAAAATGCAATATATATATATATATATATATATATATATATACAATGTGTGTGTAACACAATCGAATCAGTATTTTATTATCTTAATAAATGCAATCAATTGTTTATGGATTAATAGTGCATTATTTCGCACTTATAAATTTGTTAAATTATGAAATCCGATCACGATATCTGAGAAGATGAGGAAATAAAGCGATTTCTATTTTAAAATCGAAATAGTCGGACCTGACTAAAAATAACTTAAGTACAGATAACAAAATTAAAAATTTAAAACTTAGTGTTCGCCGACTTCTTTGACCCCCAATACATATCGCCATTCAACTTCAGTTTTGTTGTTTAATAAATTTTGACCATACAGATGTTTTGGAAATTTAAGAATGCATCTAATTGATTTTTGAAGTATAGATTAAAATACTAAGTCAGAATATTTTGTATGAAATCGCAATGTATATAACTTATTGAAAAATATGAAAGCATTTTTTCTAGCTGTAACATTAAATGACTTCATTCTTGACAAGTAACTGCAACGGTTCTTTAGTAAATAAATAATTAAAAGTAGCTTACTCGTTACATTTTTTAAGAAATCATACTCTGTATATGACCCCTAAATGTACATTTATAAAATTCTTTTAAAATTTGAAGGAGGAAAAGAAACAGACAAGCATATTTATAATTCCTCCCTAATTGGTACAACCTTAAATTAATGGATAAAGGAGTGAAAAAACAGATTCAGAATAAATTAGACAAAAAGTAAGGGCTCGTTTTCACACTGAAAACATGCCGATCAAGATCAAATCCATCACTGTCATACAGTTTTAACCTTTCTGTACTTGTGTGAATAGATTTTATTCGTAAATGAGTGAACCCAAAAATAAATCCTACGTGAAGTCGTCAGGTAGATCCATAGATTGAAAAATTCGAGCATGCCTTTAATGAGAACCGGGTCGGAATTACTTTTCAAAACAAATGTTGAAATAACATAACATCAAAACATAAAACCATCCAATTTGCATCGCCCTTAACATTGAATGCAAGAGGGAGGAGTGGCCCCTGTAGGACGTTAGAATGGAACCTCTAATAACTGAATTTTATTCGCAACTGTCAATATACCCGTCCTTCGTACGAAATATACAATAAAAAGAAACTTAAAATTCACAATCATGTGCTAATTCCTAAATGACATTGTTACCTAAAATATTATATTTAAATATTTAGACTAATGTTCCTAAAAAGGAATTTAAAAATCGTTGTTCTCGCTATACAAAATTATCTTCACGGACAAATCTGAAAAATAAGACATTCTGGTCCCGTTCGTAAACAAATTCACAAAAAATATGAAATTGAATCAATTTATTCCAAAATGAAAGCGCTAAAATTGTATAGGAAGACCCGTACTACTTATATTCTGGCAGATTAGAAAATACACCAGTGTATGGGAAGTATTACAATATATGAGTTTGAAAATACTTTGCCACAATAAAACACATGACGTAAGAAATTGAAAATGTCAATCATCCTGGTAATCTTTAAAATCGAACTTGTAAAATCCAGTTAATTCTCCAATTAAAATAAAATTAGTTTTATATACATTTCTTTATTATTTAAATCAGAAAAGATTTCATAAAAGTCACCTGCCGCAAAGACATTGAATTTAATTCAGTTGCTAAATAGTATGACATAATTTTCATTAAATAAATATATGAAAAAAAATGTCGCCTGCATAACGCTATCTCTATGAAAGGTTTAATTGTAGAGTTTTTATTAATATCTCGATAACCCCTTGGTTCTAGAAACTCGAAAGATATACACAATTTTAAGTAGAGCTATTCCAAGCCTACCACGAAAATTCCATGAAATTCGCTGCAGCCATTCTCTGTCTGTCAATGGTGTCGGGGGTTGTGGACCAATCTGCCAGTTTAATGAAGATGGCGAAGATCTGAAGAAATGACTTGTGTTAATCCACGTACAAAAATAATTATTATAACCGAAATATTTTGTTTCTATTTTCAGATGAAGTTTTCCAGCACTTCCATCCTTTATGACAAGCCTCCGGAGCACAGCCCGACCTGCTAAATGACGGTGACATGCTTACTTTTCGGAACTTTGAAATTTATTTTAGGAGTTTTAAGTATAACTATATATTCCTTAATTTCTTATATTTTAAGTTACATTAAGTCTTAAGTGCAAAGTTGTTGTAGACATTCGGTCTCATCCATGGCTTCTTATCTCTTGAATTCAAAATAAAAAAGATAAAATGAATGAAAATGCGCAGGCACGTATTTAATGGTCCCTTAAAATTAAAACTTACGAAAATGATCGTCTAATAATCAGAAGTAGATCCCGCGCAAGTCAAAGTGTGAACCCAGCAAATGCGGAGTTGCTACCTCTTTTAAAAAGTCCTGAATATCTTTGAAAAACGTGCAGTACATGACTCTCCCTACAAGCCAAAATTCGTGTTTTCTTTATTTCTTTCATAATCCATTGAATTGAGTTTGTTTACACAAAATGACACGGATAATTATTTGTAAAAAAAAACGAAATATCTCGAAAACGATTTACCATAGAGTAATGTGATCAGGCTTATTAATTTCGGTATCTAAATTTAGATATAAAATAAGCATTTGATTAACCTTTTGCTTAACCAAAGGTTAATACATTTCAATATATTGAGGCTTCCATTTCAGATTTAGACGATTTTTGAGAGCTGTATTGCACAATAAGAAGACCTGTTCTGGTTTTCCGACTCTTCTACCCAAATCCAATCAACACTAGCGTAACCCACGACCAACTAATATAACCAATTTATTTGTTAATATAACCAATTTATTTATTTTTGTTTTATCGAATAAGCTAGTTTAAGCAGCTCATTTAATTGGAATCCCCGTTTCTTAACCACTTAGCTATCTCACCACTACAAAAATAATTTTTAGCGTTCGTAAAAAGAAACATACATGGCTGATACTGGATGTCTACTGCAACTTATAAAATTTCATTTGGCTACCACTCAGAAATGAGTTCAAAAGTATATTTCAAAAGGATACAATTTGCATGCTCCATAAAGTTATCTTGTTTTAAGTGCATTAAATAATACGCAAGCTGTTCATCTTCAGTTCATACTCTGTTTGATGTTATTGGGTAATTTTCAACAGCACATATATATAATTGGATCCGTCAAAATTATTTAATGAAGTAGCTTTCAAGAAAAATTTGAAGACTCTTTTATGTTAGTATAACGTGAAGAAACTAGACAAGTTATGAAATGAGGTGGAGCTGCATTTCCTTTTCGAACTCAAATACAAAATTTATATCACTATTCATGTCTCATGACAAAAAAAAATAATTTAAGTTGAAAGTAAAAATTTACAATAATGTACAATAGTCAGTAAATCGGCAATAGTCAACAATAGCAATTTTAATAGTCCACAATAGTATATACAATAGTATGATGCTATGTAATAGTAAATTCAATAGTTTGTTTCTATCCAATAGTAGAATCAATAGAACTTCGCTGAAACAATTTCACATTCAATAGTTCGCTTTATAAACAAAACTGAATTCGATAGTTAAATAATAGAAAATAGTCATTGGTTAGAAATATAGCGTTAAAATAGTCTTCTGCAATAACTTGGTGTTGCGTGTTATAAGGCTTCCTGCATTTTCTTGTCTTGGATCATTTGTATTGGGCCTGGTAATTTATTTTAATTCCTTTTGATCCTGTGTCTTCTAGTTTTCAGGTTGGTTCTGTATTGATTCTTGTGTTGCGGTGTCGGTTGTTCTAGCTCGGTTGGTGTCTGTTGTCGGCTAGGGTTAGTTGTGTTAGGAGTATGTTAAGTTAAGAGAGTCGTCTTCGTCTGTTGTGTTTACGAGGTATGTTTGTTAGGTTTGTTGAGACGTTGAAGTCCTGGTGTCGTTGATAGGCGTGGGAGAGGGGTCCCCTCCGACGAGATCCCGACCTTATCGTGGTGGAGGGGTTCTGTGCTTCTAAAAGGTGTTTCTCAACTAAAAATCCTCTTAGGAGTTACTGGTGAGTACTTTTATGCCAATTAATTATATCCTCTCATAATAACCGTTCATTGTTTGCAACTTTTTGAAAAGTGGAACACAAAGCCAGTAGGTTAGTCTTTGTTATTTATTTCAGACTTGTAGGACAATATATAATTTATTTTAGACAGTTCTGCCTGTTAGGTTTTCTTGTGTGCCCTTTAACGGATTAAATATGCGTTTATTAGGGCATTTCAGCACCGTACAGCCATGAATGTAATAGCAGTCAGAACTAGTGTAAAACGTCCTAGTGTAAAAATCCTAGATAACTAGTGTAAAAAGTCCATCAGACCACACAAAAGGCAGTAATTAGCTGAACATTGAGCTCAAATTACGTGGGGCCTTAAGGCAGGGTTTATAGGCACAAATCCGGTCGATAATCGACTGCAGTAATTCTAGAAGAGGTGTTACAATGATTCTAAATCATTGGAAACACCTATTGCTGTGCTTTAAGACCATGCCAGAAGTAGTTGTGTAAAATATTTGTTGTTTGCTTCTGAAATTTTGAAAAAACAGTTCAGAATATATGCCTACTTTCATCCTTATTGGGTACAGCTCTATTTTGCTTGGTGCTCCAGCATACCTTCCAATAAAATAAGCTTGATGCCCCAGTGGTTGAGAAACACCGGTATAAGAAATACGTTCTTCTTAGACGGAGATTTCAAACTGCGCTAACCATAATGTAAAAGTTTTATAAACCTTCCCATATATAAAATCCCACAGCCATCTTCCCACAACATGGATGATGGCTTATTTAAAGGTCTTATTTTAACTTTGGATAAGTCACACAGATTATGCTAATTATTTTACTTTATATACCTTATATATATATTTCGTTATATACCTTTTCTTTATATGCTATTACTGTTTTCACCGAGATGTAGTTTATTTTAGGGAACATTTTCTATGTTTTGTTATATTAGTTTGAGGTATCTGTGCTATGGAACAAACATTTTGCTTACTATAAGAGGTGCATTATAGTTTTACCGTTGAATATTTTTTATTCTACAAAAATACTTTAATCATTCTGAAGACTGATTAAGACTGTTTCTAGATGTCTTGGAGGTGGAACAAGATTGCAACTGAAACATCCGCACCTAATGGGTGGTGAGTACGTAAGACACAAGCGAGGTAAATATTTCCAATTAACATCAATAAAGAGCCTCTTGTAACTAATATTTCAGCAAAATGGTAAGCACATTTTTCGAACTTCAAAGATGGATTTAAAATAATTTTCTAGGATGTTCATATAATTGTTTTAAATAAATAAATAGTGCACTTTCTTATCTTATAATTTGCTATAAGCAGAAGATCTGTCTAGAGACATTAGTAAATTCGACACATTATTATAACCCCAAAATATTTTGTTAACTGAAGACATTAGATAACAAGGTGAGATATCCCTGTACTCGCGGTTGTGGAAATCATTTGCCGCTTTTATATAGAAATCACTTCTTATGAACATAAATTCTTTTTAAAAGTATGGTTTTCAGTATTCCAATTTTCGTTTGACACCTTCACTATAAAATACAGATTTTATTGGCAAACTCCTATTAGGTTCGCACTATAAAAGTTAGAGACTTCTGCTTGAGATTAAGCAGTAAAAACAAAATTAGACGCTCCACTTTTTTGTGGTTAAAATTTTTCAAAAAATAGCATTATTTACATAGAGCTGTTAAAAATTCCTCAATATCTCGTACATCTAATATATATATATATATATATATATATACCCAATCCAGCATTTGTTATGCACTCTTTATCTAATGCACTCTATCTGATAAAAATACATATTTGAAAGGGAAAACACTTTGGTATGAAACCCCTAACTAATAAATTCATAGTTAAAACTTAGTTAACTTTTAGTTAGCTAAAATGTGTTACGGGGAAAGTGACCAGTGTTATATTGTGATTTGCAATCCCAATGTAACATTGCTGTTTTGGTAGGCGAAACAAGACCTAAGAAGATGGTCCCTCTTACAGCGAGACAATATATATAACGCTCCCTTTAACGCAGCTGGACCAGACGGGGTTCGAGAAAGAAAGAGGGGGCTTCTCATATTCATGTCAGCATTAGGTGCTATGACAAACGGAAGGGGTTGAACTTCCTGACCCGAGAGGTCAATTAATTTTCACATGGACATGGGAAAATGTCCGTGAGAACTTTCTGCACCAAAAAGACAAAAACTCAAAGATCTGATATTTTAAGGGGGGTTTGGCCAGTAAGACAGCCGGAAGGCGAGATTATATATTTACTGAACCAGTGACAGACTGGGGACCTAAGAGAGAGGGGAGAGACGGAGAGAAACTAAAAACTTTAAAATTTTGAAAATCAAACGATGAGTTGAATTTGAACTGTGCTGAGATGAGGTCGCAAGCGCGACAGTGATAGACACGGAGCCCATCGGAGAAAGCCGCGACGAGCCGCTGACAAGCCCGGGTCGGCAGTGATGACCGAGGTAGGCTATTTCCTTACATGTATCTTGCATGCAGGCCAATTGCTAAGTACTCTCTCTCACTCTCTCTGTTAAACGTGGATAGCGTTAGGAGTATTAAAAGCTTGAATTTAATGATGTATGTGTGAAATGTATTTCACACGTAAGGCAAAATGTGATAAAGAGATTTTCAGTAAATGAATTAAATATTGTAAGTGGGACATTTTATCCTATAGGTAAAGTAGAGTGGCACGAGGTGTTACTAATAATGGTTTTTCGGATATAAATGCATAATTTTAAAATTAAATGAGTTGTTATGAGTTCTGGAATTATTAAACAATCATTGTGGAATTGTTGACTTGATCAAATGTTAATAATGGATATCGCAAAATAAATGTTTATTTCTTTTTTGCTTTAAAATGTGTCTCTTCGTTTTAGTTTCTTATAAAATGCATTTTAATTGACTTCCCTTTACGAGATCGGCCTCCTTAGCGTCCTTACTGGACGTGTGGTTCTGCACGTACCAACCAGTACTCGTTGGATGAGTCTAAAGTGAAAAATTCATAAGAATGAACAATATCGCAGTAGAAAGGATAGAGGCAGAAGGTTTTGATATAGTACATAGTTGCAGCAAATTGAACTTGACACCAAAGGGATATGACAAAAACTGTGAACTTTCGCAGAATTATATAGCTCATCTATTTAACGTCGCTAATCAATGAAAAACTAAAATTCTACCTTATAAACTGATGGTCTGAATTCGAATCAACTGAATCCTATCATTAAAATTCAAAATTATCTTGCTGTTATTTCTTAAATTTTAATAAGAGTATGCAAAATAGATATTAAAAGTGAATCGTGTTTGCTCTGTGGGAAACTTCTGTAGTCGATGCGGGATCCATAATGGGATTAGGATGACCAAACCGAGATATTAGCCGGTCGTAGCATACACAGTAAATTCCTTGCAGTAATTAGTCTTGCTGCAAGTACCTTCCGGACCGCGCAATATGTGAAAGCTTTACTTGTCTTAATATGTAAATCAACAGTCCCTAGGACGGACAAGTAAAAGTTCTTCATAGTTTACGTAAAGATTTTCCTCTTTCATGCTGCACTGGAATAAATTTATTCCGTGTTTAAATTGTAATTAAGATATATTCTCTCCTCGTTGAGGTCCGACTGTTTGCGCGATAAAGAAGGATTATAGGTTTTCAATAGCCATTGCACACATTCACGAAGACTGACACTACATAATTATGAATGCTTTGTGAAATTTCCTCCACATCATTTTTGATCCTGAAGAAATAAGTGAAAAAATATTTCCCAATATTCCCAAAGGTTAGTCTCCAAAATATGAATATTCGGTTCTACTACAAAATATTTCATCACGAGTAATTAACTTTTGGTTATAAAGTAATAAGTAAGCATATTGCACATATTACACATTTACTTGTTTATTTTTGTTTAAAAATTTGACTCTTTGCGTACCAGTTGATGCATTCTTCAATTAAATCTATGTATCTGCGAGAAATATTAGTACCGCGTTGTTAACGTGCCACATGTTCAATTTTATTAGGCTGCAATCATACTACCAATTCTAAATTAAATATAAAAAAAAATTTTGAAACGTTTTTGTCGCATGTAAATAGTTATTGAAACCCATTACGAACAGGGCTTTAAAAGTCTCATTCATTTTTGAGTCCCTATTATGGTGGATTGCAAACTGCAGCAGAAATTCAGGAATATTCATTTCATTGATTTTTGAGTTCCTATTAATGGTGGATTGCAAACTGCAACAGAAATTTATGATGCACGGGGATTCTTTCTTAAAATTACGATTCGAAAGACAGTCATAGCACTCACATGTGTGTCACAGACCAGAAATCTAATATAGCCCACGTACATCTCAGGAATTCGTTAGGAAGGTGAACAAAAGTATTTCTCTGTAAAAATATATTTAGCGGCATTATTTGCAAAGATAGAATAGTTTCATATGAACGAAGTTACAAATTAAAAAAATCTGATGTGGGCAGCACATTTCCCTACAATACGTAATGCAAGTGCTCTACTTTTTTCCAGGCGAAATAACGATCAACAGGATCCACGACAGAATGTATTTCACGTTGAAAGTATACTAACATTAGGCGCTTTTCTGGATGACAGCCTGTCAGCTTATTTTGAAGTACCCAATTAACCTATATTTCG
Organism: Amaurobius ferox; assembly: GCA_951213105.1. Classification (NCBI taxonomy): domain Eukaryota; kingdom Metazoa; phylum Arthropoda; class Arachnida; order Araneae; family Amaurobiidae; genus Amaurobius; species Amaurobius ferox. Next base: position 17,575,774 of record OX578145.1, on the reverse strand, counting down.
CGCAAATATAATTTGACACTTGCAAATATTGCTAACGTCCGCTGAGCAATACACTCCGGTACATAAAATAGGCTCATTATTAATTTCTCAATTCGGTGTCATTTCGCCAAATCTACATCTATCTTGATACTGTTCATTTTTATGTAAATTTTTAAATACGTTTATTTGAAATATATATAATATCTTAAGCACGATTCGAGCTAGCCTTCAAAAGTTTAGATTATTCGTTTTAGAATACAAAATGAAGTATAAATGATTATTTATTTAACACTATTGAAAGTCCTGATTTTCTTTAATTTCGTATAAAATTTATGAGTCCTCCGAATGTTCGAACGCGTTTAAAATCAATGGGGTTCCAATATTCGCAAATTGTAATAATCGCACCCAATTCCGTTTGAATCACTCCATTTATTCATGAGATATTACATCCATAGATTCACGGACATACACATACATCACATCAAATACTTTTGATTCGAATTTAGAGATGCTGGAAACGTGTTCTTTCCTCGAAAGCGTGAATTCGAATGTTCGACATATAAAGAAGGTATATAAAGAAAAATAATTAGCATAATCTATGTGACTCATCCAAAGTTAAAATAAGACCTTTAAATAAGCAATCATCCATGTTGTGGGATGATGGCTGAGGGATTTTATATGGGAAGGTTAATAAAACTTTTACATTATGGTTAGCGCAGTTTCAGATCTCCGTCTAAGAGTAATTTCCCTATATATTATACTATTATGTAGAGAAAATAATTATGAATGAGGTACAAACGACTTAGGTAAGTCAATCTTTTTTTTTAGAAGAGGGGAGGAGGGGGGAGCAGAAAAATATTTTTAAAGTTGAAATCCATTTATAAATCAATACTTTGTTATCAAAAGTTTAATCATCGGATTCCTTAGGGATACTTTATTTTGACAATCATCCTTAGTTCTTTATTAAGAAAGATTAGAACTCTACCTATACCATGGTTTGAGGGGGCGCATTTACTGCATAGAGGTCTGAATATTCTGTCGGCAGCACTGTTAGGGCACACTGTATTTTAATGGGATATAAGCACACTTCCTTGGGGTCACTTTTTCATTGCTGACCCATGAAAGTACCCAGATTTTTTCAATGTTATATAGAAAGTAAGTGTTTCTAAATTTTTGCGAGTGATTTTACCATTACAGTTTCTATATATGTATATACATTTTTGAATAGACCACACTTTAGGCAATGACATCGTGGTGCAAGAAGACCTTGAGAATTATAAAAGCCGTCAGACTGCGAAAGAACGATAATCTGCGTGTTTATTACTTCCAGATGTCGAGATCGTTCTCGTATGTAAAGAAAAGGGTTGCCGCTTGTAACACCACATTTAACTGGTAACTACACTTAACATGTAATACTGCATTAAATACACTCCTAAATAAAAATCTGAACAGGAGTCTGTGAATGCATCGATATACGTACTCTATGATGCGAGGCGTTCTGGGATCTATTTTAAGAGTTCGAATTCTAGAGGAAGTAAAAAGTAAACATAAAGAATAGCAGTTTTTTATTTTGGGGCGAATAGCAGCAGTGCTGTCTCACCCGAAAGGAAAGTAATATTTCTACTTATTCATTTCCAATTACTGATTATAATGAAATCTAAAAATATCATTGGCGTAAAATTCCTCTAATCTTTTATCGCCGCAGGACGAGTAACCGACTCGTTGGATTTACAGCTTTATTAAAAGAAGAATCGCGGGATGAAAAACCTGTGAAAGGGTTATTAAGAAAATAACTGTTACTTGTATGAGAAAGATATTTTGTAAAACTCTCGACCATTATGACCTTGACAGTCATGATGATCATGACACCTTTACCGCATGAATACGTGATCACATAAAATATATGCATACAGTTATGAAAATAACTAAAATAATACTAGTATGCACAATTATTGTGAAATTCAAAAATGTTCATTAGCACGAACCTAGAGTTTTTAAAGCGTTTATCAAAATTTCCAATATTCTGTTTAACTACAGTTATGACATTATATTTCTCTACGTTACGTCTTGACACGTTTTAATTTAATTCTCTATCTTAGCATTATGTTTTTCCCTTTTGTGTTCACTTTTTTCCTTCCAACTTCATCAATTGAATCCGTGATTCCTTCTTCTCTTCAGACTATTTTCTTTTTTTCAAAAATTTAATCGAAAATCGCGCAAGACCTCGGAAACAATTCATACAACTGTGTATCATTTGTTTTGTGATGAAAAATGATTATCTGCTTATCATTATTAAAGGTCCTGATTTCCAAATGATTTTTTAATAAATTCACTGGAAAATTGAAGGGAGGGGTCTTTTTTAACACTTTACAACATAGTTGAAAAGTGTATATAACTTTGTTCATTTTGTGTGTCCGTTTGCAGGATAAGTGCCTTAAAAATGACTTTATCAAAATTAAATTTTAGTATATTTTAGAGACGGTCTGTGGGACATATGGGAATGTAAATTAATAATGTCACCCAATTAGTTTTGGATTAAACCCGGGTTGGAAAAGTGAAATACATTGAACCCTATGGGATCTAATTTTCCAAACATTTTTGAAGTGAAGTTAAAATTCACGAATTACTTTAAAAATTTTAGTAAATATTCAAATTATCCCATAAAATATATAAAAAAAATTTGAGTAAAATATGTTCTGTAGTTTTTTAAATTAAAATATTAATTACACCCATATTATATGAAGAAATCACGTGTCCCACTTCAAAATGAAATATGGCATCCATCTTTTTTCCCAGTGTGAAAATCATGATTTTTAAAGTTATTTTAAGTTTATATTTAGTGTTGTATCCGTCCTAAAACCGCTTTATTTTTGCATATTTTCTGTGCATCTATATTCTGCGCCATACGATTATGTCTAAAATAATATTTTAAATGTAATTTTTTGCTAATTGTGATGCAAGTAAACACTAGAATATGAATGTATGAGAAAATAGAGTGGAGACTTGCACTCCAAACAGTTTTTACATAGGAAGAATCTTAATGTTGATAAGATACTAAGATTTCATATTGGTAAAACTTAGACGGGTGCATCGCCCAGAACAGATGAAAATAACTTATATGGTTTCAAGTTCAAGCAGCTTTTTTTATGTATGCCGCTATAACTTTATTTGAACTATTTTTAAGTTCCAATACAGTGTCTTTGAAAAGTGAACTCATCATGGCTAAAGCCACAGATCAGGACGTAGAGAAGCACACGCTGCGGATGCGGAGAGTTCTCTCAGCATTCAATGTAAAGTATGGCGTAGTTTCCTTTAAAAAATTATCCACAAAAAAGCAATCTACTCGGGCATCTTCTCCTATCGAATCGTGGTCTTCTGATTCATCTTAAGAGCATTTTACTGCATTTTCCAAAATAACTTACAAAACTTGCTTGAAGAAAGCTGGCAGTTAGATGGCAATTACTATGAGGACGTTATAAGGCCCTTCCCCTTCATCAAGTCAAAAAAATTACTCGGTATACGCCTTTAGCAGCCGCTAAGAACGAACTGCGACGAGGCAAGCGAAAAACAATTCAAAGCTAGAACACCCAAAGCGAAAATTGGCTAGTGGGTAGTATCAGTCATCGAAAAAAAACAATCATAAACATAACAACTCGGGCCGATAAAGGGTCCCTCCACCGCCAGGGCTACGATGTCATGATATTTTGCAATACCATGATCGTGGTGGTGTAAATTAGACATAAGTCCATTAAGAACAGTTGAATATTTATCAAAAAAGATTAGGACGTCTATTTCAGGATTGATAGTTTTAATTTTTAAGTGCTTTCCTTATGATCGAGTTACTAAATATCCACCGAATTAAATTTTTGGGGACCTCAAGTTTCGTTGAAAATATTGACACTCCATTTGTGCATCAGAAGAATATAATAATGCAAAAACATCTTATAGTAAATGGGAAGCTAGCATGAATATAAGTTATGGCCACTAGTGAAAAACAAATCTATCTACCACCCACGAAATCTGACCTCCTAACTCTTAATTTCATAATTAATTTACTAGAAAATGACGCAGTTGGAATTACCTGGCTATTTCAAGAGAAATATGTTCAAAGTTGCATCATTTAAATGGAAATGTAGGAATTCTAAAATTTAAATTATAGAAAAATATACAAACGTTTCTCAAAATTTGAATTATTGAAAAATAAATAAAACCTCTTTTCATTATCATTATTATTGGAAACCGTTTAAAGGGAAGCAATAACATTAAAATCTGAAAATAATAAGAAGCAAACAAGATATTTCAAATTTAAACTTTTGGAAAACAAAAAAAAAATTTACATTATTAAATTAGTGTGTTTTATAGTAGTTTATACAATGTTTCTCTGACTTGAAATAGTAATTTCGATCAATAGAAAGAAATCATGCCGTAATTTTTAAAGAGAGCGAACGGCGAGTCATACATAGGTTGCTAATCACCGAAACTTTATGTACTTGAAATGGGGCAGCTAACCAACAGCTGATATTTACATCTACCAATTCCTTTTAGTATTCTAGTAGACTGTTTGCTTTTTTTCAACTAACACTTCCAAAATATGTAGGGTGACTGTATAGAAAAAAAAGTGTTTTCAATATAAATAAAAATGTTCCTTACAAACCAAATTATTATACTTACGTCTTTCAATGGGAATAAGGAGTACGAATAAATGTTATGTTTATTCAGAATATATTTGTTCATGGTTTCTGTCATAAAACAACGATCTAACAGCTGTTTTATCCAAAAATGTATACTGTATACATAATTTAAAGTTCATTTATTCAAATATACATAGAATTCTGTTGTACAAAATGATAGAAGAAGAGGGTATACTCCATTATTGCTAATCTGTGAAAAATCCATCACTGATTTACAGATACGATTATTATATAAGAGGCTTATAATTAACCAAAAATATTTCTTTCATTCTTTCAGAAACTTCACTGAAAACCTACTAAGAAGAATTCCTATCTGCAATATTCCAAGGTTTTTAATCTATATGTAAGGTATAAATCAGTGGTTCTCAACCAGCGTAATGGAGCGAACTAAAGACAGATTTCAGTCCTTACAATTTAAAAGACATACAAATTATGTAAGATTTCAGTCCTTACAATTTAAAAGACATACAAATTATGTAAGATTTCAGTCCTTACAATTTAAAAGACATACAAATTATGTAAGAAACGTGACCTAACTTTGAATTTTTATACTTTCATAATTCAGCGATTTGAGATAAATGCATACAGTTTTCAAATCTAGTAAGCTCTATATATTATATAGTAGGAAAATATCAATAATCATATTGTTAAGAAAATAGAACTAATGTTTGAAAATTCTATATTTTATCGCGAAATGACGCCAGTAAAGTTGGATACGGAGTGTTCAAACCTGCCGGTGTCATTGAGTTGTTCATAGAAGGGAAACCATATTGATACCGCTTTATTTTTTATTCATTGAGCAATTTTTTTCAACAAAAAACAATATTGATTCTTGGTAATATCTGCGTAGCTCTCTTACCAGTAAAAATCATGATCTAGTAAAGTAATATACACTCATTGGCAATATAAAGTTTCGCACCTAGGCAGAAGCCCTCCGATAACCGTGGAAGTTGATAAACCGCTTTGTCTATGATAGAAATGTAAATAATTAAAGTCTGGTAGTACTGTGCATTAATCAATGTAGAGCATAAAATAATGTTCCCAAACAGTCGCTGTATGTCGGATATAAATGCTGCAAGTAGTAGGTGGCGGACGTAAGTAATAAACATATACAGACTGGGCACTCTGAACCACTTGCAAAGGCCATATAGTTATGTTGTGAAAAGCAAGTTAGTTGGCTTATCAACTTGTCAGCCATCTGACTATTCAGACACTGCTGTGATAAGCAAACATAGCGGACAGGCCACCTGGAGAGAGAATCGTACGATCGTGGAACAAGCCTTCGTGGTCTCCAGGCTTGTTGCCCATCGAACATTTGAGGGATTAGATGGGACGGCAGCTCCTGGCATCTACGAGTGTGCAGGATCTGGAGTGGCACTTGCGACATCTGTGAGCAAATCTGTCGCAGGATAGCATACATAGTCCGACTTCATTCCGTATCGCTGCATGTAGTCACGCAAGCTGTTCAGCAGGAAATTGTCCCTTTTCTATGATATTGCAATAACTGATTACCATCACACGCATACATTTTCATTCAATTTTAATGCACAGGACTATTTTCGTCAATGAGTGTATATATAGTAAACAGAATCAAGGAAACCATAAAATACAAAATATTGAAATTTAATTTAGGTATATTTGATAAATTTTCACTTTTGTTTTCAACTTGAACCACTGATTTCTATCATATGCATTGTAAATATTGTATGTTTTTGTAAACCAATAAAAATAAAAATGAAGATATTCTCTCATTCTGTAAAAAACTAGAAAGTAACAAACCAAAAGATAAAATAAAGGAGTATTGTAAGTATATCAATGAGTTAAAAACACTTTGCGCGATTGATAATATGAATTTAAGCACACATAGAATAACAATACAGCATTTCATTTGGGGGGGTCTTTTATTTTCGTTTTATGAAGTCCGTTAATTTTTACAAGCAAAAATAGATTTGTATCAGAATCACCAAGTAAACAAAATGGAAATTAATGATACTAGTTAAATTAATACAGGTCACAGAAAAGTAAGATTATAGAATAGCTAAATATAAGAAAACAAAGTTATTATTTATGGAATAATTAATGGGAAATATATTATAGAAAAGAAGAAATGACTTCAATTAGTAAAACAGAGAAAAAGTAAAGAGCAATGAAATATAATTTGAACAATAATGGAATAATAACAGTGATATTAAAAAATGTTAAAATAAAGTTGGAACGGTAAAATAGTAAAAATAACACATCAAAATTGGAATAATAAAAAAGGGAAAAATTGTAAAAATAACACAATAGTATGAACAATAAAAAGGTGGGAATTATAAAATCGATGGTGAATTTTAGTATTAACATATCAAAAAAAATAAATAGCATGTAAGAGGGGAAAATAGTAAATGACAAAATATTGAATTAGAAAACTATAAACAGAAAACTGAAAATAAATTGAAGATTAGAATAATAGGAAAAGTGAGAATGTAGAATTGAAAAATTAAAAGAGAAAAATTAGTCCAATCAAAACAGGCGAAAAAAATTAAGAGTATGAAATAAAATTGGATCAATAAAAAATAAATAAATGAGAATGATAAAGTCGTAGCGGAGTAATAAGGGGGGAAATGGACCAACAGAAGAAATATATTAAAAATGGAACAAAAGGAGACAGGAAAAAATACAAATGAAACATTAAAGAGTGATAAATATTGAAAATTGGAATGGTGAATTAGGTACACATGCAAAATGAAAATCATACAATATTATTAAATCAAAGGGAGGAGTGATATATAATTAAATTCGAGCGGTAGAAGATGAATAATTGTAGAACGAAAAGGGTAAAATAGTATTAGAATAATAAAAGAGTGAAAATGGAGCAAAACAAAGAGCGAGAAAAAGTAAGAATAATGGAACAATAAGAAATAGTAAAATAAAAATTTAGGTGATGGGGAAAATAGTAGAAATGGAGCAATAGCAGAGAGAAAAGAAGGCAAAACAAAAGTGTAGAATTGGAAAATTGAAAGAGAAAAGAAAAACGAAGAAAATTAAGACGATAAAATGCAATTGGATCAATAAGAGGGGAAGAATGAAAATTGTGAGAAATGGAACAGAAGAAAAGGAATTATTAGGAAATAAAAATGATAAAGTAGTATTAGATCATAAGAGTTAAAATGATAAAGTAGTATTAAAGCAATAAGAGTGAAATTGAAAGGAGAGCAATAAGAGTGAAATTGAAAGGAGAGAGATAATAGTAAAAATGAAACAAAAGAAAACGAGAAAAAATAGGAATGGAACAATAAAAAAGGAATATAGTAAAAATAGTAAGCTGAAAAAGCGATGGAATAATTTCAAAATGATATTAGAATAAAAGAGGAGTAGAAAAATTAATAAAAATGGAACAATACGATATGTAAAATTCAAACAATAAAAGAACGAGAATTGGAACAATATACGTGTGGAAATTCGAACTGTAAAAGAGAAATAATTGTGAAACAAAAATGGGGAAAAAAATAGTAAAATTGGAACAACATTAGAGATGAAAAATAATGAAACAAGAGGAGAAGGGAAAATAATACAACTGGAGCAAAAAGTGAAAGGGGTAATGATAGAAATGGAACAAAAAGAAAGTATAGTCAAAATAGATCAATGTGAGTGAGAGAATAATGAAAATGGAAGAAATAGGGCACAGGGAATAGTAAAAATGGACCAATAATAGGAGAAGGAGAATGGAATAATAGAAGATAAAGAATAGTAAAACTAGAACATCAGAAGTGAGATAATGTAAAAATGAAACGCCACGAGTTAGAAAATAGTAAAAATGGATCAATAGAAGAGAGAAAGTAGAAACAGAATGAAATGAGAAGAAAGAGTGATAAAAATGGCACAATAGGAAAAAGAGAATAGGGTGAAAGCAAAACGTAAATGTAGAATTGGAAAAAAATAGTACAATTAAAACAGCAGAAAGTTAAGAGCTAAAAATGAAATTGGATCAATAAGAGAGGAAGAAAGCATGAGTGAAAATTGAGAGAACTTATGCAGTAAAAATGAAATTATTTTTACAAGAAAATAACAAAGTAGTATTAGAGCAATAAAAGGACAAAAAAGTAGGTAATAGTAAAAATAAAACGAAGAGAGACAGTAAAAATACAATAGGAAAAATTGTAAAAATGAAATAAAGGAAAGAATATAGTAAAAATACTAAAATAAAGGAATGATATATAATAAGAATTGGAATTGTGAAAGAGGAATAATTACGAAATAAAACAAATGGAGAGGGGGGTAGAGAAATTGAACAATAAAATAATAAAAATCTGAAAATAATAAAACTGAAAATCTGACTGAAAATAATAAAATTCGAGAAAAAAATGATAAAATATTATTAGAATAATAAAGGAATAAAAATGGAGTAAAACAAGAGAAAAGTTGAACAATGGGAAAGGGAAAATGGCAAAATTAGAACAAAAAGAGAGATAGAAAATGATAAAAATAAAACAAGGGGACATGGAAAAATAATTAAAATGTAGTAAAAGGGAGTGGGATCATGAAAATGGAATAAATTGAAAGAGGCAATAGTAATAATGGTACAAAAAAGAAGGGGCAGGATCAAATGGAGCAAGAGAAAAGAAAAAATGGAACAATAGGAGAGCGAGATTGCTAAAATGAATCAAAAGTACCAGTAAAATAGGTAAAAATGAAACGATAGGAAAGAGAATGGTAAAAATGGAAAAAGAGAATAGCAAAAATGAAACAAAATAATGGAAAAATAGGAACAATTGGAGCGAGAGAATAGGGTAAAAGGAGTAGCAAAAATGAAAATAGAATAATAATACGAAACAAAAAAATGAAGGATGATAATTTAGACGATAAAATGAAATTGTATCAATAAGAGAAGATTAAAGAGTGAAATATTGGAACAGCAACGAAGGAATAATTTCGAAAATGATAAAGTAATATCAGAGCAATAAGAGTAAAAATATAAAAAAGGGAATAATTTTAATAATGGAACAATAGAAGAGTAAATATGAAATAATAAAAGAGTGATAAACAGAATGGTGAAAAAGAAATAATTGCAAAATGAAAATTATAAAAAAAACATAAGAGTAAAATAATAACAATAAAACACTAAATGTGAATAACAATAAAAACACTAAGAGTGTATAACAAGAATTCGAACTTTAAAAGAGAGAGTATAATTGTGAAATGAAAATGATAAAATAGTATTGAAATAATAAAAGATTGAAAATGGAGCAATAAGAGAGAGAGAAATTCATAAAATTGGAACAATAGGAAAGAAAAATATTAAAATTGGAACGAAACGAGAGACTAAAAATAAAACAAGAAGAGATGGAATAATAATAAAAATGACGTAAAAGAGAAGAGGGAATAATAAAAATGGAACAAAAGAAAAGAGAGAGTAGTAAAACTGTAACAGTACAAGAGAGAGTGAGAGAATAGCAAAATTGGAAAAATAGAAGATTGAAAATATCAAAAAGTGAAACAATATAAAAGAGGTGTAAGAAACAATAGGAGTGATAGTAAAGAGGGAAATGAAACAATAGGAGGGAGATAATTGTAAAAAAAAATAATAATATAGATAGAATAGTAAAAATAAAAAATAGAAGCGAGACAATAATAAAAATGAAAAGAGAGAATTAAAGAAGAAAAATAGGGAGAGCATAATAAGAGATATAATAGAAAAATTGGAACAATAGGAGAGAGTGAATGATAAAAATGGGAAAATAAGAGAGAGGAATATTGGTTGAGATGAAACAATAAAATAGATATTGGTAGAGAGGAAACAGTAGCAGAGAGAGTAAAAATGCAACAAAAAGAGCTACAGAGTTATAGCATTAGGAGAAGGAGTTAGAGAGTGGAAAAAAGGAAGGAGGTAATAACTAATTTGGAACAATGGATAAAAGAAAATAGCAGATGTGGAACAACAGGAGAAATAAAAGACAGGAGAAGGAAAAGTATAAAATGTACAATAGGGCAGACAGAAAATAAAAATGAAACAATAGGAGACAGAGAGATAAAATAGTAAAAATGGAATATTAGAAGAGGGAAAATAAGAAAAATGGGAACAAAAATAGGATAAAATTAAGGAGAATTGGAAAAGTAAAAGAATGAATAATTATGAAAGAAAATTATAAAATAGTAATTGATTAATAAAAGAGAGAAAATAGTAAAATAGCAGGATAAGGGAAAGTAAAAGAATGAATAATTATGAAAGAAAATTATAAAATAGTAATTGATTAATAAAAGAGAGAAAATAGTAAAATAGCAGGATAGGGGGAAGTAATGAAACAGAACAATAAAAGAGAGAAAATAATAGAACATTGACCAACAGGAAACAGCAAAGAAGGAATAACTATAAAAATAAAAGTATTAAATTATTTTTGAACATAAAGTGGGTGAAAATAATAAAAATAAAACAACAGAAAAGGAAAAATAATGAAAACTGATGTAATAATTGAAAAATAAAATAAAAATAATTGCAAAATAAAAACGATAAAACAATATGCGAACAAAATACAGTGAAAATATTAAAAAATGAACAGTAAAAAAGACAAAATAATGGAACAAAAGAAGCTGGAATAATAAATAATTAAAGAAAAGGTAAATAATAGAAATGGAGCAATAAGAAAAAATAGAGTGACTTGAAACATTAAAAGAGTAATTGTGAAATCGAAATTATAAAATACTATTAGAACATTAAAGTTAGAATAAAAGGAAAGGGAAGTAATAAAAATGAAGTAGAGGGAGAAAGAGAAAATCTAAAAATGGAACAAAAGGAGGGAGGTAATATAAAAAATGAAACAATATAAGAACACTGTAAAAATGGAACAATAACAGAGAGGAAATAATAAAATTCAAACAATGGAAGAAAGATAACAATAGGAATTAGACCAAAATTAATGGGTATCGGAACAATGAAAGCAATAGGAATAATAAAAAGGTAAAATAATAAAAATGGCAACAATAAAAGTCAGAAAATACTAAAATTTGTAAAAGAGTAATAACAGTGAAAAAATATAATTAAAATGCAATTAGAGCAATAAAAAACAACGTGAAATTGATAAATTTAAATTAAAAGAATAAAAAATTAAAACAGTAGGTACAATAAAAGGGAAACAATATGTTCTAATAAAATTAGACCAATAATATAGAAAAATTGAAACAACAGAGAAGGAAAATATTAAAAGTAAAACTAATGAGAATTGAGACCTTAAAAGAGAAATGGCAGTAAGAATTCGACAATAAAAGTAGAATAAAATACAATGGGAAGAACAACTGCGCAAGTATATGGTAAAATATAATTGCAACAATAAAAGAGGAAACATGATAAAATGAAAATAATAAAAATAAATAGAGAAAAAATAGTGCGAATTGAAACAATAGAAGAAGAAAATATAAGAAAGGAAAATAGAAAAATGCAAATAGTAATAATTGGAGCAATAGAATTGGAAATATAAATAAAATAAAAATTCCAGAAATTAGAACACTAATAAACAGAAATAATTGGAAATATGAAGAACAAGAGAGAGAGCATAATAAAATTTGGAACAATGATAGAAAATAATGAGAACTGGAACAATAATAAAGAAAACATAATAAGATTTGGAATAGTAAAATATAATTGCGAAAATGCAAAATATTATTTGAACATTAAAAAAGAGAAAATAATAATAAAGGAAGCATAATAAAATGAAAATAATAAATTTAAATTATAACAATAAACAGAAAAATATAGTAAGAATATCAAGAGAAAAAATTGAAAAGGGAAAATAGTAAGAATTAGAGCAATAGAATATGTAAATTGAAAAGGGAAAATTGTAAGAATTGGAACACTAATAAAGAGAAAACAAAGGGAATTAGGAACAATGGTAAAGTGAACATAATGAAAATTAGAACAATAATAAAGAGAAAAAAATAGGAACAATGACAAAGAGAGCATAATAAGATTTGGAATCTTTAAAAAAGAACAATAATGAAACAAAAATCGTTTAAATAAAATTAGAAATATGAAAATGATAATACTGATTTGAAACAATAAAAGTAGAAAAAAGTAAAATTTGGAACAATAACAAATGAGTAATGGTGAAATACAAATGATACGAAAGAATTGCAATAAGAGGAAAGAAATGAAATTAAGAAAAATATTTAAATGAAAGAGGTAAGATAGTTGAATTGGAACAATAGAAGAGAGAAAATAATTAAATTGAAACTATAGAAGAGGGTGAAATATCAAAATTGAAACAATAGACGAAGGAAAAATGTAAAACTGAAAATATAAAAGCATGAAAATGGAACAAAACAGTGGAAAAATAGTAAATTTGCAACAATTACAAAAGACATCAATGTTATTATAGCCTATATATAAATAGTTTCAATGCACATGACGAAAAAATATAGGTGCTCTGAGCGAGACAGAATGCTATCAATTCATATATTCATTATTTGTTCCATGAGTCTTTATAAATAAGAATTGTGTATATAAAATAATTTTGCGAGATTATAATGTCTCCTGGTTTCATCAATGTGTCATAAGTCCATATAATTACTATGGACCATCAGGATACTATGAGCTTATATATATAAGTGTTCTGTGTGTTTCACAATTTCATGAGCCTATATAATAAGCATAATAGTCCGATAAGATGCATGAGCTTATATATATGTATATTGCGTGTAATAACTATAATAGTCTGATAAGATACGATGAGCTTATATAAGTGTTCTGTGTGTTTCAAAATTTCATGAGCGTATATAATAAGTATGATAGTCCGATAAGTTACGATGAGCTTATATATAAGTGTTCTGTATGTTTCAAAACTTCATGAGCCTATATAATAAATATGATAGTCCGATAAGTTACGATGAGCTTATATATAAATGTTCTGTATGTTTCAAAATTTCATGAGCCTATATAATAAGTATGATAGTCCGATAAGATACGATGACCTTATATATAAGTGTTCTGCGTGTTTCAAAATTTCATGAGCTTATATAATAAGTGTAATAGTCCGATAAGACACGATGAGCTTATATATAAGTGTTCTGCGTGTAATAAGTATAATAGTCCGATAAGATACGATGAGCTTATATAAGTGTTCTGTGTGTTTCAAAATTTCATGAGCCTATATAATAAGTACAATAGTCCGATAAGATACATGAGCTTATATATAAGTGTTCTGCGTGTAATAAGTATAATAGTCCGATAAGATACGATGAGCCTATATAAGTGTACTGTGTGTTTCAAAATTTCATGAGCCTATATAATAAGTATGATAGTCCGATAAGATACGATGAGCTTATATATAAGTGTTCTGCGTGTTTCAAAATTTCATGAGCCTACATAATAAGTCTAATAGTCCGATGAGCTTATATATAAGTGTTCTGCGTGTTTCAAAATTTCATGAGCCTATATAATAAGTATAATAGTCCGATAAGACACGATGAGCTTATATATAAGTGTTTTGTGTGTTTCAAAATTTCATGAGCCTATATAATAAGTATGATAGTCCGATAAGATACGATGAGCTTATATATAAGTGTTTTGTGTGTTTCAAAATTTCATGAGCCTATATAATAAGTATGATAGTCCGATAAGATACGATGAGCTTATATATAAGTGTTCTGCGTGTTTCAAAATTTCATGAGCCTACATAATAAGTGTAATAGTCCGATGAGCTTATATAATAAGTATGATAGTCCGATAAGATACGATGAGCTTATATATAAGTGTTCTGCGTGTTTCAAAATTTCATGAGCCTATATAATAAGTATAATAGTCCGATAAGATGCATGAGCTTATATATAAGTGTTCAGCGTGTAATAAGTATAATAGTCCGATAAGACACGATGAGCTTATATATAAGTGTTCTGTGTGTTTCAAAATTTCATGAGCCTATATAATAAATATGATAGTCCGATAAGATACGATGAGCTTATATATAAGTGTTCTGCGTGTTTCAAAATTTCATGAGCCTACATAATAAGTGTAATAGTCCGATGAGCTTATATAATAAGTATGATTGTCCGATAAGATACGATGAGCTTATATATAAGTGTTCTGCGTGTTTCGAAATTTCATGAGCCTATATAATAAGTATGATAGTCCGATAAGTAACGATGAGCTTATATATAAGTTTTCTGTGTGTTTAAAAATTTCATGAGCCTATATAATAAGTATGATAGTCGGATAAGTTACGATGAGCTTATATATAAGTGTTCTGTGTGTTTCAAAATTTCATGAGCCTATATAATAAGTTTGATAGTCCGATAAGATACGATGAGCTTATATATAAGTGTTCTGCGTGTTTCAAAATTTCATGAGCCTACATAATAAGTGTAATAGACCGATGAGCTTATATAAGTATGATAGTCCGATAAGATACGATGAGCTTATATATAAGTGTTCTGCGTGTTTCAAAATTTCATAAGCCTACATAATAAGTGTAATAGTCCGATGAGCTTATATATAAGTGTTCTGCGTGTAATAAGTATAATTGTCCGATAAGATACGATGAGCTTATATATAAGTGTTCTACGTGTTTCAAAATTTCATGAGCTTATATAATAAGTATAATAGTCCGATAAAATACGATGAGCGTATATATAAGTGTTCTGCGTGTTTCAAAATTTCATGAACCTATATAATAAGTACAATAGTCCGATAAGACACGATGAGCTTATATATAAGTGTTCTGCGTATTTCGAAATTTCATGAGCCTATATAATAAGTATGATAGTCCGATAAGATACGATGAGCTTATATATAAGTGTTCTGCGTGTTTCAAAATTTCATGAGCCTATATAATAAGTACAATAGTCCGATAAGACACGATGAGCTTATATATAAGTGTTCTGCGTGTTTCAAAATTTCATGAGCCTATATAATAAGTATAATAGTCCGATAAGACACGATGGGCTTATATATAACTGTTCTGCGTGTTTCAAAATTTCATGAGCCTATATAATAAGTATAATAGTCCGATAAGACACGATGAGCTTATATATAAGTGTTCTGCGTGTTTCAAAATTTCATGAGCCTATATAATAAGTATGATAGTCCGATAAGATACGATGAGCTTATATATAAGTGTTCTGCGTGTTTCGAAATTTCATGAGCCTATATAATAAGTATGATAGTCCGATAAGTAACGATGAGCTTATATATAAGTTTTCTGTGTGTTTAAAAATTTCATGAGCCTATATAATAAGTATGATAGTCGGATAAGTTACGATGAGCTTATATATAAGTGTTCTGTGTGTTTCAAAATTTCATGAGCCTATATAATAAGTTTGATAGTCCGATAAGATACGATGAGCTTATATATAAGTGTTCTGCGTGTTTCAAAATTTCATGAGCCTACATAATAAGTGTAATAGTCCGATGAGCTTATATAATAAGTATGATAGTCCGATAAGATACGATGAGCTTATATATAAGTGTTCTGCGTGTTTCAAAATTTCATAAGCCTACATAATAAGTGTAATAGTCCGATGAGCTTATATATAAGTGTTCTGCGTGTAATAAGTATAATTGTCCGATAAGATACGATGAGCTTATATATAAGTGTTCTACGTGTTTCAAAATTTCATGAGCTTATATAATAAGTATAATAGTCCGATAAAATACGATGAGCGTATAAGTGTTCTGCGTGTTTCAAAATTTCATGAACCTATATAATAAGTACAATAGTCCGATAAGACACGATGAGCTTATATATAAGTGTTCTGCGTGTTTCAAAATTTCATGAGCCTATATAATAAGTATAATAGTCCGATAAGGCACGATGAGCTTATATATAAGGTTTCTGCGTGTTTCAAAATTTCATGAGCCTATATAATAAGTATAATAGTCCGATAAGATACATGAGCTTATATATAAGTGTTCTGCGTGTAATAAGTATAATAGTCCGATAAGATACGATGAGCTTACATATAAGTGTTCTGCGTGTTTCTACATTTTATGAACCTATATAATAAGTATAATAGTTTGATAAGACGCAATGAGCTTATATATAAGTGTTCTGCGTGTTTAAAAATTTCATGAGCCCATATATAAATATTTTGTTTCATCAAGAAGCAACGAGCTTATAATTGTACCGGGTGCATTAATGTTTTATAAGCCTATAATATATAAGTATTATGTACCATTAAAAAGTTACGGGCTTATATATAGATGGTACGTGTACTTTAAAGTTTATGGCCTATATATAAGTATTATATGCCATCAAGAAGCATCGAGTTTATATATAAGTCTTCTGGATGCATTAATGTTTTATGAACCCTTATAGACTGGCAATATTGGGCTAATGTCGTATACCTTGGCCTTTCACTGGAAATATTTCCAATGTAACTTGATTCTTGGAGATACATTGCCGCCAATATTGTCAAAATAATTCCATTACATTTTTGTTCCATAATTAGCGTTATATTTCAAAACAAAACGCCAATATTGGTTCAATTTTTTAAACCAATATTTTGCAAATATGCAAAATATCTATATTTTCATATTGTTTCGGTATAGGCTTTCTACTAGGGAAGTATTAGGGTCCACCATGATACTACAATCTTGTTGTGAGTGCATCCCTGTTTTGTGAGCCTATATATAAATGTTCTGAATGCAACAGAATGTTGCATTGCGACCCATCATACAAGTATACTGTGCGACCAGTTTGTTGCAAGCATATATATATATATATACGTGTTTTGTTTGGAACAGGCATTTGCGAATCATAATAATTGCTTATATATATGCTCTCGGTAGATCAATAGCTCAATTTGAAAAAAACCAGAAAGGACACACAAGTAGTACACTTTTTATGATACAGCCGTAATTCCTAAATCTTCATCTGGTTTTCTACCGCAATGTTTTGGTCGGACTCTGTCTTGCTTTGCTTTATTTCGTTACTCAGTATCTAGAATACAGGCTGGAAAAAATTCACAAATTGCTTTACATATAATAAAAAAACATATTATCATACCTACTTTCAAGATGCTGGACTGATATAGCATGTTTCCAAATCAAGATTCTGTCATGCTGATAAATTTTCTACTAATTCGCGTAATCTATTACAAAATCTATAATGGAATTATATTGCGGAATCTATTACCAAAGAATGATTCATTACATCTATCATAAAAGATGACTGTGCTTAACTGATGCAAAAGTTTTCAAATGTTTATCAAAATGCATTTTATAAAAAAAAATGACATTGAATTAGAGAAAACAGTAAGCTTAAGTATCATTAGGTGAACCAATCGAATCGTCCGATGTTTTAAAGAATAATTCTTAACCATTGAACTCTAGAGAGTGTATGTACTCCAAATGTATATATCGATTTTACACTATATAGATATGAACATGGGTATTTCGAATTATGCCCTACACTCAAAAAATATTTGTGCTGTGCTCTCAACTATCCTACACGATGAAGAATCTCCAATTGGACTGAAGGGTCAGGATAGTTTCAATGTTGAATAAGGGATTTTTTATTTGCAAATTTCGAAGTGGCCTGGATTATTTTAGCCTCTACTGTTGTTCCTATATACAAGAGCTTTTGACCGGGACATGCTGGTTAAAGTAGATTACAAACTACCACTACAAACATACATATACCGGTTGAATAAAAAAAGATGGGCCAAACTTTACGAGATGGTAGTATACACCAAACAAAGCATTTTTCGTCATAGTTTACCGGGTCAGAAATGAAACATAAAGGCGCCAGTAGCCGCTTAATGATAAAACCGTTGAGGTGAGGTGAAAACACAAGCATGACTTAGAAGTTATAAAATGAATTTTAATAAACAATAATTACAGTAATGACGCAAAAGAGAGACCTCCAACCTTAATACACGTCTCACAGAGGCGACTGACGAATTAGCGAACTCTCTTGAACAGACCAGGCATGTCACGCACTTCGGCAGCATCGGCTGAAATTCTGGCGACGAGTTCTTCAGATTCGAAGGCAGTATCATAGATGAGACTCTTGAGATATCCTCATAAAAAGAAGTCAAGACACGACAGATCGGGCGATCGTGGGGGCCAAGCTAGTGGGAGTCGTCGGAAAAGACAACTTGCTGCCAATCGGCAAGCCAGTGTCTATGTTGATTAGTCCGTTGTAGCCGCAGGCGTCGATGGTTTTACTTGAGGGGAATCCTGCAGAAAGGAATTTTTACACGCAGTCCACGGTGCAGCAGACGCCGACGAATTGTTGGAGCAGACAATAACACACCTGTAACAGTGCTTCAACATTCTGCTAACTGTAGAGATGAAGCTGTTTGGTCCATCACTGCCATGCGGATAAGGTGTCTATCATTCCGTGCTGACATAGCATTTCGTCGGCCAATGCCAGATTTGCGACTCGTCCGGTTCTTTTCCGGCCTCTGCTTCTACACTCGCATCACTGTCATAGCATTGCACTCCATACAAGCTGCTATTACACGATAAGAACCCCCTTTCACGAAAGCCGATCATTCGTCTCCGTTCAAGCTCTGTAACTTGCTCATATGGCTGCCTCTGTCGTTGTAGAAACATAGTGACTTCTCATGAAACGTTTACCCCTGGCAAACTACTATTTTTAACGTCCTGCTAAGCTCTCTACTTATACGGCTAAAAAGGCAGTTCAAAGAACGCGACCAGTCAACGCATGCGCGGTGACTCTGAAATTCTAATCATTTGCATAGCACACCCTAATATGCATTTGCTGTAAATTTTCAGTTCAGTCGCGTGATTTCTTCGTGGTGTTGCAATGATTACAAACATGAGTTTAAAATGTAACTTTATTTTAATAAACTTTATTTTGTTTCACAATGCCTGGCAGAAATAGTCGTCTCCTTCGAAAATCTGCTCAATTAAGTCAGTCTCGTAGTCATAACTCTAAAGCAAAGGTTACAGCTTTCTAAGACATTGAAAAACTTCTGGAAAGTCCGGAAAGACTTTTCGAAAAAACACCACTCAAGGGGGAAAATTGAAAATCCGACTCAGGATCTGTCAAGTGGTCGATACTATGAGTGTGCATATTCAGCTTTCTAGGTCACTGGGAAGTTTCTGGAAAGTCTGGAAAGACAAAAATGCATTAGACAATAGACAGTGTTATCCAATTTTGGGGATCATAAGAAAAATTATATTGAGGACGCCTCCCCCTCCCCTTCTTTCTAGCTGAAATTTTTTAAATGTATTCTTAAATATTGTGCAACTATTAAATTTATTATAGAACATACAATTGTATCACATAAATATGTTAATAAAGCATTTGTAAAGAAAAAGCAATAATAATAATAATACAGTTTCTATTCTTAGACTTTCTGCAGCAAACTTAGTTCTGTCGTATTGACTTTTCTGGCCTCACTATTTCCATTTACAATAAAGGCTAAATCACTTAATCGTAACTGTGTAATATAATTTCTTTTTATAACCTTTAATAAATTTTACTTGTTTAATGTGCTTACAACAGAGGCTACTGTGTTAGGCACAGTGGAAAACACCATTGATTGAATACACATTTAGGAGATCGCTTTCCATCGATTCATATTAAGTAGCATTTCAGCGAAATTTTAAATCTTCATTTACAGTTTTAGGTCATTTGTCATCCATATTTAAATCTGTTTAAATTGAATGGGAAATGCCGTAGAAAGAAGATCGGATTCTTGCTTTTTTTTAATCAATCCAAATCCGTGGATTTCAAAATATCTCTTGATGATGGCGAATGTGTAATTTTATCGCTTTGTCTGAGTCCCCTAAGCGTTGCTTGTTTTTGCTGTCCGATTGTTACGCCCCTGAAGATCTACTGTATCCAAATAGCACTTCAGGGTAATGGATGTTTATTATGATTTATATTAGCAACAGACAGATATAGTCCGATTAACAATAGAAAGGAACATTTCCTGGGAGTCTTGCAGATAGTAAGAAAGATGAAGATGAATTAGAAAGGAAACCAATGGCCATACTGCCAAAGGATAGATACATTGGATGTTAAAAGAAACCCATGAAATTCCTCATACTTGTTCAATTAAATAAAATTTAAAAATGCGTCTAGATGAATTTGACAATCTTGACAATCAATAAATACCTGATCACCTTACAATATAGAAAATATATGGTATTTTAGAGAATTCTGACTACAATTTTTTTCGTTGAACGGGCAGGCAAATGTAAACCGAAAAAAAAAATGACCGTCAAAAAGCAATAACAATGAATATTTTCCCATTTGCAATGAAATAAAGCAAAATAACCTTTTACAATTTAGCAATATTTTTGATACTCTGATATCCCATGTCGACTAAGTCAGCCAATGGGAGTTACAATCCGTAACCGTCCGGGCCTTTCATGGAAGATTTTGTAGGAAAATTTGAGACGTATTTAAGTTATATGCTTGGAAATGCATCAAAACCTAACACACGCAACCTTTCCCACCTGAGATAAGAGTTAATTATGTGGTAAGTTGAAATTTACATAAATACAACACTACTGCTTACCCATAGTGTCCCCCAGCTAACCCTGAAAATAGTATAGTGGGATCTGAAAAGATCAAAATACATTGCGCATACACTAAAAGAACCAGTTGATTTGTGGCCACTAGCACAATTATGAAACACATAAATTTTTAAAACATTGACAATAATAATAATACAAATACTACACTTAAACGTACCAAGTTTGATCTCGGGGGTGTATGGGATAATTATGATAATTGCTAGTTCAATTCATTGATTAAAATTCAATTTGTCGAGTAAGGAAAATTTCCCAAATAAGCTTTAAATTACACTGGCACTTACTAACATATAATTATACATTACATCACAATAGGGACTCCGTCACAGCTGTAATACCTCCGTCATATACGTATAATACCTCCGTCACAGCTGTAATCCCAGAAATAGGCACTTCAGAGTTGGTGAAAAGGGCTTGGGTAGTAGACAAATACACAGTTTATTGGACACACGGTTTTTTATGAGATATCGTTACAATCTGGATTCCATCGCGGATTATCGCGGAGTTGGAGATCACAATACACAATTTTCTCCACCGCCCAATTGCCGGTTGTCCCAGCGATTTCTGGAGGTCCGGTTACTACGTACAGGTCGATGCCGGTTGGGTCGCATCCCGAATAAATTTTGCGGTATCTTGCCTCAGACATGCATCACCGATGACGGTTAACGCCCTCAGCTGACATGTGTTGTGCACTGCATAGGGACCCAATATTGGCGCCCTGCAAATACTTTGTCCATGTATACTCGCCCGTGAGGTGAGCTAGACACTGAGCTGTCGATTACCGTCCTTGCAGTCCACATAGTTGTCAAGGCTTAAAAGTAGTTTTAAAGTCCAAAAGGGTCGCCCATACTACGCCATCTATTTTCAGAGCTGTGTGGTATTGTGTGGCAAAAGGGGCGAAGTCCTCGCTTAGCCGTTGATCGCCACTGCCCGATGATGCTTAAACTCGGTCTGGTTCCATTCTAGCCTTGCGGAAGCTGGCTCGACTTGGCTTAGAGCGGTCATACACTTAATTTGCTGAATGGTCGCGCCAAAAAACGGCTCCTTACTATATGCATCGGGCTGCCCCTAAAGAGTGACAGTGGATCCCGGTGCCTAAAATGTGTCGAAATGCATTAGAATCGGGCTTTAAGGCAAGTGCACATACACTTGGAGACCTTCTTTAACGAGATCAGAATGGAGTCTAATTTTACATTTCAAAGTCGAGTCCCTTCAGATTTTGAAGAGCGAGGAACAAAATTGGGGTGGAAGTCACCTCGTTCTCTCATTCGTTATTTTACTGATGTGTGAGAAAAGTGTGGTTCTAATTCCGACCAAACTATTGGATTGCGTAGTGACGCTCATTTTCTATGCGTCACAATAGAACTTGATGACCTGCGGATCTTCCAGCTGGCGGGAGGTCCCAACCGGGCCCCGGCGTGAACTAACACTTTACAGGGGCTACAAATTTCGAGATATTTGTAGTTTTCAATTTGACACCTACTACGACATCTCGTTTTACGAAATTTACAGCTTCTTGTGCATTCAAACCATAGCGCCGAACTGTCCCATCTCGTGTGTGAGGAGCATCGTAGCAATAACTTACCATACATATAGCCTACATTGAGTAATTACTACTCCCCCCCTCTTTCATTCCTGGGGCTAACCCTGGGCAATGAACAGTGATTGCATTATGTGCAAATATGTTATGCTTCATAACAAATTACTTAGACATAGCCGTTAATTATGTAGACCCGTATTCAAGAGTTGGAAGTTATCTCCCCCAAGAGGAGGCTAATCATTACTATATGTGTCTAGGAGGCTAATCATTGCTATGTCTAGGAGGCTAATGATGTTTAGAGCACAAAATCTGTATCGCGGTTCTTTTTCACTACAGTGATTGAAACTGTAAATTTTCGTGATCATTAAACTATAAATAATCCCTTTTGAACAGAATTATGTCATATTTTGCTCTATGCTAACATATGTTAAGTAAATATAAAATTTCGAATCCATTTCTAAGTTTTCGCTCGAATTTCAAAACATTCTATCTAGCACTAGATTCTTTGATAACAAAGCCAGATATAAAGTTTCGAATCCAATCGACCTGTTTCAATTTGCATTTATTTTGAGTAAAAATGTTCTGAAGAGCTGCCGAGTACACGGTATATCCCATCAAGTATGCAGACGTTTTCCTTTGAGAGTTTTCGCTTTAAGAATTCAGTTTATAAATGCATCAATAAAAGAAATATGAACAACAATTGAAATAAATAAACGATACACTCATTTGTTTACTGTTTCAAAATGGCGAAATGTGAAAAGTTCAAGAATTTCTTCCTCTGTTGGCATTGTCGTGCTCAGAAGGATCTACAATCTGCGAAACACATGGGAAAAGCAATTGAGCTTTGCGAATCGCAAGATATAAACGTTGAATGCATAATTTCAACGTCTACAGGTATATATCCGATTTACAAATGCTGATTTTTTAGAGGAAATGTAAAATTTAAAGAGAAAAGAAAATATCTGGAGTGGAGTCTCCATTCGACTTTCTCATATATTCATATTCCATACAGTTGAGTTTCACTTCATCACACTCGTTATTAGAATGAAAAAATCTGATGTGGGCAGCACACGACTTTCCCTGCAGACTTATATACACGTTCTCTTTATTTTAATTAAATTTAATTCACTATTCATTCAATTTTCGTTCGCATTTGTTAACTGGACTCATTTTCAGAGGTGGCTCAGAGAAAAAACGAAAATATCTCGAGAACGGCTAGTCCTACTGTATTAGGGTTGGTCTTATTCTTTTCTTCGTTAAAAATTACGTATAATACAAGCATTTAATGGATATATTTCAGCATACCTAGTTTTCTATTTTAGATTTTGTCGATTTTTGAGGGCCATTTTGCAAAAAAAGGCAGTTTGTTTTTTCTCGAATCGTACCAAAATTTAATCAATACCAGGGTAACCCACAAGAGATTTATCTTCCAAATTTTGTGAAATTCGGTCCATTAGATTTTTAGCTAGAGTGGATACAAGCTTTTGCGGGCCATTTCGCAAAAAATAGCGGGTTCTTTTATCCCGAATCGTACCCAAAACTAATCAGCACCAGATTCGCCCACAAGTGACTTACCTACCAAATTTTATGAAATTCGGTCAATTAGTTTGTTAGTTAGAGTGGATACAAAATCTGCACAGACAGACAGACACACAGACGTCACGCTAAAAATAGTTTTTTCTTATTCTAGAGGTCTCGAAACGTGTAGATCTGTCGAAAACTCGAGTTGCGATTTTCGACATGATTCCAATAATTTCCCTATACATACCATGTATTGCAGGGAAAGTAAAAAATGCGCATTTTTATCAGATTTCGAACCCAAGTTATTTTTTAAAATACTTTGAAAAAAATTCTTTAAAAGTTTATTTTTCCAAGTTGACAACGGCTTAGTGGCGTCTATAAGTTGTATATATTGAGTTAATATAAACTATTATATTATAAACTATTTTAATACTATTGATATTAATAGTATAAGAAAGACACGCCCATTGCAGATACCACTATTCATGGGTAGGTTTCGCGAATTAATTACTCGTTTACCACCAGCTTTGTTTAATCTGAACAGCATACAGATTTAAATAATAACTCTTTTCATGAATGTATAGCTGTTACCAGTGTGTAACAAATTTTTATTTGCTTATTATTTTTTAACAAAAGGTACCTGCAGATATTTTTAACTAAATGAAGAACGCATACACCTCTGCAGTATGGTCATTTATTGGTTAATTATTGGTGAATCATTTGGTGGTCATTTAGTGGTGAATCCATTCGAAATCTGCTCGGCACATTTCTGCAATATTTTTAAACAAAATATCTGGACCTGCAGATGAGCTCAAAATCTTTACCTCATTCGAAAACGCCTTCGAATTCGAATTTTGATTACGTATTGAATCTACTCTACATAGCTCTAACATGTTTCACGAATCGATTTCGTTATTTGGTTATTCAAAAATAGTATGTGACCTAACTCGATCTCATTAAGGGTGACCGTCAGTAAATCTTCTGCCCTATCCGCGCTTTGTTAACTTCCGCGGCACACGTTTTTCGCCGAAATTCTGCTCAAACAGTTGCGAAATATTTTCTGAAAGATAAAATGCAATGCCTAGATTATATTAAAACTAAATTTAATACCCAATAGAACATAGACTATATTTTTTATTTTAATCCAAAATATTTTTGGTGCTGCCATCTGTTGCCGTAATTTAATTCATACCGATTATTTTTATTTTTTAATGAATATTTTTCTATTCCTTCTAATACAGTATTAAATACATCAACATATCACATATAATGCCACAATCACGGAAAGGTATTTCTCATTTTATATATTTGATAAGGGGATCTGAATGTACATCACTGCAGCTTCGTCTTCAAGTTCCTTTGTTTTCAAGTCCAAGTTCAATTACGTTTCCATGATTGTGGCATTATTATATATGATCTGTTGTTGTGTTTAATAGCGTAATAGAAGGAATAGACATTAAAAATGCTCATTAAAAAATAAAAATAGTCGGTATGAATTAAATTACGACAACAGATGGCAGCACCAAACATATTTTGAATTACAATATAAAATATATTCTATGTTTTATTGGGTATTAAATTTAGTTCTAATATAATCTAAGCATTGTATTTTATCGATCAGAAAATATTTCGCAACTGTTTGAGCAGAATTTCAGTGAAAAACATGTGCAGCGAAAGTTAACAAAGCGCAGATAGGACAGAAGATTTACGCTCATCCTTAACAATTTGTGTTACGGTCATTTATTGAATCCATCTGTTCCCCTCAATGTGTTCTCGAAATGCCGTAGATTTAAACGAAAGAAACATTTCATAAAGTAGGTTTATATTGACATTAGCTTATGTTGAACCTTGTTACGTCACGTAATAGCTCTATTGAAACGTTATAGCATTGAACGGGTGATTATGAGAAACCGAACACTGTACATAAAAAACGTCGTTTTATGAAGGATTCGCTACCAGTTCCGAACCCGTTTCAGACCCTTTTTATACTTTGCTTCGTTTTAGAAGTTGCGCTTTCCTTTCTTTGTATAAAGATTAAGCAACATGCATAGACATAGATGCTACAAATCTATATGTAAAATAATTATATCTCTTCATTATATATAAGCATATTTATTTCTGTTGTTCAACTGAAGCCAGGATCACTATCTGGAATTTCAATTTATGATTACATCTATCATAACCAAAACGATATTTTATAAAATTACGGAGATTGATCGTTCATTAAAATTAATAACTGACAAATTAATAATATAAGACAAATTCCTAGTTTTCAAAAAATCACATCATAAAATGCTAAATATCTCGAAAATGGCACTCACTAGCTACGCCAGAATAATCGCATTCGATTTCGCGTGAAAAACAACATAAGAAATGAACCCTTCTCACTCGACTTTATTATACGAATTACATTTTTTTTCCAAACGATTAAATCATAAAATGAAACAAATCGTGTGAACATGGTACTTGCTACCTACACTGGAATAATCGCTTTCGATTCCACGTGGTAAAACTTCATAAGAAATATTCCCTCTACTTTATTGTGCGAGTTGTATTTTTCAGGAATTTTCGATCGTCAAAAACGAAAACCCGGAATTCCGACTTTAATTTTCGACATAAAAACGAAGTCGGTGTTTGTGGGGAACGCTTCCTCATTTACTTATTGATTATTACTTATTTTGCTTATTGATTATTAATAGGGTCAATTTTTACGTTATAAATGTCTCGCTTTAACACTAAGTGCAAAGGAAATGTAATTCCGGTTTATGAGCATGCGCAATGGATTCATAAAATCTAGAACTTACTCATTATGTACATTCAGTAAATTATACGAATTTGTAACTGCCCTAATGTAAGTATGTCAACATTGAATCCATTTAAGTTGAACATTCGAATCATCTGAAAGTTTGTTTGTTCCTTGGCAAATTTTAATTTTTACACACAATTCACTTCATGCCATACATTTTTCCATGTATCATGTGATGTATACAAGGAGAAAATAATTTAATGTGTATTGGATTTTAGTGGGTTTTAAATCTATATACATTAGCAGCCATCCTTAATGTTCTTTAAGTATATCTTAGTATTTTTTTTTATTTCTATATCGTTTAATATGCTTAAAATTTATATTAGTAGCAACATACAAATAGGAGTATAAAATTATGTATATAAGAACATTAAAAGAACCTTAATCTCTTCTTCCATGTTTATATAACTTATATTATTTTATAAACGGTCCTTGCGACTTTTAGTGGTGCCATCTATTGAAAAATTCTTTAACTGCGATAAATTCTATTTTTAGTGGCACTATCGTAATATCTTCTAAATGGGGTATTTTTCAGTTTAGTAAAAATATATCTAGATCCGATCCTTACAATATTCAGTTTTGTATTTTAATATTAAATCGTTTACAATTTTTGAAATCGCTGTTTTACATTTTTAAAGCATCAACAAAAAAAAATCTGATGAAAATTAATATATTTGAAAATAAAATGTAAAAGAATTTTGATTTCATTTATAAAACGGGGGGATTTTATATTAACAACTTTTAAATGTATTAATTCTCATTTCATTAATAAAAGTCAATCAATGAAATGAGAAGCAACTACTAATTAAATGAAAAAGGTTAAATCAAAAAAGTTTGGTTAAAATCATATATATATTTTAATCACATACAAATGAAAAAATTCTAATCAAAATAAAGAAATTTTTACAATAAAACAGGGGTAGTAGTTTTATAAAAATACTAATTAACAATATTTTTTATAATCCTTAAATTAAAAGGTCTTTAAATTTTAATCATAAAAAATTGCAAAATGCCTGCTCGGAATTGCGTCAGGGTGGTTGTTTCCCAGGAACGACCTATGGGCCGGAGGCCCGTAAAGGGCCTCCGGCCCATAGACGACCCAAGAACCAATCACCCTGACGCAAGACCGATTATTGAGAAATGGGAGGAATGCCTTTCATGGAGGACTTTCTAAAGGGAACTACGCCGTATTCACGTTCCATGCTGGGGAAACCATGAAAAACCCAACACACGTAGCCTGTCAATACCGTCTGGGGAGTCAAACTCCGTTCAGAGGATCGACTGCCCGCAATTCAGTGGTCAAGTCAGTCAACAGTCCTAACCACTCGGCCGTGGGTACACCGATCAAGAAGAGAAAGGAAATAGGAAAGAGGTCACAAGACAAGAGAAAGAGGACACAAGACACAAGAGAAACAACCAAGCCTCCAGCGGGAATCGAACCCACACTCTCATGGCCAGGCAAGACTCCCCCGTCTTTACCGCAGAGCCATGAGAGCGGCAGAGATTTCGACCGAAATCCCGATGCTATGACTATAGCAATTCAATATTGTAACGAACTGGATCAAAATCCAGCAATTATCTAATAGACACATAACAAAAGGAAGGCAATTTAAACTATTCTGAATGTAAAAAATAAAATAAGAACATATTTATTTTAATTCAACATCTAAAAACTCATTTTTTTTTAAATATTTTTTCAAGTTAATGAATACAACCAAGTATGTAAAACTACACAAGGTGCTGATGCTGCGTACAGAAATTTTATATTTTGATTTGAAATAAACAAACAAAAAAAAACATAGCGACATAAACTTTTAAGGTACATAATGACTTACAACTTATATATGATCCTAATAACTTATTTTGTAAACGAGAATGTTTATACTGATCATGTTTATACTCATGTCTATACTATGCATTCCAAATTATTTAAAATAATATAATATTTTCCATATAAAGTCCTATATAGCTTTCGAGCTTCTAATATCGCACTATCGATAAGCAACGGCATGATTACAATCTGCATTACATTACATTCATTACGTGAATAAAATCTGCGTTATAATTATAATCTGCATTACATTTCAATATTTCTATACTTAAATGAAATTATGATCCCCGTAAACCTAAAAGCAACAAGATTTCCTTTATTATAGCAAAAACACGGATATGCAGAATTTCGTGAAAAGCAACAAATGACCCAGATTGAAACAAAAATAACAATGCAGCAACTTTAAAGACTTTAACATGCTTAACAGTATTCGTTTTTATTTTTAATTGCCCTATTTGTGTATTATATTTTTATAATTAGAAAATTCGATGCGCAAGGGTGCTATACTTACAGAAAATAGCAACAAATGCATCAGATCTAAGGCAATTGCATATACTTCTAAGTAATAAAAGATACTGACACTTACTTAAACTTTCTCGTATTTCAACCAATACACAAGCAATACAGCTAAACAAAAACAAATCGGAAATCACAAAATTTTTTACAGATCGTTATCAAATAAAGATCTAATAAAGAAACAAGTAAAGTTTTTACGTCTACTACCTCAAAAATTCAAGTGTTAAACAATGATTTTTAAAGTGCTATTATATTATTGAAAATAAATCAGATGAATTAACATACCATTCGAACACATTTCATTGACACTGAGATATTCATTTATTTTCAAAACCCAAACAATAATGAAAGTAAACAACTGTTTTGGATGCCACTCAAAATACTTTTCAGTGCTGTGTTCAGAACTGTCAACCGGTTGGATTGGGGATTGGTACAAATAGTAACATCAGAATTCAATTCGAAACTTTTGCAAGGAGCTCTACGTTTTGAACATATTTTTAAGTAATACGTAGAATACTGTTTAGAATGCTATATCACTTGATCTCTTCAAAATCGTAAATTAACGATCAAATTCCCGACCGGTCATGCATCAACGTGCTTAAAATGAATGGATGAAAATAACCACTACAGCTAAGGATGCGTTCAGAACTACAGATCAATATAATGCCAGATAATAAATAAGAATCATCAATCAAACATGAGACATTTTGCAAAAATAGTTTAATGGATGGCGATACTCAGAACTCTCGATCAGTTAGGTTTCAGGGTTAGTATTATGAAAAGATGTCACATTTCTGGTCACTTTGGGGAAGAATTTGGCTTGACCTTCAAAACCTAACATTTCAATGCACTTACGTAAGGGCCGTTGCACAACCGGGTAATTACCAGATTTCTTGGAATAATGGCGAAATTTTGTTTCGTAATTAAATTTCTGAGAATTCATCTAACCGATTTTCAAAATGATTTTTTTTATTTAAAAGTTCATACTACCCAGAAGAGTAGAATGTATAGAATGTCCCTTCCCCCCACCTCAAACATTATATTTTCAAATGGGGTGGTAGGAAATTTACTAAATACATTTATTCTTAAACTGCACTTCGCCTACACGGTCACTGTGGCATAGCTGATATAACACCAACTTTGCTACTAAAGCTCCCAGCTTCGGAGCTTTGTTTTTATATGTTTTCGATAAAAATATTTTGAAAAAAGGATTGCCTTATCTACTATTTAGCTATATGTTTGAAACATAAGCCGTTTTGTTTTTGTTATTGTTAATCAATTTCTGAGGATGACCAATTTTCAACTATATATATATATAGTACATATATAATAATAATAATAATAGTGTGAAAGTCCAATGATAAAAAAGTGAGAAGCTGCAACTCGATAAACCTAACTTTATAACAAACCTACAAAATAAATGTATAAAACAACAAATCTTCAAACATATGGGAAAAAATACAAATTTCGAGTCATCAGGTTAAAGATAATCAATAAATACCAATGGTATGGTATCGATAATAAAAAAACATATAAAATCCAAGCATTAATTCTGCACACGCGGACAAGGGCTCGGCCTAAATAATGGAATTGTTCATTTCGCCAAAACTCTTCATCGGGTCCAAGTATTTTGTCGAAGCAAACACAAAATATCTATGTTTCTGAAGAAATAGATAGATTATATCTATAAACTATTTCTACTTAGATAACATACACAAAAAAGGACAAATAAAGGAAACAAGAATACCTGGAATAGACACAACAAATATCCGAACCAGTCGAACCCTGGAACTCAGAATGAAGAGACCAGTGTTGCGATTCGCAAAGGAAAAAAATGATCTACTGTTGCCATTCGTAAGAAATAAATAACAGTAATGCGAAAATGCAAGAAAAAGTAATAATATACAATAAGAGCTTCAAAAAAGTGGGGCATATAATAGTAAGACTTATGTTTAAGGGGATGTAAAAATAAAAGTATTATTAATGCAACAGGCTGGTAATGTCTGACTACTATAAGATACTATGAAGAGAATTCATGAAAATCCAGCTAATCTAAACTTTTTAACTATACCATTTACTAAATAAAAGGGATATTTATATAAATTGCTGATAATTTTTAGATTATTTATATGCATAGCATGAAATTTTTTATCAGATAATCTAGAAATTCTAAAAAGCTGATTAGGTATAATATTTCTAAACTGTTGAATCGAGTTGCAAGAATTAAATGGTAAGAATTTATTAATGTTAAAATTAAAATAATACTTTTTTCATATAAATTTCTAACAATTCTATTAGAAGGTTCAATAAAATAATTTAAATCCAAAAAATTAATATTATTACTAATAGTAGCTTCATTAAGAATTATTTCCAAATTGACTGGATAGAAATCTATATCTATGACATAATTTTCAGTATATACTAAGCAAATCAGATCATCAACATATCTGTAAAATGTATAATCTATTGAAGTAAAAGACTGTTCATAATGATTAAGGTATAAATTAGCTAACATACTGCTACTGCGGCCACCCTGTGGAACTCCTGAGACTTGTAAGTATAATTGAGTTCCTTGAAAAATATAATTATTGAAAATAACAAAGTGAAGACGTTTAGGAAAATTTTTAAAATTAGTTTGAGTTGATAGATTAGTAATATAAGCATTATATAGAGCTAAAACTACTTCATATAGATCTGAGATCTTAATATTATTAAAAAGATCTTTAAAATCAAAAGTTTGAAATCCCATTAGTTTTCTAAGTGATGTTAATTTATTCTTTAATTCTTTACTATTATTTAGAATAAGGTAATTATTGCTAGACTGACGTAAGCTAGCATTTATTAAATTTAAAGAGTTTAGTAGTTGTATTTTTAGTAGTTGTATTTTTTTCCATATGTTTGAAGATTCGTTGTTTTACACTTTTATTTTGTAGGTTTGTTATAAAGTTACGTTTTTCGAGTTGCAGCTTCTCACTTTTCTATCATTGGATTTTCAAACTATTATTATTATTATTGAAATCATTGTATTTATAAGCTGCATTTGCGAATAAATTAAATGTATTTTGCATTGTCATTCCTTTTTACTTAATATCGTTATTTTTTTACATATTCATATAAAGTCCAAATGAGAAGAGTGTAAAAAATTTTCTCCGAAAACCCCAGATTTTTACTTTCCTTATTTACATAATGTATAAGGAAAGTATTGTGACGGAGTCGAAAATTCGAATTCGAGTTTTCGACGAGAGACCACGTTTCAAGCATCCCCGATCACGAATCAAACATTTTTGACCCTAAATTTTCGAGTGAAATTTTGAAAAAATCATCAAAAAATCAAGATCTTTAATAAAGTTACGGAAATAGACATTTCTTATGTAATTTTTCCTTAGAAAACGATTGACATAAACTTTAGAACGCTAGCATGAACCATTCTCGAGATATTGTACATATTTCAAACACATTTATCAAAAAATCCCATGAATTAAAAAAATATATTAACTGTTAAGAAACATGTTCACTTTTCATATGTAATATCATGTGATAAATTTGGTGACATCATTCTCGTGGTTCTAGCTCGTTCCATACATGAAAAAAGATATTTTGAGTAATACTTTTGTGTTTGAACGCCAATAGTCATTTATCTGCACTAAGAATAACTTATTTCTCCGTCCATACCGCTTGGCGAGATTTTGGCGACAAATGTGGCCGAATGTCGCCAACTTGGCGACTTTTTATATGTTGCCAAATTAACGAAAATCTCGCCAAATGGATAAAAATGACGTTAAATCAATTAAAATGACGACTAATCGTCGAAATTTCAATATTTTGGAAAGAATATAAGTATATACTATAAGAAAAACCTATTTTTTTACTGTAAAAGTAGTAAATTCATTGCATTATATAGGGAAAGTCATTTGTTGCCTACATCAGATTTTTTAAGAGTGTGGTAGGATATTTACTAAATACTTTTATTCTTAAGACATGACTCTGTGGCATGGTCTATAGAATATTAACTTTGTTACAGAAGAAACTAGGTTTTGTACTCGGTTTCAGTAGTATTTTATATTCTCAAATAAAACAATTTTGGAAACGAGTCTTGTATTTAAAAATACAATTCATTTTTTTTTCTTTTTGTAAGTAAATTTCTGATAATCAATTCCAAATCCAGGATTTTGTTTGAAAGCTTATATTTTCCAGATAATTAAAGTATATAGAATCCCCCTTCCCCCCCAAAAAAACATTCTTCAAATGGGGTTGTATGAAATTTACGAAATTAATTTATTCTTAAAATACACATTATGTGACACGGTGCATATGACATCATATATATATATATATATGTGTGTGTGTGTGTGTGTGTTTGGTTTGTTTGTTGAAAAGCTTATACTGTCCGGGGAGGAGACGATAATATATAATTTTCCCTAGAAAGCGCCAGATTTTTTAAGAGGTTGGTAGAAAATGTACTAAGTTCTTTAATTTTGGGGGTATGCTCACTCTATATGGTCTCTGTGACATCGTGGTCTATAGAACGTTAACTTTGTCACAGAAGGATACAGAATCACCCTAAACATTATTTTTTCCAAATGAGGTTTTAAGATATTTACTAAATTAATTTATTCTTAAATTAAGCACCCTCAATATGGTCACTGTGGCAAGGTCGATATAAGGCCAACTCTACAACTGAAGGTTTCGGGTTCGGAACTCATCTTCGACAGCTTCAAATTTTATTTCAAAAAACATTATTTTGCTAAAGGACTTTGAATTTGTATCACCTTACATATTTGTGACATAAACCGGTTATTTTCGTAATTGCTATTCAATTTCTGAGAATATAATCGGAATTTGCAACATTAAAATCAATTCATTTTCATAGACTT